>OZ022264.1:259719568-260202068 GCA_963978885.1 Nemotelus pantherinus | reverse complement strand
GTTTTCGAGTTACCACCCCTCGTAACGATAGGTAGATTCCACGATTAGCTGGCAACCGGAAAATGAACTATGTATATACAACTGCTACGTATGTTTCGGCCGTTCGATGACGACAGCTTTTGGGAGTTGCGAGCAAAAACGCAAAACACTAATACCGCGAAAATATTGGTCACTGTGAAAAATTGAATTTTGGATTGGTCTTTGCATGTATTGAAGCTGTCAACAAACCGTCTTATCGCGCTACGATTCACAAACATCGATTTGAAGCTGGGCACGAGTCGACTCCGCGAACGCTCATCGAATTGACTTTTTCACACCGAGCTTCTTGGGAGGCAATTAAATGTTATAATGCACTCACGACGTCGCACTTCTCCTCCACTGTCGCAATGCACTCCCGCACTAACTCTACCCCCTACACTATTTCATCCGACACACACGTCTCAGCTTCTTCCACGGTCAGCTAGCTCCACATGTGCAAAACAAACGTTCGGGAATAATGAATAATTCGCAACCGCCAACTGCTTCTATGTGTTAATCACTGTCACACAAGTCCTTTGGCTTATGTTCGAATTTCAACAAGTAGTAAACTACTGGTCCGCGACACAATCACTTTTCCAGGATACGGGAACTCAGTTCACCCTGGAATCTATAGCCAGGTGAGTGGGATAAATTTGAGTAATACTTATCACTCCCGAATGGCACGAACAATCAGGCACTCTCTGCTGATAGCAAGAAGTTTATCATAATTTCAGGTATGTATGTATTCGACACAGCACAGAAACAAGAACCGTGGTGCGATTGTGGCAGTTTTTGTTCCATTCAAAGCCTTCCAATTAAATAGCACAAACGAAATGAACGAATTTGCAAACTTTTACACAATACAGATAGCAAGATTTGAAACGAAAGTACGAACGGAATCGAGACGAGCCCAAAGAATAGTTATCGGCTTTCCCCGTATCAGTGAGAGCTCGAACATATACCCCCAACCAAGTATCTTCGCTTACAGTGGCAAGTGGACTTACTAACACAGGCTGTCGGGTCAGAAGCTCTCCCGCGATGACATGACTGGAAGCCAAGTTCAGTTCGCTAGCGAAAAAGTTGCTCATGCGCAATCTTTAGTAGAAGGCTACGCGACAACGAAAAAAAAAAGAAAATCGGCAGCGACACCAACAACCAAACAGACCAGGGTATACGATTTCTGATAACGAAGGCACTGACGGGATCACTACTCACTGTTGACCACGTTTGTATGCCTTACTAACTACAGCAGCAAAGTCAAAGAAAACTGCGCTCAAACTACTATGAGGTATGTACATAAGACATACTAATGGAAAGTTAGAACTGATAGAACACGTCTACTGCGGACGCTGAGTATCTCAGGGACAACCAGAATCTATCTCTCTAGAAAATACACAGCTCGAAGCCGACACACATGTATATAGTATTGTACACATGCTGTGATATCATCTCACCGCATCATACTAAACAGAAACAACGTCACTGCCCCATGTGCGCACATACTAGATCGAATCTTCGTCCGAGGGTCTAGTTTTAACTATCGATTACAGAAAACATCGATCAACGGCCGGTAGGTATTTGATCTCTAATTCGGTTAACAGAGTTAATATTTTTTTTTTTAACTTTTCAACATATGTTAATGTCATAACAGAGCACTTAGCTATAATTTTCAGGATCTATTAGTACACTCACGGGGAATATTTCGTCTGAACATCTTTTATGGCCTTATAAGCATAGCACCGCATATGCTGATAATGAGCCAATTAACAGATGCTGCAAAATATTCAACAGTATGAGCCAACACTTTTCCCGCACGATATCCAAAGTGTCCTTTAAAAATAGAGTTACCAAGGCTCTCTTATCCTACCCTCCCTAGTCAACCGGCCTAGTATCTTCTTTGACTTAGGACTTTTTTTTAGAATTGTTTAACTAGATAATTAATCAATTTAGTTTTGCGTATTTAATATTGTGACCTACATGTAAATTAGCTTTATGTATTTATTTATCGAATGTTTATTTATTTATATTATATTTGTTTGTATTTTATACCTATTTTGAACCTGTTTTTTTTTTAAATTTGTCTAGTTTTTTTTTATGTTTTATATTTATTTCATTTATATGTATTATTATTATACCTTGTTTGGTAAATAAATAAATAAATACCAAGGGTCACAGAGTGAGACACGTCAACATTTTATCTGTCCCTTCCTATCGGACCAACTACGCCTTCAATGAGCCTGTTTCGTCCATAAAAAGAAATTTTAATAATTCTTACAATAAATTTGACTTTAACATAGGTCTATCTTCTTTGAAAAAGAGCTTGTAGTATATGAATTGTAAACAGAAGTTGAAAATAGTATAATAAGAATTGTTTGTCTGTTTTTCATCATTATGCAATTTTACTAGTCTTTATTAGGCGAACTTTCTGAATAAATAAATAAATAAAAATAATTATATAAGACAAGCAGTGGCTTCTAATAGTTGGATTCAATGATTTTTCTACTCAATCACAATCTCGTCAATATTTAAATGATGCAAAATACATATTTAAAAGTAAAGTTTTTTTTAAATAAAAAATTAAACTAGTGTCACCACGAATCTATAAATAAATATTACCGCAGTAGATTTTCTATGGTGAAATCGCATCAATTTCCAAGACAAAATGAATTAAACCTTCGGCATACAACGTGAAAATAATTCCCATACAAGGTGGGGTTCGATTTAACATATAAGACATTTTATCTATTCTGGGTATATATTAAATAGAACGTGCTCAAATATTTTTTTTTGTTCTATGTATTAACAAGCGAATAATAAAACACAAAAATATACCATTATTAAGCATTATAATACAGGAAAGCAGTACTAAAAAGCTGTATTTAAAACACATGTATATTAAAAAAAGCTGTATTTAAAACATAATATAAATAACTAGTACTCTTAATATACAATACTATCATGGAATGCTAATAGACTGCAACAACACCATAACGAACTACAAGCAATCCTGGATCTAACTAGTGATGGGCGTTTCTGTTGTTTTCAAAAAACGAAAACCAAATATTTTTTTTTTTAAAACAACTGTTTTTCAAAACTGTTTGAAAAAAACAGTTTGAATTAACGAAAAGAAACAGATTTTATGCTGTACGACAATTTGAGTTGGGTCGTACTAGGATTTTCACATACTAGATATAACTAGTACCAGTACGAAAAAATACCTGTTCCAAATACCTGTTTGAAGTATGTACACATATCCATACAATGCATACGATTTGCAGTAATGTAATGAAACGGACTAATATGCCCTCCTCCACCCTCCAGACACAACGTTCCCAAGCTAGAGTGGTGATGGTGCAAGATGACTTAAAATATCACCAATATACTCCCCGACCACTTCCAATCATCGAAAGCGTCGTTTTTGCCAAACTATGGCCAAAAAAACCCTTACTCCCCTACAAAACCGAAACTTTTATATCACAGCAATAGGCCTTGGCCCGTTATGTCCCAAACCACTCTAACCCAAAATTGGCCGATTTTGTCCGATTTCAGCTCCTTTTCCCCTAGAAACTTTTTGAATATTTGAATAAAATACTTGCAAGTACGAAAACACTGTTTTCCGCAGCTAAACAGTTTTCCACTGCCAAACCGTTCGTTTTAACAAACGAAAAACGGTTCGTTTGAAAAAAAAACAAAAAACGATGAAAAACTATTCGTTTTTAAAAAACGGTTGGTTTAAAAAAAAACGAAAAACGATGAAAAATGATTCGTTTTAAAAAAACGAAAAACGATTCGTTTTTAAAAACAGTTAGCTTTTAAAAAACTGTTCGTTTAAAAAAAACGAAAAACGATTCGTTTTAATAAAAACAGTTCGTTTTAAAAAACGGTTCGTTTAAAACGATTCGTTTTAGAGAAACTGTTTTTCGCTGTTTGGAAAAACTGTTCGTTCGTTTTTTTTGCAGCCAAACGTTTTTTTTTTCAAACTATTTGGCGTTTTTGAGCCCATCTCTAGATCTAACAAATACAGATATGTGTCTTATTTCGGAAACGCATCTTACTAAGCAATCCAACATTAAATTCAGAGGATACAGAATAATTCACACGACTTATTCGGAAAATAGTGCAAAAAGCGAAAGCACAATCATAATAAAGGAAAACATTGAACATTTCGAAGAAGCTGAGTACGAGACACTGGAGACACAAGCTACAGCTTTAGGCATCGAAGTGAAAAACTACTCAGTTGTAGTTGCAGAAGTTCGGCATGGTTAAATACTCCGGAAATTAAAAAAAGATTTAACGGAAACACCTATCTAGTAGAACTTCTAGAACTTCTTCCGGAAAACCGAAGGACGAGAAAAAAGTGGCATCAGTCCAAATCTCCTTGTGATAAAACAAATTTAAATAACATCACGCAAAAACTAAGAAGGAAAATAAAAGAAATTAAAAATCAGTTAGTGCAGGCTTACTTGTAGTTATTAACAAATGAAAGAACCATTGAATATTCTCTGTGGAAAGTAACTAAGAAACTAAAAAGACCATTAATGCAAGTTCCGCCAATAAGCAAAATCAATGGAAGCTGGACAAGGAACAAAGATCAAAAATCCCTAGCGCATCAGAACCGCTAGAAAAAACTATAACTAAATCACTACTAAACATATGCCAAAAAATGCGAAAACAACCATAGCTGACAACCCTATCATAGTTTTGCCAACTAGATTTCTATTAAATATTGCCTACAATAAGTTTAATTCGCCATATGAATTTCGGAAGCTATGGGGCACCTAGCTTTATTTTCCTGAGTGAATTTTCAAAATTTAAGATACCAAAATTACCATGGCTGGCAGCTCCAACCTAATTGTTCAAACAAATTTTTATAGAACGTGGCTTAGAGTTAGATTCAGCTACTGTGTGAATTTCGTCAAAATCTGCTGACTGAACCAGAAAAAACAAAAACAGTTATTTTTATTAGTGATTTTTCAAGATAGCACCACTGGCACAGATTTGCCCAAATTCCAAAATCGCTTCTATCAGACCTGGTCCTACTTAAAATCAATACATTCTGTAAATTTCAACTGTATCTAATTATCGGGTCGCGAGTTCCCGTGAACAGAAGTTTTTGATGCTAAAAATATATGTAGGTATATTGGGGAAGGGCATAGACATATAAAGAATGGACACGCAATCACAATGCATGAACCCGTACGTGAATGAAGCAATTTTACTACACATTCAATTTTACTCTTTAATGAATTTTTTTGATGATAAATATATTTAAATATATTTAAATATATATATATATATATATATATATATATATATATATGTATATATATATATATATTTATTTTATTTATTTATTTATTTATTTGGTGCGTATACAATTCAACAGGCAAAAGTGCCCAGTTACAGAATGGATACAATCAAAAAAAAATAAAATAACAAGAACTAAATAAGAATATATAAATATAAGTATGTAAAATAATTAAAGTTAGAATAAAATAAAGTAAAATTAACTAAAGCAAAAAATTCATTACAATCACGAATGATCAATTCAAAAATGATAGGATACAATGACAAAAAAAAAAAAAAAAAAAAAATACTAAGAAATAAATGAGTAAATATAAATATAAATATATAAAAAATAATTGAAGTGGTAAATTAAATTAAGAAGAGATAAGGCAAACAAAACAAAAAGAAAGAAAGAATTCATTAAAAGAATAGGAAATAAAATTAATTAGGAACAAAAAAGAAAAAAGAAAAATTCATATGTGAGTATATATAAAATTAAAAATATACAAAAGATCTTAAAGTAGTAAATAATGAAGTAAAATTAAGTAGAGCAAAATAAAAAAGAGAAGAAAGAAACCATTATTAACAAGAATAGAAAATAAAATTTATTAATTAGAAACAAAAATTTTACTTCGAACCATATTTTTGAAAATGGCAATAGATTGTGGAAGAGGACCAAGTTGAAGACTATTATGAGTGCGTAAGAGTCGTAAAACGGGAGAGTAAAAGAAAGTGTCAGTACGGGCATACGGCACTTCAAATAGAATGGAGGACCTGATTGGCCTTACGGAGTCCCGCACAATGAACAAAAATGCTAATGAGGAAGATAGGTTGCCGCGACAGATTTTGAACAGGAAACACTCATCCAAGTAAACTCTGCGCTGCTCAAGGAGAGGAATGTTAAAAAGAGATAGACGTTCACAATAGGGTAAATACGGTAGACTATATTTAAAAAGTAAAGTACGTGTAAACCTGCGCTGAACAGATTCAACAGCGTCAGAGAGGTATTTGAAGCGAGGACACCACACTTGACTGCAGTATTCAAGTACAGGACGGACTAGGCTAATAAATAGGTGGACACAAGTAGAAACACTGAATGAATTGTGGCAGGAACGAATCACGAAACCAGATATCCGAGAAGCTTTCCTAGTGATAGCAAGGACATGAACGTCGAATTTCAGTTTACGATCAAAGGTGACCCCAAGATCTGAGAAATGATCGACACAAGAGAGGACAGTGCCATCAATAGCATAAGGAAAGACATAAGTGTGAAGCTTTAAGGAAAAAGACATAGAAAAACACTTGGAAACATTAAGGGACAAACAGTTCAAGTTACACCAACCAGAGAGAGCTTGCAAATCATCCTGAAGAAGCAGAGAGTCAGCAGTATTTTTGATGATTCGGAAGATTTTTAAATCATCTGCATAAAGAAGACATGAAGACTTAAAAATAGGGGGAAGGTCATTGATAAAAATATTGAACAGAAGAGGTCCCAAGATGGAACCTTGAGGAACACCAGAAGAAGGGGAGAAAGGTGAGGACGACAAGCCAAAGAGGGAGACGAAACAAGTGCGATCAGTTAAAAAGGAAGAGATCCAGGAGAGCAGAGGTTCACGAATGCCATAATGCTTCAGTTTGACAAGAAGCAGCATATGATTAACAGAGTCAAAAGCTTTGGCAAAATCAGTATAAATGACGTCAACTTGATTGTTGCTGTCAATTGCAGAAGCGATTACATGAGTAAACTCAACAAGGTTCGTAGAGGTGCTCCGGCCTTTTACAAAGCCATGTTGCTGCGCTGCAAAAACACAGTAGAGGGTATCATAGATACGATTGAAAACAAGGCGTTCCAAAATTTTGGAAAGGCAAGGAAGAATGGAGATGGGGCGATAGTTAGAAGCAAGGTTCCTATCACCCGATTTGAAAATGGGAAGAATGCTAGAGAGCTTCCAAGAGGACGGAAATTTTCCAGCACAGAGACTGACATTGAATAAGATGGCTAAAGGGACACAAAGGGAAGACGCAAGACTTTTTACGAAAAAATTGGGAATACCATCCGGGCCCGGGGAACAGTTAGTGTCAAGTGAGGACAAAAGCAATTCAACCTCTACGGGATTAGTTACGACTGAGGAGAGACAAGCAGGGAAATCAAAGGAAAAGCAGTCAGTAGCAGGAATCGATGGGATAGTATAAACAGAAGAAAAATACATAGCAAAGAGATTACAAATGTCGAGAGGGTTGGAAGCAGTAAAGGCATTAAACACTAGTGAGTCAGGAAGAGAGGAGGAAGATTTTAAGGAGCGGACAAAAGACCAGAATTTTTTTGGGTTATTCGAGTTCAAGGAAGCTTCAACAGACGAGGAATATCTGCGTAGTGCTAATCTAATTTCTTTCTTGGCAGAGGCACGTAAACGAGAGAAGATTGCATAATCTTCACTAGATCGAGAATTCGAAAATTTCGAGCGTGCTGAATTTTTATCTCTAAGGGCACTCTTTACCCTCACGGTAAACCAAGGGGGGTCACGGAGCTTACGAGAACTGTAAACAGGAGTATAAGTCGAGATCAACTCTGTAAGAATACTGTAAAATTTAGAAACAGCAGAGTCAATATCGAGACCACGGAAGGAATTAAACCAATTGATTGAATTCAGATCATTAGACATGCGGTCAAAATTAGTTTTTTTAAAGTTAAATCGTCGCGCAGTGGAAGTTTTAACACGATTTGAGAATGAGATGGACAAATTAATAGAAAGAGGAGGATGATGGGGGTCAGGGTTGGTGTAGGGTATTAGGACAGGAGATAGTGAAATCGAAGAGGACTCAACGTTAGAGAGGATGAGATCAAGGATCTTGTTATTAACATTGGGGAAACAGTTAAATTGAGAAAGAGAACAGGAAGAAAGGAAAGAAGATAAGGTAATAGAAAGGTTGTTGGTGGACACAATGCGAAAGAAAGAAGAGTCCCATTGCACAGAAGGCATATTAAAGTCGCCACAGATAATGATTGACGATGAGGGAAAGTAGCTATTAAGATACGTGGAAAGTTCAGAAAAGAACTTATCATAGGTCGAGAAGGGCATGTTACAAGGAATATATAAGGACGCAACAAACAAAGTGGATATAGGAGACAAAGAGATGGAGACAGCAACACATTCAACAGGAGGACTGGGGATAAAATCAGCGCAAAGTTTACTATTGAGAGTCCTGAGCACAGCAATAAGCACGCCACCACCATCAGCCTTATTACTTACCAAACGATTACGATCACGGCGGTAAACATTGTACGAAGGGAAAAATTCGGAACTAAAAATGTCATCATTAAGCCAAGTTTCCGACAAGCAAATCAGGTGATCATTTTCGAGAAAAGCAGCAGTTTTAAAGTCTTCAAGTTTGGTTCTCATGCCACGAACATTTTGATAATACAGAGAAATTTGATCACGCTTAAGAACTAGGTTCGGGCTCTCCGGTTGATTGAAGATCGAAAATTTCGCCGGTTTTCAAAAATTTTGACTAATGTACCAGTAGGCCAAAATTTGGAATCAGCGACAATATTGAGATTGGCAGGCAATGTTATTTTAAAAGAAGCCACATATCTTCTAGGCTGACTATCTTTCGTAAATTTGACGCAGTCAAAAATATGAGGTTTGTAGCCAAGCTTCTTACAGATGTAGTGTTCCACTGCAGCCACAGAAGTATCATAAGCAAATCGCGATACAAATATCTGGAGAGGAGGCGCAACTATATGCAAAGCGAGATCATTAGCGGTGTCGTTAACAGCACCATGTAAATGAAACGTAGGTAAATTAGATTGCAAAGAAGCCGTAGATGAGGCAATGCAAGCAGCATCAGCATTCCTTGCAGATACAACTAGACTAGGGACTGGTGAGGCTGGATTAGATGAATGCAGAGTCAAATTATCAGGCTGTGATGGAATATCCAGATGCAGCTGTTGCATCAGCTGAGGAGGAACCAGATTAATATCATGAGGCGGTACCTGTGGATTTTCACGATGAGGAAGCGATGAGGGCTGAAGATGTTGCTGCGGTTGCAGCTGTTGCTGAGATCGATTCCGTGTAACACGCATATCAGGTCTTGAATCCGAAATGGCTGGAGACAGAGAGTCCACGGAGGAAGGACGCAAGGAGTTGTTCGCAGAAGTCATCGAAGCCGCTTGATTGTTAGGCAAAGCTGGCACTGCTGTCAATTTATGCTCTGCATCAGCCACTGAAGCCAGAGAGTTCAGCTGTTTAGCGGCTGAATCGAGCCTACCACCCAAGGTATTGAATTCGGCCTGAATCGAGTCCACTACCCGTTTAGCGGAGCGTAGTCGATCAACAAACGAGCCCATCGAATTGGATTTGCATTTGGAACAAAACCAATATACACCGGATGACGACGACTGAACTGCTTCTGCAACCTGTGCGTGCATTCCAATGCACTTCGCATGAAAAGTCTGCTCACAAAAGCCAGAGCAAACCACCATGGGTGTTCTATTCGTAGTATCAATGCACTTGGAAGCTAGGCAAAGAGCCATTATGGAACGCAATTAGTTTCTTAAATTAGAAATCAATACTAAAGTATATCACCCTCAAATGTATCAAATGACAACAACAATTCATAAAAGTTTTCGTCAAAAAATAGAAGTGTCAATGATAACTTATGGTATCTGTCTACGATAAAACTGTACTAGCGATATTAAACAACCGAAGCAGCACTGCACTATCAATAGGTAAATAAATTCACAAAAGGAGCACTGCACTATCTAGCGGTAAAGGTAATATAAGTTCACTGCACTATCCAGAGGTGAATGTCTAGGATTATAAAAATAGACTGTTATTTTCACTTAACAGTTTTCAGTTTTCAGGAAAGAAAAAGTTGTCAGAAAACACTGAACAAGTACACGCTACGCGGAGAAACCCATTGATTCAAACAGAGAAACCGTGAAAGGGGCACTCGCGCGAAGATCAGAGGGCTTAACCAAGCCAAAGTCGAACAAAATGAAAAGCCACCAACTAGCAAGCCAACGCACGTCAGAACACGATCGATGCTTGTATGTATGTATATATATATATATATATATATATATATATATATATATATATTATATATATATGGTAGAAATAAAATCCACATGATCAAACGCAAATCGGTAGTCGTCTGCAACAAGTAGTCAGCACGATTCTGACTCAAAAACTTGCTTTTAAAATGAATCTTTTTATTTCCTCACTTACAGAGTAATTTACTTTGAATTGTGCCAAGTGGTGGTCCCGATTTTCATGGATTCGAGTTTTGCCGATTTTTATCATTCACATTTATTCAATTGAAATATTCAAAATTCAGAAAGTGGATCATAGACTTTATTCCCTAGTCTTTTCTACATTTATGATTCTGCTATTGATGTAGGTGCATAACAGTTTAAAGAGAAGCTATACTGATGTTGGCTTTAAAGGATGTACATCAAATCACGGGGCACGAAACGTTTTAAAATATTGATACGAAAACGTTCCCGATGCCAAGCAAGCTTATCGAATCCTTACTGTTGCCACGTGCTGAATGACGTCAGCATTTATCACCCACGCGAAGGTTTGGTTTGAACGAATGTTAGATTCGATTTTGATTCTAAAAGCTCAGTCGGTAATTGCTTCTCGTCTTTATCTCTTGCTTTCCGATTCGTCTTTTTTTCCGGAGCACGCATGCTCCGCTCTTGCGATTGATCGATAATGGACTCTAATGATGCAATCAGGTAATCAGCTAATAACACTAAGACAATGCACACATACATGGAATCCAATGCCATTACCACTTGCGCAATAAAACAGTGCACCTGAAAACTGCATAATATTTACCGAGAAGTATAAGGTGTATAATATCACGTGTACCCCGATGATAAGGAGAGAACATGTCTCACAGAAACTTGGAGATATAGTGCAGGCAAGTAACAACGGTTTCTTAGCAGATTAACACCTTTAAAATTTGACAACATTCTATTCCGCAAGGAAACAAAAATAAAAAAATATTCCACAAGGAAACAAAGTTTTTCTCCACTTATGTACCCATGGAAACTACACATATGCCTGGTGGAACTTTTTATGACTCTCGTAAATATTGCTATTAATCTTTCAGATTTTCAGTCGTGATAGTTACATCAAGAGGCTAGGAAAAATTTGAAACATTTGACCTCGTGAATTATTGTGCCTTTGCTTCTGACCCGCAGTGAGAAGTCCAATAAGTTCTGGAAGATGAAGTCAGAAAATTAAGAGCCTTCCCGAATCCACGTCTTAAGTCAGAAGCCCAATAAATTCCGGAAGATGGAGTCGATAAAATGTAGCCTTTCCGAATTCACGTCTTTGTCCTCATCTTCAGCTTGTTATAACAGATTGGACGGTTGGAGCTTATGGGTGGCTAATTGGTTGACATTGGCTCGCGATCGGGGCCAATGGAAAAATTTGTTGGAGGAGGCCAGGACCGGGATTCGGTTGTGGCGCCCGCAAATTCTGCTGGGGTTGGGAAAAATCAATGAAAGCATACATCCCTTACAACAAACATTGACGACTACAATTTTGACGCAACACGCCACAATCAACGCCATGCCTTCTACATCAAAACTGATACTCGACCCGAACAATACGATGCCTACAGTGTAAGTTAACCTAGCAGAAACAGTGCCGATTCCACAACAGAAGATGTCACCGGGTGTCTAGTTATATTGCATTTTTTGAAGTTATACTTAGCTCCAGTTATTTCCCCTGTCGTTCATAGGTGTTTTTGGTCGACTAGTTTGCTGTGGGAAATCGAAGACCAGCAATATTAAGTCGGTCGGTGTTGAATGCTGGAAGTACCAGAATATCTGCACCTTTATTGAACTGAACGCTTCGTTTCAATCTTATGACTGTTTTGGGATATATAGGCTTAAAATAATTTAAGGGTCAGTACCGGTAAAAAATTCAAAATTTTCAAGATCGAAGTATTTTTTGTCTAATGTCGCTACAAGCAGCATTTCACGATTGTGAAGGCTGACCATGATCACGTTAAAATTGCTGGATCGACAAACCGTTGAACACCATCAATGGATTGCGATAAGTGGATGGTCTGGCCTGCCTCTTTCTCAAGATGGCATTGGACAAAGTAAACCGAGACTCTGGCAAATCAACGGACCGGACTATTGTCACCAAATCAAACCACACACTGGCTTATGCAGATGATACTGACATTATTGACAGCTAGTTAAAGCTATATAAGAATCCTGAATCCAGAACGAGCAGGTGTCCTTAAAATTTGGGCTGCACATAAAAAGAGGAAAGAAAAACTAGGACCATACACCGTAACGCTCGGAGCATAGGAGTAACTTCGCGTGCCGATTGGGATAGGTGGAAAAACTTGTTGAGGAAGGCCAAGACCGAACCGTGGTTGAAGTGCCGATGATGATGATAATGATAATGATGATGAACTTAAAAATACCGGTTTTTTCGCAATAATTCTGATAAATACATGTGAAAAAAAGAACATCCGAAAATTATTTTGGTTTAAAAGGTGGCATTATCAGAAATAAATTTTGAAAATTGAAAAGCTCTGATAGATACATTCTTTAATTTTCTGGAAGAAGACCACTCGTTAAATCTATGTTATCATAGCTTGGGTTTGAATTTGCGCCCTCATCATAAACATTAATTTATTTAAATATGAAAATATATACAGTGGCTCACAAAAGTCAACATACAGCATGTAAAAACACGAATATGATACAGTGGAAAAAGAGAGAATGCAATGAAAACGTAAAAGTAGCTTTATTGGCACGTAAAATAAGTTGCATAACATAACAATAAAGAAAATCCGAACACAGAAAGAAATAAGCCATGAAAACCAAAAAAAAATCATCCATCAAAAGTCAGCATACACTACGAGCCATGTTTCTAAAAGAACGAGAATGACCAAAAAACGTGAGCTCAATACTTCGTAGGCCCTCCACCAGCCTTAATAACAGCTTCTAAACGTCTTCGCATCGAACGAAAGAGATTTCCGGTAATTTCGGGTAATTTCGGGTGGAATATTCATCCAGGCACACAGCAGAGCAAATTTCAGGATCTCTTTGCTAGTAATAGTTGCTCTTACGACTGGCTCACGAATTCTGCGATCCAATTCCTCCCATAAATGATCTATAGGGTTTAAATCGGGAGACTGAGGCGGACTGTGAAGCTGATGAGGGACGTTATACAGCAACCATTCCTTTACACTTCTAGCTGTATGTTTTGGATCATTGTCCTGCTGAAAGATCCAACCTGGCTGTAGGTCTAATTTCTGCACAGAAAGTATCAAATCGCCTCGCAATTTGTTCAAATACATGTATTGATCCATAGTACCATCAATAAAATGTAATTGCCCCACACCAGCGGCCGACATACAGCCCCATACGAGGACTGACCCTCCACCATGTTTCACTGTAGGACGCAAATTCTTCTTTGCCAATGCTTCGTTCCGCTTCCTCCACACGTATCCGCAACCGTTAGAGCCATAAATATTACACTTGCTCTCGTCACTAAATAGAACTTGATTCCAAAAACTGTCGTCCTTATTAAATGCAGGAGAGCGAAGTCAAGCCTCTTCTTTTCATTAACTGGAGAAATGAAAGGTTTTCTGCGCGAAACTATACCGTAATAACCCTGATTACGCAAAACTCTACGTATTGTTTCTAGACTCACTTGCTTCCCTGTTGCCTTTGCAAGTGCAGTGGCCATTGCCGGAGCAATTTTTTGTGGCTCCTTACTTATTTTCCGTAACAAGTCTCTCTCATCTCTCTTACTTAAGGATTTCGGTCTACCTGTTCGTTGTTTATTTTGTATTCTCCCTTCCGTTTCCGCTTTCCGTATGATCGTTTGCACCGTTGCCCGACTTCTTCCAACTATTTTAGCAATTCCACCATACGACTTCCGTTCCACTCGTTCACTAAGGATGATTTTTCGCACTTCCAATCTCGTTTCTCATTTTTAAGTATTACAGGCACCCAAATCACTTTAGTTTGATCGACTTGCAATGTACTAATGTTTATCTTTGTATATTAACACGGTAGCAATCTTTATCGCAGTATGATTCATCGCTTAGACTGATTCTTTTGAATTTTGTGTGGTGTATGCCGACTTTTGTTTCCTCACTTTCAGCGGAATTTCTTGTTATTTACTATGTATATGTATATGTATGTTCTCATTAATTCTGTGTAAAATAGATTACAATGTCTCTGATATTCCTTTTAAATTCGTTTTTCACCCGTCTTTTCATTTTCTTTCTACCTATATATTGCCAATTCCGCATTTTTAAGCGGTGTATGCTGACTTTCGTGAGCAACTGTATATATGAAGATGCGAAATGATTGTTACAAATTAGTTTCCGACACATGTGCGTACAAGCTCTCTTACTAATGAGTGCGATGGGTGGACGCTAAAATGGTGGATTTAAGGAAAAATCGTTAGCCAGACTGCACAATCTCTTTTTTCTAATGCTGAGAGAATGTCAGGCACTGAGAACTACAAGAAAAGCAAGATATCGACACGCATCAGCTGTTTCCTTAGCATCAATTGTTTCGAAACGTATCTGGCCAAGTTTAGGAGGACTTGGTTGCAGTCGAAAAACAACGCACTATGTACATGCTTACTCGCCTCTAGATTATGACTTAAATTAAAAACAAACAATACTCGATTATAGAGAAAAATAAACAGGTGTTTTACTTTTGATTCATTTTTGCCAACGTTTTTTTTTAACAACAAAGCAAAGTTACAGTATTGATGATATTTAAACGCTTTGAGATGTCAGCTTGACAAGATACAATTCTTAGAATTTTAGCCATTTGAACGTAAGCGATTTCCCATTTTACTGAAATTGTATCTTCCAAACGTGCCTACACCTACATGCCAATTTAGGAGAGTTTCGCCTGGAAAAGATCCTCGCAAAGTTTCCGATGCCGAGAGACAAAATTGAATTTGATTTAGAAACATACATATGTAAGTCCCAGGAAAGCTTTTCTTCGTATAATAGCAAGTTGAACAAACGGATGAGGCGAAAAGCAATGATACTCGGTCCGCAAACTTTGCTTCATTGGATTTCCTATTTGTACAAATTATAGCTAAGAGACGGATGTTATGGTAAATGTGCTTGACGGCAACATAAGAACTCTGTTACGTCGTGAAGTATTGATTACAGGTCGAACCGAACACAGCCCCGGCAGCCTCAATGTGTAGGCAGAAATATCTTATACTGGCCACTGCAGGATTTCTTCAGGCACATGGATATCTTTTCTTTCCACACCTTGCTCGAAAACAAGCTTCTAAAAACTTTCTGTCCAATCGTTTCCTGAGAGCAATTTGCGGCGTCATGACAACAACAAGAATGGCATGGAATTAAAAATGGCCGGGGTAGATGTAGACAGAGTCAAGTACCATCCTATGTCAAACTACGCACTGCTCGCTTAGTCAACGATTTCTTTATGCGACACATATCTAAGACACAAGTCTATCTATTTATGCGAATGCTATAGTGTGTAGACGACATTGGGTTTATATGTGTTACTGAATTTGATATTCTTGATTTGGTCACATATTTACCATGTTTGTCCAGTAGTTCGAATAATATTTCCGTTCATCCATTCTACCCAAAACTCAATAAAGATAATCTAGCGCTAAGCTGCTTTTCTTGCATCTGAATGTATGCTGGATTGTATCCAATGTGCATACTATAGCTGCTCTGCAAGCATAGCATAGCATCACTACAGCTGTTGTCGAAATTCGCAGTAGCAAGACAAAAGAATTATGGGTTTTCGAGAGCCAAGAGCTGCTTCGTAGGCCGGCTTTTATTATTATTTTTTCCCAGTACTTTTTTCAAGTTAATCTTAGCTTCTATGTAGATCAGCACAACACTTACATTCCACTTTCGACATTGTATGAAATTTCTAAGTATTCAGCATACTGCAGCACAAACGTGTAAAATTTTCATAAAATATTCAAAAATGTTTAGTTATTCGCCCCATATTTGTGAAATTCGAGATGAGCGAAAGCAAAACGCTGAAAATTTTATGATATACGAATCAGCGTAGTCGGCCACACGCGCCTTCTCAAAACTCAAGATGAGTTGCGCTGTTTAAATGCCTAGTCAAAGCTCGAGTTGAGTTGTAGTGTTTAGAAGCCTGTGTCGTTTATAATATATGTATAGAATTTCAAAATTATTATTCATCTCTTTTGTCACCAAAGCGATAAAGCTGCTTTGCATTACTATTTCTAATCAAAATTAAAGTTTGAACAATAAGCTAGCTATATAAATACAAACATTTTACCTCAGGTACTTTCTTCCTATCCTCCAGACTACGAGCAGCAATTATCTTAGACAGTGCAACCGCCAAATCAGAGAGCAGCTAAAATAGCAGCTGTCGGTACTAAAGCAGAAATCTTGAACACACACAGTTGGTACTTGAAGCGATCAAGAAATTTCAATTTAAGTTTAAATTCACACCGGATCCCGGATGAATATATTGTCATAACTTAAAACTCGATACTTGTCAACACTAGTGAGAATAAAACTGAAGAATTGTATCCGACCTTAACAAAGTTTCACGAGACTAGATCATTTACGCGTCTTCCTGGAACGAAGAAAATCAGTTAGTATTCAATAAACGCTCATCGGTAAATATACAATATTTTTGCTAAACTTATGTAACCAGAGAATTTATTTACTACCACAAGGATGAATTACTTCACCAGTTCATTATTTTGTTTTATCAATATTCACACACTATCTATAATTCTACACCAACGATAAACACTATAAAATTCCTCAAAAATAAAAAATAAAATAGTTAAAGAAAAAATTACAATGCCATTAATTTTGTTTTCTGACTAGTTTGTCAAGGTTTGAATTAACGGAGAGAACCAACAACACTTCGTTTTAAAGAAGAAGTTTATTTTTATTATCAAAAATTGGTGACCCCAAGGAGAGCACGTTAAGAAGAATAGTTGGTGACCAGCAACATTCATTTCCTGATTTTCTGCAGCTTGGGTATGTTTCAAATTAAATCAGTAATATCGACAAGCTAGCCAAAAGTGGCTGCGCAACCGGACCTCATCGTCTGCGAATAGATTCTGCAAATTTCAACTGTAAGTGATTATCGGGTCGTGAGTGCAAAAAATATAGGTAAATTCGGGAAGTGTTACCGTTCTTGTCCAAGATGGAATTTCAAAAGTTTTACTTTGACCGTGTAGAAAAAGCATTAGGCTCGTATATGAGTTTTTTTTTTCTTAAAAGCGAAAATCTTTCAGGAGAGTCGATGGTTGGGAGGTTTTCACTTTCAGCGCCTATCATAGTTACAGCCACCACGTTCATACAATATATAAGTATACATATTACTAACATCAATATGTTATGTAAGTTTTATAATGATTCAATAGCTCTGTTAAAAGTTATCGCAATTCAAAAAATTTAAAATTTTCCCGATCTCATTTTAGGCATCTAGCGCACACCTAGGTTCAAAAATTTCCAATATCTTATCAAATCTTTATTAAGGACATGTTCGAAATTCATTTCGCAAACTTAGTTTTTTTGAAAACTATTTTTTAATAGGCATATTTAAAATATCACCATAAAAGCCCGCCGGTACCAAAGGGTTCCTGAGAAATAATCACTGAATTTTTTAATGATTATATATAATCATATATGTATATAGTCATATATATACACTACAGGCAAAAAGTTTAAGACCACTTAGGAATCGAGAAAATAAACAAAGTTTCATGGTAATTAGAATTTATTTATTTCTAGCTATAATATAATTGATTACTTTTTATGTAAGTGTCAAATGTCAGCTTATTGTTTTTCTAGTTTACAAAACAAAATTTATAATAAACAAACAGAATCTTTTTCTACTTTAAAGTCTACATTCATCAAAATATCCTCCTTTGGCATTTTTTATTGCTTTAGTAATCCTTGGCATCCTTGTAACTAATTTTCTTACAGTATCTTGGGAGATATTGTTCCACCCTTCTTGAAGAAGCTCCCACAAGTGTTGCTTTGACGTCGGACAGCGTTCACGTACCCTTCTATCTAATTCCTCCCATAACAATTCAATTGGGTTACAATCGGGTGATTTTGGGGGCCAGGTCATATTCAATAGTATTCCATCATTCTCCATTTCAGCTAAATATCCTCTGCATAATTTAGAACTGTGTTTGGGGTCATTATCCTGTTGAAGGGTGAAATTTCGCCCAATTAACCGCAAACCTGATGGTATGGCCGTATTCTGCAAGATTTCCTTGTAACGTTCTTTAGTTAACGTGCCAACAATTCGAACTAATTCACCCACTTCAGCAAGCGAAAAGCACCCCCAAACCATAACAGAACCACCTCCATGCTTTACTGTTGGTACTAGACAGTTCGCGGCCATTTTTTCTCCAACAGATCGCCTGACATAAACCCTCCGTTTGGAGCCAAAAACTTCAAACTTTGATTCACCTGTCCAAAACACCTGTGACCAGTCTTCAATTGTCCACTGGCTATGAGTTCGTGCCCACTCTAACTGCTTTTATCTGTTACCTTTTCGAAGCAGAGGTTTTCTGGCTGCTACACGCCACACGAGTCCAGCTTCCCTTAGACGATTTTTTACAGTTGACAAGCTTATGGACTTTGAATGTCCCGCGTTGAACTCTGCTCGAATTTCCGGTGCAGTTAACTTTCGATCCCTTTTGCTCATACGCACTACAGTCTTATCCTCTGCTTCTGTTGTCACTCTGGGTCGTCCGCTCATTACCGCATCGCAATAATTTTCACTGTCCTTGAATTTAACGATAGCATTATGTACAGCAGTCTTTGAAATTTTTACTTCATTACATCTCTTTCTGACTTTCCTTGTTTATGAAGCGCCACAATCACACTTCTTACTTCCGGCTTAATACTGCGCGCTTTTCCCATTTTGAACAGAAATTTTGCCAAAACTTTGCTAAAAGTACCAATAACTAAATATCACAAGTGCACGGAATAAAATTCGCTGAAAATAACAATCCGTATTACTTGTAAGCACAAAAACTCACAAATGAAATATTTTGAGGATAAGGTACCTATTTATAGGAATTTCACAATATTTCGAATCCATATTCCCTGAAATTTCAAAGGTTTATTTTAATTACTTTAAAAAATTGTAGACACCTAAAGTCTTTAAAGTGGGAAAAGCCCAACGTGTTTTATTACCCTGACTAAGAATTTGGAAATCCCATGTACATTTTAAATCCCTTCATAGCAACCCTCCTTAAAACAGGCAATTACTGTAAAAAAAGGTACTTGCAGTTTTATAAATCTAAGTGTGCTTCATTTCTGCGATGGATATATCACACCTTTAGATTATCTTCTTTGGGGCTACACGAAGTCTTTGGTCTTCAGGGATAAGCCAGCTTCAATCGACGCTTTGGAAGGCAACATTACTCGCGTTATTCGTGAGATACCGGTCGCTATGCTGGAACGCGTCGTCCAACATTGGACCCTCAGGATGGACCATTTACGGCGTAGTCGCGGTCAACATTTAAATGATATAATCTTTAAAAAGTAAATATCATAGATTGTTCTTTCGACTCACAATATTAATATAAAATTCAACTTTATGCCTTTTATCTGAGATTAAAAACCAAACATCATAATAAATCACCCTGTACTTTGCAAACCTAAAGATATAGCTAGCATAGTAAGACCGCTGAAAAATCGTAAAGCCGCTGGCGACGATAGGATCTCTAAGTTGGCACTCAAAAACTTGCCCAGAAAAGCGATAGTATCGATTACTTTCATATTTAATGCTTGGATTAAATTACGCTACTATCCGAAAGTATGGAAAAGAGCGATTGTCCTCCCGATAAACGGGTAAAACATCGGGGTCTGTCAAAGATCTCCGCCCAATCAGTATTCTGCCTACGCACATTTATGGTAAAAGTCAATAACGCTTTTTCTGCACAATATCCTATCACTGCTGGCGTCCCTCAAGGCGCTTTCTTAAGCCCAACACTATTCGACATATACACCGCGGATATACCAGTAGACCCAAAGTGTGAAATCGCCACTTATGCAGATGATACTTGTTTGTATGTCAGTGACCACTGTCCGAATAAAATCATAGATGCCTTCGAAAGCAAACTAGAAAATATTTATCAATACTGCTTTAGATGGATAATAAAAATTAATTATGCAAAAACTAAAGCAATATTCTTTACTAAAGAGAAGAAAAATATAAACCTTCTTAGTTTCTTGGGACGATGAATTAAAGTATCTTGGCGTCACATTCGTTAGAAGTCTGTTCTTTAAAAACCATGTAGCCAATGTTTGCAATAACATTGCGTTGTCAATAAAAACTTTCTACCTCTTATAAATCGAAACTCTTATTTGTCTGAATATAATGAATTACTAATTTATAAAGTTGGCATGCAAACAATCATCTCCTATGGGTCACCTGTGTGGAGCTGCTGTGCTGTGTCTCATATCGCAAAGCTACAGACTGCGTAAAATAAAAGTCTAAAAATGATGCCCAATAAGCCCTGGCACTTTTCCACAGTATCACTTCATCGTATCTCCAATATCATGATAGTTGATAAACTGGTAAAGAGAAACACTGTTTCTTTTTATAATAAGCTGCAGGATCTTAACAACCCGCTTCTTGCATCCATTCTAGAACTTAGATTTAAGATCATTAGTTCCTAAGTAGTATTAGTTAGTAGGTCTGTGGATACATAAACAAAGTTTTTTGCGAATTAATATTTACTAAAAGTACTAGATAATAAATTCTTAGCTTATGCTAACTTATTAATCATAGTGTGAAAAGACGTTAGTCTAAATCACTTAAAATTTATGCTTGTATGTACATAATTGAAAAATAATGAATAAATAAACGTCATTGCAGGGCAAAGTTATACCATTTCCAATGCTACCAGCAATCAGCTGTCCACCCACATCAGTAATATTAAACGCAGCCCGGATCTAATAATTTTCCCCATTTTTAACGATAATGTACTATCGTTCTTCGAGGAAGAAGATGATGAACTCATTCCCGCACATTCGCCAAACACGCACCCAGGTTAAAATACATCGATCACGTTCAATCAAATGCAGCAACTTAAGACTTGAAACAAAAATATCGAATAAAAGTAACTATCGATGCTAGAATAAGTCTCAGTTCACATTCTATTGAATAAAGCTCCAAGAGCATTTTTTAAATTAAAAACCGAAGGATTTTTTAACTTATATACATGTGCACATTATTTTCAAGCAAAAATGCAGCCCTTCAAGCGAATTTTTAAATGAACCTCGTACTACACTTTGGTTGCTGATTCTTTCTCTCTTTTCTTGGAGCTGCCTACATTGGCTTCTTGGAGCACCTTACGTGGAGTCGCAAACTAATTTTCATCGACAGAAGCTCAAGAAAACCATTAAATGCCACCAGAGCAGAGCAAGTAATACCAGCAAGAATACACCGAGCTACATAATGGACAGATGTATATTCCAAAGTACATCACGTATTGCCAATCGCATCTAGCGTTTCAATTCAGATATTTCCCAAAACAGACCATGTGTGAGCAGAGCCTTTTCCAGCTGTTCAATTATGTCGTCTCGACTCGAAGCCGTCCCTTGCATGGCTCGATGATTCGTCAGATTCTAAGATCTTCCACCGACTCGAAACATTTTCTTGAGATTCACTATATACTTCCTTTGCTCGAACTTTGCCTCAAATCAGCTAGTAGTACTTATGTCCACGATTAAAGAGGTGTTTAGACATGCGTCCAAGCCATTTTCATTTACGCAAGACTGGATTTAGAAGACGGGAGTGAAGTGGAATTAGGCCTCCCAACTTCTGCTTGACTCCCGCCTTCTGAAAACTAGTCTTGTGTAAAAGAAAATAGCTTGGGCGCATGTCTAAACAGCCTTTAACAGCCGATGAAGTCGCATGGGCGATGCGTTTTGTGTCATGGACGTGTATTGGGTACTCATGTTGTGCTAATGAAAACACGCAGCCTGTTCAACGTATGTGCTGCAGTCTTTAGCGGAAGCAGTAAGGATTTTTCACTAAAGAAAAAGGAATAAACACGTGTGTGAGGCTGAATGTGAGATACGGGTGCACAGTAAACGTCGCTGATATTTTATTACTCTTCGGCGAAATTTAATTTTAAACTCATTTGGGCTAAATTTTGTAGCTAGATCAAAAATTTGAAGAAGCGATAGCTTCGAGGAGGCAAATTGGGGCAAGATACAATTTTCAGAAAGTTTAGATTAATTGAAGTAAGTTTGGCAGTGCTGAGGAAATCAATCAATTTAGTACTATGGTCTTGGTCGCGAAGTTCGGATTGAGATTATTACAAGATATTGTCTCTAAAAGGCACCATAAATATAGTGCTATTTGACGTGATATCTTGTTATTTGGGATACGAGTCATTAAACAGAAATTAATGATGCAGTGACCACTAACATTCAAGTAATATTTACCTGGAGACGATGTAAATAAAATTTCTCAAGTAAAGAAAAAAAAAATCTAGCGCATCAGAATGGCTAGAAAACTGATTTTCGAAGAAATTGTCTTTGAGTGACTAAAAAATGTGGAAAGACGTAATACATTTTTTTCTAGTATCAACCATTTCTTACCCAAAGCAACAAAAACCATTTCTCGTCTATAGCATAAATGATGAAAATATCCAGTGCTGGCAACACTTTTCCATCGAAGCAGCAATAAGCCTACCATAAGAAGCTTATGTTAAAATTAACCTATCCTTTGAATTTCGTTTTCATCCGAGGATTTCATCGACAGTTTCAGCGATTAAACGTTGAGTCTAACATCCAAAAAAATTTCAAAACGCGGAAAACTTGAGCAATGGTTCTTTATTTTTAATATAAATGCTTTGCATATGAATAAATAATGGAAGCATCTGTTGTAGCAATATTAACGAAAATGCCTGGTGCTGGAAACCCTGTTTTAGCAGCATAGCCAAAAATATACCAAATCTGCTTCACGTTAAGTCAAGCCCACCCTGTGAATTTCGTTTCGATTGAATGACTGCGTTAGAAGTTATAAGGTTGAAAAGAATTTTGGGGTGACCACCCGCAGTGTTTTTTCAAATTTTCGAAACCTCAATATTTATTGTCAATTGTAATTGCAGGATCATTCCAATTTGAAAATTTAATGATAACGCCACTTAGTAATGAAATGGGTAAAAAATTACAAAAATGGCCATAGCTGGCAAGCCTTTCATGATTCTATTACAATTTTTTTTTATAAATTAATCAATTTATCAATCATGTGAATTTTATATCATTAATCAAAAAATTTTCAGGAGTGTTGATTTGAAGGATTTTTTCTCACGAGCTTGCCGTAGCTACAGGGTTGCTTGCACAGTCTTGGAAACCCATGTGTTTATAGGTCTAGTTAACATCATATTGATTCAAATTTTACGATGATCCAATGTTTCTGTCAAAAGTTATCACAAATCACAATTTGAAAAAAATCGTTGCCTACTTTTAGACACGCAGAGCCCACATAGAGTTGTGCCCCAATGGCTGTGCCCTCAGTTACAGCTAAAGCCTCAGGAGGCTGAGATATGGCGAATGAGCCAGGTTAAAGGTGCTCGAGTTATTGTGGAGTCATGACGAATGAGTCAGCTCCACTGGCTACTGGCACAGCGGTTAAGCTTGCAGAAGGTTGTGGAGATATGATGAATGAGTCAGCTCCACTCACTTTCAGGGCATCCTCAACCCCTGCTTCAGGTGGTTCCGTAGCTTTGGTCACCAAGCCTGGCCCTGGGAAAGATAAGAAGCCCGTTTGTGGTCAGGGTGATGGAAAGGTTACGGCGAATGAGCCAGCCCGTCTGTCTCCGGTGCGATCTCTTTTTCAGACACGCAACGCACCTCCAGCAGGTCATCTCGGCCCTAAGCACCTAAAACTGTATCCTTCAGAGTTCTGAGGAAGTTAGAAAACGTCCCTCCTGCCACAATGTCCGACAAAATGGACAAAAACACTCATTGGGGAGCACCCGCTTCCTCTAAAATCAGCAGATTCAGGCCTGACACGGAAAAGGTCGGCTGAGCAGAAGAATCAGCGCAGGCATAACTCGGCATTTTAATGAAATGGCCAAAGAGTGCCTTTTTTGGCCGTGATTGATGCCAGCAAAGGAGATGGAATCATTTTCTCTGAAAACTGGCTTAAAATAAGACAGGCTTTATACGATATCCGCTGCAAACTGCAGAAGGCAAGCTTGAGTCCTCCATTTACGTTGATCGACGCGGGCTAGTGCAAAGGATTCAGGCTGATTACGTGTGGAGATGAACGATCGGTCGATTTCTACAAGCGGGCAATCTCCGCGCTGTGGAAACTTTGGCCAGGCGCCAAAATTAAGGTAGTGCTTAAGGATGAGATCCCCAGTCGGCCAAGATTCAGGACGTGTATTCCTTGTTTCCATTCGGATTCAGTGGAAGTCCTGGACATAGTTCGGCTCTTCAAACCTGATCTTCTTACGGAGGATTGCGAAGATTGGCGATCCGGTAGACAATCGGGAGGAGGCCCTCTTCATCATTATTGAAGAGGCACTACCAGTATTTGTTTTACAAACGAAACAAGGCAAAGAGGGCCTCATGAATATCTTTCTGTGGAAACGTGGAGAGTCTCAGCGAGGCAAATCGCCTTCGTAAGGTTTTAAGCACGAAACCGAAGTATATAGGATACGTCATGAACCCTGAGGGCATTTGGACTAGTTCAAGCACAGATACTCTAAACGCTTTCATTGACGCAGATTTCCAGGCCAATTATTGTCCTTCAGAAGCGGTGCACCAAACAGAACAAGCTACTAGTGCCGTTTACAAGGAAGCACAAAGTTTACAATGAAGCACAAAGGGTCAAGTACTTAGTGCTCATTTTCGACTCGAAGTTACCATGGAACTACAATATAGCAGAACGAGCGCGAAAGACTTTCAATGCACTTTACTGCTGTAAAAGAGCCATAGGGGCTAATTGCACTGTGGTTGAGCCAATTCTATTATTTGGGGTGGTGTTCTGGTGGCAGGCTGCTCTTAAGGCTACATGCAAACGCCAGCTTGAAAAAGTTCGGAGGTTGGCTGCGCTATTGGTAACTCCTACTAAGGCACTTTTCGTATTGCTTTCTTGGCTACCAACCAATCTACTAATCTTGCAGCAAGCTAATCTTGTAGCTGTGAGACTGAACTCAGCATTCTGTGAGACTGAACTCTGAACTCGTTATAGAAGAGAGTTCGGCCATGCGAGGATTTTGACTGAAGGAGTTCCCGCTCCAGCGGTTGTTGACTACATTGCTCCGCACATCTTACTAGATTTGGGATTCACTACTCGCATTCCTGGTAAGGATGAATGGCGTGATGGTGTCACCCTCGAAAGTGGGCTTATCAATGTGTACACCGATGGCTCAAAGCTAAACAATAGTGTCGGGCTAAACAATAGTGTATATACTCTGATGAGCTGAATCTCAAGCTGTCTCTCCGTCTACCAGACCACTGTAGTGTCTTTCAGACGGAGGTTTCGGATATTTTTCAGGCAATTTACTGGCTTCTGTGTAATCGAATATTCGGAGCGAATATTGGTATTTTCATAGATAGCCAAGCGGCTATTAAGTCTGTTGGAGGTCCTTGTACAGTGTCCATGATTGTTGCTGAATGCCTTGCATCTTTTAGGGAAATATCGAGAAATTCGGCTGTTCAATTCATTTGGGTGCCTGGACATAGAGGTTTTCAGGGCAACTGTGAGGCTGATGAGTTAGCTAGGCTTGGTACCTTGCTACCTCTCATGGCCTAGGTGTGTCTGGCGGGAGGCCTCTGTCGATCGGCAGCCACTTCAACCTACCTACTAACCCGTGTTATCGATAAATTTTCAAATGGTAATGATCTTGCAATGATCTTTTAATGGCTTTAGGAAATAAAGAAAAGATTTCAAATTTCGAAAATTTGAAAATTTGAAAACTTTTCAGTGTGATAACTCTAAATTTCTTTGTACCCCTATAACTTCCAACGCAGTCATCGGCTCGAAACGAAATTCGCATGGTAGGTTGACTTCAGCGTGAGGCAGGTGTGATATATTTTTGCCTTTCATTCGTTTCGCTATTTTAGTATCGCGAACATTTACAATGAAAATAAGTAACCGATGTTTGAATTTTCTAAGTTCTTGAAATTTTCCGGATGGCAGCCCCAAACACCATTCTATCTCTGTAACTTTTGATGAAGTCATCGGATGAAAACGAGATTCATAGGTTAGCTTGAGTTAAACGAGAAGCAGTTGTGGTAGACTTTTAGTTGCAGTGTTGGTATTTTGCAAGCACTGAGTATTTTCTTGATTTGGGTTACAGAAAATGCTGTTTTCAAAGTTTTGTTTAATAAGCAACTGATAATGAATATAAGTAATAAGTGTTTGACTTTCCTAAATTTTAAAATTCATAAAATTAGCAACCCTGGGAACCGTATTAGTTTAAATCAATGGGTAAGATCAAAGCGGTACGTTGCCCTCGAAACTGGTTGGAGCACGTGTGATCACATATGCACTCAAAATTTGCACTGTTCTTCTACTGTTAATCTAACATTAGAGTTTTTATCGGATCTGTTGCGTTAGAGTTTTTTTTTTATCTTTGAACTGTACAAAAAAAATATATTCGGTAACGAAACTTTTGATTTCACGAAGTCCCGGACTAAAACAAATAATCATTAATTTTTCCAAACCTAGAAGAGGGACCAGCATGACAGACCAGTACGTAGATCGACAAAGAATTCTATTCAAGTACGTTTCCGATTCGAATTGTTTCAAAGTGTTTACCTAGCCTTCTCGAGTTAGTTAGGGTTGCGCGTTTGTTAAAATCTGTCTGCTTCGCCAGCTTTATTGGTTTTACTGAACTGCTATTATTAAGGTTATCTTTTCATCTTCTAAGAGCATTCAATAATCGAGCATTCAATTTAAGAGCATTCAATAATCGAGCTATTTAGAGAATAAAGAAAATTTTTTGTTTCCTTACTGAGTGCACAAAAAAAATTATTCGTCCAAGAAATCATGAGAAAAAATTAATAAAAAGTGATAGGCCTACTACACGGAAAATTTTCTTCACTGTTGATCATACAAAATCACTCCACAAATTTTTGCTAAGAAATTAAGCAACCCAAAACTAACCAATCTAATGGTACCGGTTAAACTATAACAGCTTTGACTGGTTAAATGAATTTGACTTACGCATAGCCAAAAAACTACGGTAAAATGTTTTATTACAATAAAGTGCAATGTCAATTACCCTGTGAATAGGCTAGTTTTACGTCTATACACTTTTAATGTTGGCTTTGATAGAAAGTATGATGGATAAACATTTTCTGAAGCCATTACTCATAGAATATGAATTAATTTAAAAGAGTTTCCAGTAGATCGTACTCTGCATTTTTTTCAACCGTAAGCCGTATAAAATGGCAAAGTTGGAAATTTAGTTCTACGTGCTTGCATTTTTAGAAAATGCAATGCTTGCGTGACAACCGTTCTTCAATAGATTTTACGAAAAAATCAATTACATACAGCTCATACACATATTGGCTATAAAAAATTTATACAAGCAATAGGAACCATCACTCAAATCTAAAATAGAAGTATTTCACTATAAATACGATTTGCGTTTACGAATTGATATTTTTGATCCCATAAAAATAAATTTTCTAAATTAAAATCCAAATAATTCTAAGTTTAGGATACTGATGAACACAGATGTTCTATTTATTCCTTTCGTCTGGTTGCCGTTAACACTAGAACTATTACCGCACTCGCACAACGCGTATTCAGTTCAGTTTATCTCTGCCTTTCTGAATGGTTTAGGGGTTGTTAACCCAAAGCCCTCCTTTTTGGTAATTATTACATGTATCGAACAACAATTGTATTATTTGAATTGATTTTGTTTTCTACGTACCCCTAGCTATCTGAGTCGATTTATTGCCATAATTTCGTCCATTCGCATTTTCGTCACACAAGCTCTACGTGCGAAGATAAAAAAAAAATTTCGAACGACGAACGAAAAATTCACTAATTCACATGGTGTTATTTTTACGGAGTTAATATCGGAAAATAGACGGTGTATATATTTTCGAAATGAAATTCCTTTTTTAAAACCTCTCTTCCAAAATTATCCTCTTATTTATGCTTATAAGTAATAACGCTAGTTTAAGAGGTAAGTATGTTTTTGAAATTCTAAAAAAAACCTTTGCCGACTTTTAAATATAGAGAGGGGTACTTTTCGACTGATTTTCAGATTTCCTCGCAACACGATTTGTGCTAAATTAAGAACAGAAGCTGATTTCAACACCGCCATACACGATGCGAAGACATTTTCTCAAGGAGAATTTGTATGTATGGGTGCGCCGATCCCATTGGATGTTTGAGCAGAAAAAACGATCGTACCGTATTTTCCGAGTATTGAAAACACACCTTTTATAACGGGAAAATTCTTCAATAACACATATGTACACAGGATGATTCATGTATTGAGCATATATGTACATATGTATGTACATACGTGATTTCTTTTCAGTCCCATGAGTAACTGCGACTTGAGTGTTTTTGTGGATCTCAAGCCTTGAAACGATCGAATGTCGAAATATTTTGCTACTTACTTTTTCACTTCAATCTTCCGAGTCAAAAGTAGTGCGGAAAGAAAATTCAAATTTTTGGATAAAACCAACAGTAGACTTCATCGAATGATTGCAGTTCTACCATAGACAAACATAAATAGCTAACAAATATCAACAGAACAGAATCTGCATGTGTATATGCACATGCCCGATGGTTTTTGCGTATGTTTGGCGAAGAATGCCAATATTTCACCATTTTCATTTCGTACTGAGTTCGTAAAGGCAAAATACGTATTCCTAGCAAAATCAAAGTTTTCGAGAAAAACTCATGTTTGTGCCATTTAAATGAAATGCTCGAGTTAATTTATAAGAAGATGCAGTTGTTTAACGGAGATTTCATATAGTTTGGACAGTTCTGAAGACCTTTCCCTAGACTTTCCGTATTGTCAATAATTTAAATTTAAAGCCTAGTACTGGATTAAGTTTAATACTGACTTCGATTTCACGTGAAATCTGTTTGGCGAAAATTTAGCTTGAAAATAAGCAAGACTTTAGTTGTATTCAAAATTAAAATTGGCGTGAAATGGTTGAAGTGTCGGTTTCAACAGTGACTGAATCTTTATTCGTCTATCAAAAGGATTACTACATACAGTCAGACAAAAAACTCTCCGTACGATGCTATCTTTTCTGCATTTACAAGAATAACTTTGAGATATTACGATATTTTTTTTAAATAAAAAATGAATATGTTTTCGACAACTCCTTACTTACTAAATATGATAAGAAAAAAACAAAAATATTGCCACCTTTTAATACATTAATTCAATTAAGCAAATAAGTCAAAATTTAACATCAAAAAAGTCTCCGTACGAACGTAGAAATGAATCAAATTGAAGCTAAAAAAATTATTCTGTAGATGTGATTTAATATTTGGTGGCATTTCCATTAGCTTTAATGACTTCTGCCAAACGCCTGGACATTGAGTTAACAAGTTTTGATGTGATTTCCGGTCCGATTAAAATCCATCCTTCTTGTAGCTTAGCTTTAAGCTCTTGTTTGCTTTTTATCGCGTGCTTCCGCACTCTGCGTTCCAATTCATCCCATAAATGCTCAATGGGCCTTTTCACACTTGTATTCTTGATGCACTCCTCAAACCGGTTTACTGGGCAAGAGACGGAAGAATCAAGGGGAATTCTCTACTTTTTGTAGAGAATTCCTCTAGATTCTTCCGTCTCTTGCCTAGTAAACCGGTTTGAGGAGTGCATCAAGAATACAAGTGTGAAAAGGCCCATTGGGATTTAATTCGGGTGACTGTAGTGGACTGTGAAGCTGCGTGGGCACGTTATACAAAAGCCATTCCTAAACCACCGTTGAGGTATGCTTTGGGTCATTGTCTTTCTGGAAAATGAAATCACTTTCCAACCCAAAGCATTGACACTTTCGCGCAGACATGTTTTCAAAATATTTAGATAGTGCCACAGATCCATTGTACTATCAATAAAGTGCAGCTTCCCAACTCCTGAAGCCGCCATACACCCCACACCATCCCACTACCACCACCGTGCTCAACAGTTGGGACTAGATTTTTTACGTTCAGCTCCTCCTTAGATTTGCGCCAGACTTTTCTTCTGCCATCTGAGCCAAACACGATAAATTTGCTCTCGTCCTAAAACAAAACTCGACTCCAAAAGGTAGCATCCTTATTTTCATGGGTTTTTGCAAATTTAATCGCTTCTTTCGATTAATTTTTGAAATAAACGGCTTACGCCTAGGTTTTCGACCATGGAAGTTATTCTCTCGTAGAACATTCCTGATGGTTCCATTACTAACTGTTAGGTTGAATTCCTTTCTTACGTTGTCTGCTATTTTAGGTGCGCTGGTTCTCGGATTCTCCTTAATTTTATGCACTATTGACCGTCGGGCTGTAGCACTTAGAATTTTTGGACGTCCTGAACGAGGCTTACTTTTCAAGTATCCAGTTTTTCCGTACTGCTTGATGACATACTGCACACTAGACTTCGGTTTCCCAATTATTTTCGCTATTTCGCCCATTGACTTTCCTTGGCAATACAGCTTAACGATGATTTTGCGCGTATCTAAACTGATTTCCTTACTCATAGCCAATAGTTATGTTTTCTGAGCTTGACTCAAATCTTCACGAGGCTATAACTATGCTAGCTGTATGCTTAGAGAAATGCTCAAATTCGTATGAAGTTGACGCGCGTCTAGCACTGCACATGTTTGTATAACACGGTGTTGCCATTTATTCGTACGGATACTTTTTTGATATAAAAATTTGAACAATTGACTTTAGTGAATTACTATATCGTTATGAATGGATAAGTTTGAAATTTTTTTTCTGATATTTGTAATCAAAGAGCTATAGAGAGCATAACATTTTTTAAATTAATAATATTTTGTAATATCACAATGTTATTCTTGTAAATCAAGAAAAAAGAGCATCGTACGGAGACTTTTTTGTCTGACTGTACATGCGTATGTATGTATTACAAAATTGTTGACTAAGAAAATTCCATTTTGGCGTTGTCAGCGCCTTATTACTATGGTGGTATATTTGCGAATTTCAAGCATGTGTTGCAGCTGCAGAAGACATGTGTCAATACCATCTGCATTTTCAAAGCGAAAGCAACTTCCAAACAATTTTTCACGCTAAGAAGTGAGTATAACTCTTGCTTATTTTCGAGCTAAATTTTCATACAAAATTTCACGAGAAATCGAAGACAGTACTAAGTTTAATACAAAGAATCCACCTGAATCACAGTTTGAACAAAATTTATTGGATTTTTTTTACAAGTTAAGCCGTATTTACAACATCCCTAGAAATGGCCGTGAAGGCCCCTCGTCCGCATTAGCGAAGCACCCTATAATTCAACCCCGAAGGATGCTGGTAGGTCGCTTTGCTAGCTCTACGCGGCTGGGGTGGGTAATTGAAAAATGGGGTGGACTTGTTCCCAGAAAAAAAAGGAACCCTACCTATATTTCATCCGTCAAATGAACATATACTAGCCGGAATTAAAAAGGGGATGGGTTTGTTCGAAATGTCGGTTTGTGATCCAGCATCATAAGTGGAAGGGCTGGTGGAATTGGAGGATGATGCAATATGACCGTCTACCTGCTGGAGCGCGGGGGAGGTGGTCTGTAGGTATCTGCCTTCCCGCAGCCATAGCAAAAGATGGTTCTGTCCTACAGGCAGTCGTTGAAACGGTGTCCTACTTTCCTGCAGTTCCAGCAGGTAGGCAGGGCAGGGCAGGACAGTAACAGCTGAGGTCCTAAGCTTCCTGGTAGTGCTCTCCATCTGGTCCAATGGTTCATCCTCCAGCTCTTCATTGGAGGGTCTCCATGGGGTGGACCTGCAACCGCTCCTGAGCTCCATCTCAAAGTTCTCCACACGGAGCACGGACTGACGGAGCATTCGCCCTGAGGCCAGGTGGATTTGCAGCAGATCGCGACGAATTTCTGGCAGCATATAGCTCACCATCTTCGATGGGACGCTTTAAGGGATCTACCAATCTGTGAACATCTGCACAGAATTCGTCGAAAGTCTCATTCGACCGCTGTTTCCTGCTACGAATGGACTCCATCAAGTCGGTATCAGTGTAGCGATCTCCGAAATGGTCGCTCAGGGCTGCCTCCAGATGCCATAAAAAATCAAAAACGGTGAACCAGTCAGCTGCTCCAGAACCAGTCAGCTGCTGGCTCCGTGAACAGCAGATGGACATGCTGGCATAACAAGCTGAAATGACTAGCGAGGGGCTGTCGAGTTAAGCGAGGAATAGAGGAGCACTGGATCGAGGAGCAAAAAAACGCGCCTAATATTTTTATTAATTTTCTATTGACTGAAACGTAGGGTGGTTTTGTTTCTTCGGCACTTCTCTCAGAATATATTTTTCTCCTGTTAAAACAGAGCTAGCTGTCCTCGATTTATGTTCATAAGCTGTTCATTATTCGAAATAAATTGTTTATCGGATAGAAAATAGTTCGTATGGTGTAAATTTGTCATGAAAAATCATAACACGTGATTAGTAGCGGGTTAATTATCGATAAACCTTCGACTATTCTGTAGTTATCCTTGCATTCAACGATGTAACTTTCAAGCTTCGTATTTCTAAAGTGGAGATATTCCTTTGCCTTTTTACACTGCCATTAGAATTTTAATAATGTAAAACCACAGCAAAGCAAATGGTCCACATGACTTTTAAATTTTATATACAATGCCGAGAAAAGTGATGTAAAACCCACATTTGAAAGATGTATTTGTTTACATTTTTAATATTAGTAAAATTAATGAAGAGCGCGTTATAAGAAAATAACAAACACACAATGATAAATTCCTGAAGAAAAAAATTAAAAACAAAATCAGTCAACTTGAATCTGCCGAGAAAAACAAGTCTAAAATTAAACCAGTCGAATATTAGGAGTTGGATGCGCAGGTTCTTCTCAAACATGCTTGATTGGAATGAAATTGAGTGATTATGGAGACTCAGATAAATATTCGATCTCATTTTGTGCACCTCTTGGCAATTCGGACCACAATTTGATCTGGAATGTACTCTTTAATCCCGCATGCCTCCAAAAACACTAAGCCAACCACCACCTCATGGTTTAGTCACGAATGTCAAGAGGCCATTCGCATTAAGGAGGCGGCATTCCTAAATTACAAGCTATCTCCGTCTGAGGAATCAAAAAAACTTTATAAAACTAATTGTTTTTAATGTGTATCAATTTTTTCCTAGCTTGTAAAAAAATATTTTAATAAAAAAGCTGATTTTTCATTTCGAAGCTAGATATATTGAATTTTGTGACAAATATCGATATTTCGAGGGTAATCTGCCCTCTTCTTCAGTGTCTATCGGTCTATCGGTCGAAAGGAAAAATCGGTTTTTTTATTAAAATATTTTTTATAAAACTGTTCGCAATACCTGTACAACTACTATCAGAAGAGTTAAATTCCAGTTTGAACAAAATATTAAACAGAAAGTCCTTGCAAGCCGGAAAAGAAGCAAAGGCTTCTGATCGGTTGTTAAAAGGATTAAAAATAACTTCTCCAGTGCCTCCGTGCCACCTCTTCTTCATCGTGGTAACGTACTTACTGAGTCACTGGATGAAGCTAATCTTTTTGCTGAGATTTTCGCTAAAAACTCTTACTTGCCACCTTCATCACTGAGTCCTCCTAGTACTTCAATGCGTGCTTTCAAGCAAGGGCCTCTTTTTACCCGCACAAGAGAGGTATTGAAAATACTCGCCAAGCTTGGCGTTTCCAAATCTGCCGGGGCTGATCGTATTTCGCACTTTGTACTAAAGTGCTGCACCTCTGTCTTAGCTAAACGTCTGCACAAACTATTTTACCTGTCATATTCGACTGGAATATTTCCTTCCGCATGGAAGCTTGCACACGTTCAGCCCATACCTAAAAAGGGGGAGGACTGTGATCCCTCAACTATCGACCTAATGCAATCGTTTTTGTTCTGTCTAAGGTATCTGAATCACTCATGAACTCAAAATTAATGAAATATCTTTAGTTGAACCATCTAATCAACGACCGCCAGTATGGTTTCCGTTCTGGGCGCTCCACTGGGGACTTACTTACATTTCTCCCTGGGAGATGGAACCGTTGTCTCCATAGCTTTGGTGAAGCAATGGCCATTTCTCTTGATGTTTCGAAGGCCTTTGACAGAGTCTGGCACTCTGTCCTATTAGCCAAGCTTCGTGCATTTGATCTTCACCCCGTCTTCGTCAAGTGGATTCAAAGTTTCCTCGTAGATCGTTCCTTTCAAGTTTTTCTGGATGGACACAAATCCTGTGTCCACACCACCAATGCCCGGGTTCCGCAAGGTACTGTGCTTTCACCAACTCTCTTCTTTTTATTTATAAATGACCTACTTCCCTCCACTTTCAATTTGATTCATAGTTTTCCCGATGATAGCACCCTTGACTTCGCATACTTTTTCGACAGAGTGGCCGACTCTCACGGAAATGCTACTTTTGTTAGTAGAGATCTCATGTTTGCATCGCTAAACAGGGACCGATTAAACATTATCGCTTGGGACTCAGCAAACCGTGTTGTGTTTAATGCGTCCAAAACTCAATGCTATCGTCTTTCGCTCAAGTCTTACTCTCCTCCTACTAGCCACACTATTTCCGTTGATGGTGTGGGTATTTCTGAATCACCTTCGCTAAACCTATTAGGATTTAACATATCCAGCAAACTAAGCTAGACCGGCCAGAATTTTTCAAATTGCGAAAAATGCTATGAAATGCCTAAGTTTCCTTCAGAGAGGAAAGAAATACTTTACTACACCATCGGAAACAGCGCACATCTACAAGACTCTCGTAAAACCAAGACTTGAGTATAACACCCATATATGGACTGGGGCAGGTCGCACTGCTTTAGCGGAACTAGACAAAGTCCAACGCAAAGCTTTCAAGCTTATTGGCGATGAAACTATTACCTCACGTATTGAATCTCTTGAGCACCGACGTAATGTAGGTTGCCTTTCTCTTCTTTATCGCTATTATTATGGTTTTTGCTCTAATGAAATATCAAGTCTGCTCCCTTGTAGAGCACCTCCTACGCGCAACACTTGAGCCTCCCATCGCGCTCACTCTCATACCTTGTCGATCAGTGCCAGTCGTACCGTCAGATTTCACGGTTCTTTCTTATCTAGGTCAATCCGATTATAGAACATCCTACCATGTACTGTTTTCCCAGCCGTCTATAAGCCACAATTGTTCAGGCGAATCTTGCATCGCTATCTCCTGCAAAGGCTGTGCTATAGCATAATAGGGTATCACCTGAGCCTTGGCATCAGCATAGAAAAAAAAACCCATTTTAAACAATGTTTGACATTATAAATCAGCCACATTCGAATTTGCAGGGAAGTCTGCTTCGGATCGTGATCGTGCATAAAAATGTAATGTGCTCCTAATTTTCATTTCTGACTACGCTGAAGCTTTTCATTCAAAATGATGTAGGTTAAATACACTAGTTCCCGGGCATATTTCAACTTTAGCTCAATATTATTAATTAGAAGCTTCATATTTAGTTTTCATACACGATATTTCATACAAAAAGATTGGTTGTGAATCTTTCGTGGCAATTTTTATTTTATAATATTTTTATTTTATAAGTATGCTGATATTCCAAGTAAACGAACATGAGTCCAATTGTGCTCTTGTCCGGACACCATGAGTCGGTGTTCGAAAAACGTTGAGCTAGTATTCGGGCAAAGCTCGAATTACTTATTAAAATAGCGGTCACTCAATTTTACTAGAATTTAGATATGACATCTCTTTTAAGGCTATTTCCTAGCGCATGGATACAAAGTTGACCTTGTCCGAACACTAAAATCTGTAATATTGGTGTTCGGACAGGTGGTATACTTTATTTTAAAAGCTATCACACCAGCATAATTTTCGTTTTAGAGTTTATTAGAGCTAATGTTAATTTTATTAAGTAACCAATATATGCAATAGCATATTCCAATTTTTGTTTTTGCTAACTAATAGGTATTAACTCTCAAAACTGAAGACCATTTTAGCTTGTGCATGAAATATTTCGAAGCAGCCCCGAAATATCCAATGCATCCGCGAAAATGTACTTCATTTGGTATTTTGTAAGCATAGATGATGGTTTTTGTTCTACGCATTTTGAAATTTTGATTTCGTTTTATGGAATCTGGTTTTGCGGATATCATGCCTAACCCAATTTACCACAGCTGGTAGCTCCAACCTACTTCTTCAACCAAATTTCTACCAAAAGTAACTTAAAGTAAATCTCAGCTACTTTGTGCATTTCGTTAAAATCTAGTGACTGTTTTTTTTTCTTAGTAACTTCTCAGGATGGCATCACTGGCAACAAGTTGCCCACATTACAAAATCAGATCAATCAGGACTGGTCTTTTTTACGGTTAAAACAATCTGTGAATATCAATTGCATCTGATTATCGGGTCGTCAGTTCTCGCGAACAGAGATTTTAGGTGCTAATAATAGAAGTATGCTTGTGAAGGGTTACCGTTCCTATGCAAAGTGGATTTTCGAACATTATAATTCGACTGTCGAAAAAGCATGCGGTTTATCATAATTTTGGATTATTTTTCAAATGGCAAAATTTTTTAAGGAGGATCATTGATTTGAAGTTTTTTTTATTTAGGTACCTGCCGCAGCAAAAGCGTTGCCTGCACATTTATCAAAAATCATACACGCATGCCTCATCTGCCCATTAATTCGTTCTGCAAGCAACGTGACAATATGATCATTTTCTCGGAAGTTATCGCAATTTGTAATTTTCTCAAACTTTTCTTGCCAATTTGTACGGGGTGTAAAAACTCTAAAACGAAATCATATTCAAGCAAGTAATATTATAAATTTTTTTTTATTTATTTTATATATATATATATATATACATATACATATATGTGTATGTATAGATATATATATACATATATATGTTTATATATATATATATATATACATATATGTATATATATACATGTATATATATATATATATATATATATATATATATGCATGTATATATATATATATATATATATATATATATATATATATATATATATATATATATATATATATATATATATATATATATATGTATATGGTAATATGAGTTTATGTTCAAGTGATCTAAGATTATAGAATAAATTTATTTCCATTTTCAATCTAAACTTTTTGGTGAAAGGAGAATGCATCTTAATTCTAAAGAATCTTTTTTCACGAGCCTACATTAAATATCTGGGCACCAACTGGCACGTGCGCAATCTATTTTTAACTTCTTCCATGTACCTTCTGAGCAGGGAAGATAGTTTTCCCTACGCTTGAGGACTGCCAACCAAAAACGAATGCAGAGGATCAATTCTTTGTTGTACATAACAGACGCAGGTATATAAGATTTTCTTGTGGTATTCGTATAAATAAACAGATTGCTTACTCACTCAAGTATGCTGATGAATAACACATGCATAGATCATGCGCGACTGTACATGGCTTGGACAGAATACTACCGTATTCTAGCAAGACAAGTCAAAAGGCGAAGAAAACAATGAGGGCGAAATGAAAAACAGGAAAACAACTTCAATTTTTTCTTCCAGCCGTATAGTCTTTATGCAATCCAGTTGGTGCTACACTACGCAATAAAACTGCTAACGAACCATATTGGCAGGATGCCAACGAATTTTTCAATTCCTTGTCGCCTAAGCAAGAGATGATTTCATGTATAAAATACACGTTGGCCCATCCAAGACGAGCGGTGGCTATAGCGAACATGTGTACAATACGTACAACACAGTGGTGAGACGTGGCCACGACTGGCCGAAGCAGTGCTACCAGCTTTTTTGGCCATCGTAGCAAGAATTTAGGACGAGCATGGCTAAAAGTAGCTAAAAACTTCCCATAGCAGCTGAAAAGACTTGGTTGGAGCTAACCTTTATAATTCAAATGGTTGAAAGATATCGGGTGAACATCGGATAATCGCCAATTAATTTGATACTAAGGCCCATTTTACACATACGTCCATCAGTTTAAACCGGGTTTTCAGAAGGCAGGAGTGAAGTGGAAGTTAATTTCTACATTAATTTCTACTTCCACTTCACACTCACCTTCTAAAAATAACTGTTCAAATTGTTGGATGCATGGAAGCATGTGTAAATAGGGCCTATAAGCTTTGACTGTTACTAAATTCATCCATTCGTTGTTAACCGCAACGCATGCTTGCAATTGAAATATTTCACAATGGTTTCACAAAAATATTTTTATAACATATCTATGAAATGTTCTTCAAGCTGGGGTAAAATATCAAAATTTATAAAAATAATTTTCATGCTCTACATAAATTTCTAAAGTGCTAATTTTCATCAGCATTTCTTGAGGCAACTCAAAAAATTTATCCATATTTAATAGTAAGTTATATTTAATAGTAAGTATTAAATGCAAAGTTTTTTGTTTTGAGTTTGTGTTTCTGTGTTTGGTTTTCACAATCGAAAGTAGACTCAAATTACGTTCCACATCCGTATTGGAACAAGGAAATAAATATAAACTTCCACCATCCAAAATTTCATGCTATCAACTTTCTCTTTCCAGTCGACGATCGATAATTGTTTTTTTCTTGTACCAATGTATTTTGAATAAAAAGTTAATCAGCCGTGAACAGCTTAATAGTTTTTATAATATATTCATCATTAACTGAATTTATCTTATTCATAGAAAATTGGAAAAAATTCATAAATTTTTAACATTATCACGTAATCGATACTACCAAGTTTTTAACAAGTTTTTAACAACACCTGATCTTGAGATTATACATATTGTTACTTCGAAGCTCAACTATTTTTTCCTCAATCAAGCTATTCTTTGAAATTCGTTTTCATACGAGAATTTCATCGAAAGTTTCAGCAATATAACGATGTTTGAGGCTACCATTCGAAAAAATTTCAATCCTCGGAAAATTTAAACATTGGTTCCATATTTTTATTGCAAATGCTTTGCATATGAATATATAATGGAAGTATCTATTGATGTAATATTAACGAAAATGGCTGGTGCTGGCGACCCTCTGTTAGCAGCATAACCAAAAATATACCAAATCTGCTTCACGTTAAGTTAAGCCCACCCTGTGATTTTCGTTTTAATTGAATTACTACGCTGGAAGTTATAAGGTGAAAATAACTTTAGGGTTACCACCCGCAATGTTTTTTCAAATTTTTGAAATCTCAATATTTGTTCTTAATTGTCATTGCAGGATCGTTCACACTTGCAAATTTAATAACAAAATAGCTTAGTAAAGAAATGCCAGAAAACTAAAAAAAATACCACAGCTGGCAGCCCTTTCATGATTTTTTATACGAAATTTATACGAAATTTGGCTTACAATGAGCTCCATTACTACATGAATTTCGTTTTGATTTCATGACTGGATCGGAAGTTATGGGAAAAAGCTTTATTTTGCTGAGTAAATTTACAAGATTTAGGTCATAAAAAATTACCCTAGCTGGCAGCCATAGGCGTGCCGTGGCCTAAAATCTGGCAGGGGCCAGGGACCGAAAGGTTCAAAGCATGCGATGAATTTGTCTTCCGTAAGGTACACGTACTGATCATACAACTTATATAATTTACTAATACATTATATGTTTGTTAATTTATTCTTTACTATTCGCTAATGCATAATGCATTATCAAGTAAACTTCGTGTCCGTGAATACGTATGAGCTGCTACCACATGCATATAATGTGAATAGTAGGTATGAACTACACAGGAATTATCTATGATCGCTAAGAAAGAACGCTTGTATTAATTATACGGGAATAGAATGGAAATAATTAGAAATATAAGACTATTTTTTCGTTTAGAAGCTAAATATATTTCAATTTATACTTGAAGAAGAGGATAGCTTAGTTTCAAAATATCTTTGAAGAAATTGGAATATATTAAGCTTAGAAAGAAGAAATTGACCTCTTGCTTCAAACTTTTGTTACCTAGAAAACCTAGGAAAAGTAAAAATAATTTGCCAAGATGAAGAGTGCTGTAACTTACTCTTTTTGAGCCATTTGGTTTGCAGGGATATATTTGTAGCCCTAACACGTGTCCGAGGTTAGATGAAACAGCAAAACCTTTGAAACCAGTGCTTTTTGCTGTTTTTCGTTTTCGTGATCCTCTGGGAAATGTGAGATCCAGACAGTACTTCTCTGCGAATAATTTAATTTTTTCTTTAACTACATACAAGTTTTCTCGCTCTCTTAGTAGTGTTTTAACTGTTCCATTCACAAGATCTATCCCACCCCTAAGAGTTGCATTTTTAAATTGGAAATATGTGCTTAACATGCTCGTTATAGAAAGAACATAGTGAAACATGAAAAGATTTACTAAAAACTTAGGATTACTGATTGAATGAAAGATCCCCAATGAATAAACTGAGTCGTTGTATTTTTCCTCATTCAGTTCTTTCTCTTAGATCTTCTAATACAAGGCATTTCTAGCTCCTGAACAATCTACAAAGTTTAAGAACCTTTCTTCGACTGCTAGCTCTTTAGCAAATCTGACAACCACGGAGAGATGCTCCTTTTTGCGGACAACTACTTGGTCTGCCATAATGGATATAAGTCTGCACTCTTTTATTTCAGCTGTATTGTCCTCGCGAACGATTTCAGCAATTATTTATATCAATTCATTTTGTGTTTCGCCACTACAGTAGTTCGCAACCTTGTTTTTAAAATTATTTTCAAAAGTTGAGTCATGCTTCGCGAATAATGCACAACATTCAAAAAAAAATTCACGATTATGACTGGCACCACTTTCATCATATCCTCTTAAAGCACGTCTTCGGCTACTGAGACACGTCGTAAGGTCGATCGGCTTTTGCAAATAATTTCGGTTCTGTCCAAGCACCATATCACTTACTATCTTCCAAGCACTATTTAAGTTTTATTATTGTCGAGTTTTTATTATTGTAGCAATATGTCCTTGAACACATTGTGCATGAATTTTACTATCCGGATAATTTATCCGGATCGCGAAGTTTGGTCGAGCTGATGTTTTGGTGTATTTTTGGCGATAATGGAAATTCTATGGAAAATTTCGCATTGTGATAACTTCACACCGAGTCATCAGATCATCACGAAATTTACAAGACTCATCAATGGGCATAAAAAATAATTTTCTGCCGTTTTTAAATAATGTCTGGGCAACATTGTAGCTACCATAAGTACGTAAACACAAATCTTTCACACCATTGACTCTCTAGTATTTTTTTCGGGATTTTAGAATAGAATGCAAATGATTGATGAATTTGATAATATATTTATACAGTCAAATCTATACCTGTAAAATTCCCAATTGCACAATAATCGCATCGAATTATTTATATTTTTAATACCTGCAACTTGTGTTTACGGTATCTCGCGACCGGATAAAATTCATAGGGTATAGTGGTCTTGAGTAGATACAGGTCTGCCAAAAGTTTAATGAGTATGATAAAAACCATGTGGTGGTTGTGTCACTATGAAAAAACGCTCGGTGAAATTGAAGTGTTATGCCTAAATTGAAGTGTTATGCCAATGCAGTTATCAAATTATAATGAAATTCACACACATTTAACGTGAGTGTAAACCAAGTAGGTCATAGATAGCATAAAAGTAGCAGGGATGCCATTTTTATTCTCCAAATGACTTCGAAAATTGTATTCTATGTTAATTACCTTATTGCCTACCATTTTAATACTCAGACTATGTTTTGTGTAAAACATAATTTGAAAAACAGTTTAAATATAATTTAAAAAACAGTTTATAAAAGTGTTTTTATCTAAATACCTGTATATTACCTAGTTAGAATGAACAGATAATCTTAATAAAAAAAGGATGGAGGCGCTTTTCGTCTTTTTCTTAACGTATAACTTGTCGAAATTAAATATTGCCGTCCATTTCTCGAGATAACTCCCATAACATGGTAATTAATACCGCAAATAACACAGCCTCTATGTTATAAGTAGTGTGTATGTTTTGGTATAGGCTTACACTACTGCACTACACAACTCTTGCTGTAAACACAAAAACCTAAGAGGCGAAAACTTAAGAGTCTGCTGTTGGAAATATTTATTTTTCTGGGAGGGGCCAACTTAGGGTCTGGGGGGGTCCCGGCCCCCCCTGGCCCCCCCTACGGCGCGCCTATGCTGGCAGCCCGATCCTAATTTTTCAACCGCATTTCTACCAAATGTGGCTTAGAGTAAGGTTCAAATATTGTGTGGATTTCGGTAAAATTTGTTGGCTGTATCGGAACCACAGGGTTGCTTGCATTTCGAAATCGCGTCTATCAGATTAGGTCTTAGTTACTAGCAACATGTCCTGTAAAGTTCATAATGATCGGATAATCCGGTCGTCAGTTCTCGTGAACAAAATTTTCGGGTGCTGAAAATAGAGGTAATTTGGTGATGGGTTGCCGTTTTTTTACCACCCGGAACTTTAAATATTTTTAACTGGCATGGTGGACACAAGTTAAAATTTATCAACAATTTGAATTTTTGTCAAAAATCAATACGCTCTGCAAATCTCACGGTAATCGAATGTTTCTGTCATAAGTTATAACAAATCGAAATTTAAAAATATCCTTGCTTACTTTTAGGCACTCAGCTCCCATATAGGGTTCATAATTTCTAATTTGTTATCATAAGCAAGCATAAAACATATATATATATATATATATATATATATATATATATATATATATATATATATATATATATATATATATATATATATATATATATATATATATATACATATATAATATATATATATACATATATATACATATATATATATATATATATATATATATATATATATATATATATAAATATATATATATAGAGATATATGAATTTTCGGCGAAATTAATCTAACACTAATTCAATATTTATATATATATATATATATATATATATATATATATATATATATATATATATATATATATATATATATATATATATATGTATATATATAATCGTCGAAAAAATTCAGTGGCTATTTCTCGGGAACACGCCATTCTATTAAGCTAAAACTTTTAGCATACATTGGTGTATATGCAGAATAGGTCCAGGTCGCACCAAATGTCAATTATATTTCACTCTTTGGTGCCGGCGGCCATTTTAGTGATATTTTAAATATGCCTATTATTATGTCAAAAAATAGTTTTCGAAAAAAACTAAGTTTGCGAAATGAATTTCGTACGTGTTTTAAATGAATTTTCGGCCGAATCGATTTTAATACTAATGTTCTTTGAACATTAGTAAAAATGATGGTTTATTCACCCCACAGTGAAAAAGCCACTGGTCTTGAACTTCCTCTGAACAATAGAAATAGAAATCAATAGTTATACTATCATCAGATAACTAAGTAAAAATAAACGAATATTTCTATTTTTAGAATAAGCAAGTCAGAAATGTCCCTAGTCATGAGCAAGGCTCATGCAAACGTTTGTATATCTCCTTCACAATCTAAAAATAACAGTTTTGAATGACCTCCACTGGAGGAATCAATAGTCTCACCTTATATAGCGGCCGAAAGAAAACATTTAATGACTGGGTAAAAACACGTTGCCATCGGTTTTCCACCTGATTTTCAAAGCACACCGGTTACTCTAAGGACGCAACTATGTATTGTACACTACAGACGAAATAAAACCTGCTTAAAAGCTCTCCATATTTTTCTCTTGTTTATGAATAAAGAATGCAAATGCTCTGGAGTGTGAAGTCTTCCCCGTAAATAATGCATGCCTTGAAATTTATTTTAAGACGTTAAATGTTAAATTATTTATACGTAAAGTATTTGGACTATTTGATTTTAATAATTATCATGGTCGAAACAATACCACATCGATAGTTTTTTTCTTCACAAAGATAGAATACTAAATTCGAAGCAGCAAATGTTTTCACAAGAAAATGCAGTTCGAATTCACAGCTGATAGATATTGTCTGCAGTTATTTTGGACATGAGTTATTGCAGATATCCCCAATCTCTTATTTATTCTCTGTTACTTTCTGCTTTAAACTCTGAAATATATTTTCAGTTATCTTGAGAATAAACATTTTCACAAGAAAAATTACATAGACTTTGAGACTTAACCTTGAGACTTGAGTAAAATCATATCGTCCACTCCATAGTTAACTTTGACTAATAGCCCAATCATTTTAGCAATCAACCTCGGAATGAAAGATAATTAGCTGAATTTTTGTATATACCTTCATTTTGGGGTCCTCAAAGTTGCCTCAAAAGTCTCATAAAATCTCGTGTCTGCGTCGAAAGTTATTCAAGGTCAAAGGTGAGAAAAAACAGTTTTTTGCGATTTGCTAGCTTCTGTTGACCAGTCATATGCATACTAGGCGTTGAGTGGTTACTGCATCTCAGCTGTATGAGGAAGAAAGCGACGATAGAAATTGACCATCCCCAAAAATCCTCGTAGATCTTTAACCGTCTTGCGGGGTTTAGCTGATGTTATTGCCTCAACCCGATCTGGGGAGGGCTTAATGCCTTCGGAGGAAACCTCATGACCTAAGAATTTAAATGAAGGTCGAAGTAAATGGCATTTCTCCAAGTCAATTATAAGGCCATGGTCCGTAAATCGTTTGAAAATTTTTTCTTAGTGAGCAATATGCTCTTCTTCGGAAGTCAAAGCTACCAAAAAATCGTCGAGGTAAATGAAACAGAATTTCAGTCTGTGTACGACTACATGTATAAAACGTTGGAACGATTGTGTAATTATGTGTTCCCATCCTACTCCCCCCAAGTGTCAAGATGACGCTGAGGTCGAGGAGGTTGAGTATAGTGGTGTGTTAGCCCTGGCGACTGCCTGTACGGGCACTGCCGAGATGGTCGATGGACAGCTCTTGGGGCCCGTAGTCAGCGCGTGCCGAGATGGTCGATGACCAGGTCTCAGGACTGGTGGCTACCGCAACCGATGGCGAACGTGTGATGTGTGTGTTGTCCAAATTGTGATTTGGGGATGTTCCCCATGTGTGTTTTTTTTATTTTTTATCACACTCATACCTATGCTTTAATGGTTTTTCTTTACTAATTCAAATATAATTCTTTAAATCTAATTTTTTTTACTGTTTATTTAATTTTGATGTCAGTATAAAGTGATTGTGGATTGTGGATATGTAATTGTGGATAGTGTGTGTGTATGGAGATGTATATTTTTGTAACTGTATCCACATGTTCATAGACTAAATTTACGCCAGCTGATTGGTTTCCATTTTATAATAGAGTTGTCTTTTTTTATTTCAAATGAAAGATGAGAAGTGCATTTTTCTTCTTTGAATTTTTACATTTTGCATTTTACACCCAGGATCATCAATAAAACTAACCTGTCTTTCAAATTTATCCCGAGAAGACAATCAAGCATTTCATGCTTCAAATCCTGAACTTTATGTTCTTTCGGGATATATTTCAAAAACAATCATGCAATAGACAAGCTTCCATACCTTTTCTGTCCTTTTACAGATCACAACAATTTACATATTTTGAATACATACAGATGTAAATAGATTTTTCTTCTGCCACAGTATTCTTCTTTTGATTATCAGTACATCACATTGCATTTTTTTTCATTTTTTACAAATATGCTCCCATAAAATCTACTACGATCTAAATAAGCTCATTTATAGTTTGTAATTTGACAAACAATGCTGCAAAAGAAAACCACAAACAATTTTTCATGCATTAGTCAATTTAATGCATTCATTCATGAACCGAATTCTCCCGTCGACGTCACGCACAGGCAGCGAGCTGAGAGAGACATGCGCGTGTTGTCATCGTGCAGTTCTTTGATTCAGGGGTTTGGGTAGTTGCCAGAAGTACTTGCAAACTAAATAGTAATAATGGAACACGGGCATAGAAATGACATGCTAGCGGACGTACAATAGAATGTTCCACTAAGTCTGACAGTGCTGTATGAGTTGCTACTGGCAATACTAAAATCTCGTGACCTTGGTAATAGCTACTATATTCGATTGTATAGACACGAAATTCATCCATACATCGTGCGGCTCCACCAGTACGCAGACAACACATATGTGTGGAGCAACAAGTATAAACAAGCATAGATATAGAGAGGAATGGATACGAAATGGGCCGAGAGAAATGAAGCAATTTTCGACCTCTGGTGTAGTTGTGTGAGCGAGAGGTCGCAATGTGTTTGTATGACGAGGGCGGCGTGAAATATTGTAAAATTGAAGGGCAACTTTTTTGGTGCAAATAAAAATTTGTTAATATTGATGTAATGTAATTTACGTCAATAGCGAATCAATGAGTTTCGATTTGCATTAAAACTGTGCGTAGTATTTTAATTAGTTGTGCGGCAGCTGAACAAGTTTTTTTTTTATGAAAATGATTAGCTCTGAGCAGAGCTGAAGTCTGTTCGCGTACTTTCAGTCACAGAATTTTTGTGAATCATGTGGTGGGGGATATTCAGGAAAAGTACGAAAACGCTCTGATTGCATTTCCGGAAAAGATTCAGTTGTCGGTTTTTGTGAGAACAATAGTAATTATAAAGTCATTCTAATAGGTGATAAATTATCGCCACAAAAATATTCGATCTTGAAAACAACATTACGCAAAAATATGTTGCTTGCCGCGCACATTTGGAAATTTTTACTCGCGACACGCGTTTCACATTTTTCAGTGTTTTTCAATAGCTCAGACTCTACTGAAATTTACTGAAAGAGGCGAAATTTTCAGCATTGAGTAAAACGAAGTACATAAACGGCTTCATTGCAATTAATTGCAATTAATTGTAGTACGCGAACAGACCTAATTGTTGCCGTGTGAGCATTGAATCAAGTTATAATAGACAAAAAAATGTTTGTTTTTTTATCGAAAAAGAATTTATGTAAACAAATGCTTATGCTACTTACAAAATACTTCTGAATACAAATTATTAATTTAAAACAAGATTCAATAAAACTAGCATAGAAATTAAGCTTAAAATAAAAGTATTAACATTTAATTTGTAATCACATACCCCTAAAATGTACATTTTTTGTATACTTATTTCTAATGGAAATTTTTTCGGACAAGCTTTTACAAATAAAGAAGAATCTAGTGTTCAAATATAGATTGACTATGGCTCGTATTAATTCAGTATAATGATTTCTATCAAGCATATGGTTATAAAAATTTTCAAAAAGTTCTTTGTCCATCAATTTTTCTATAGCGTTTATATGTATTTTCTGATGAATACGCTTGCTGACATGAAATCTATCATTGTTTGCATAAAGTGCGTGAATTTTTATTTCTTTTTCCACTATATGGCATACATAGATCACAGACTTGGAAGGAGAAGATAAAAATCCTTTAGTTTTATATGCCATTAAGGAGTGCCTATTGAACTCGCCATGAATAGCCGAATAGCAGGATTCGCACTTAAGTGTTTGTTGAAGCTTATGAACGACAAATCCTGCTATATACTCCACAACCCGAGCCGCATATTCAGATAAATCAGCACAATCGAACATGTGATTGTTCATTAGCAAGATATGTTCATCATCAGCAGGTTGAGAGTATTCAACCGACGTTGCCATCGCACTTTTCTCAGTCGTGTTATTTATATTTTCAACAGGATTTGTAGGTAAGTTGAGGCTTAGAATCGAAATATCCTGCAAAGGTAAACAGTTCCCTATACCAGTGTCTCTAATCTGGCATCGTATCAAAAGTTTTTTGTACCTATTTTGAAGCTGCCTGGCTGTAGGATTATTGTTATAACCAAGACCACTTCTAATTGATGAAAAAAATAGCTCAATATGGTCTTGGTTCAATTTGTACATCGGAATGAATGATAGCTTTTGGGGGTGAATAAATCTTTTGTACAAAATATTGATATGTTTCAGAGCAGCTATCATTCCAATGAAACCTGTTTTACGGGTTGATTTAATTAGCAGATCTTCAGAAACAGTACGGAGAGTGGAAAAAAATGCGATTGCTTTATCAGCTGAATCTGATAGAAATTGATAGCTATTTTGACACAAAGCTTGCTTGCATCCGAATTCACTTGTTCTTCTAGAATTTAAAATATCGAAGGCGTCGTTGCAGTGTCTTATGAACTCTGATGTTGCACTGCTACCTTGAAAAAGATCAAGACATAGTTCTTCCCTGCAAAAATCCAGAGCGTCTGCCACAGATTTACTGAAAGTCTGAACAGCAAGCCGCACTTTCATTTTTTGATCACAAAAATATATATGGGCTTTTCTTAATTTATTACCCAAATGCAGCTGCTCTTTTTCTTGAAGCTGCTGCAGATGCTTCAAATATTCCCACCGAATTTCTTCTCCAGAATTATTTTTGAAAATCTTCATTTCACCGAATGCATTCCTAATTAACTTAAGCATATGAACCGGATCAGGAATTACTGAATATTTTGGTGACGAGTCCGAAATCTGAAAAACTGGATCTCTTGAAATAATTGTTAGATCACAGCCTAACAATTTAAATGTTGAAAAGTTCACCGGAGAACCATCAAACGTGAAACCAATAATTTCAGCCTCCGTTTTAACCAACTCGTTGACGCAATGGACAATCAAGTTTTTTTTTTGATCTGCTGTCAAAGACTGTATCAGGAAATAGCCAAGAGGGATTTTCCACGATTGATTCAGACAAACAGCCATGAAAACTAAAGCTTGTGTGGCGAGCACATTACTCGTATGCAAACCGCCTATGCCTGCATATCCCCACGCCCGTTTCCCATCCCACTCAATTTGCTGCCGAATGAACATCTCATCAAATACGATGTTCAAATATAAAATTTTCCCATTTCGTTTTGCTTGAGCTGCAGCCTGTCGAATGGCATTAAATGACTCGGCGGTAAAACCAGGCTGGCAATCAACGGCTCGGTACCAATTGGATAGAGTCCTTTGATGGGGCAGTAGGTCACAAAAAAAGTCACGAATGAAATCATAAGCTTTTGGTGACAGAAAATTTAAATTAAGCGCAAACGAACGTAAAGCGGGTGAGTAAATTCTCCTTACTTTACTTCCCTTTGATTTGATTAGAATACGTTCAATCAGTTCTCTCTGTGAGTCACTGAGGTTCATAAGTGTGTCATAATTTTCTTCTGAAAGAATATTTCTACGGGTGGCTGTCTTGAGTAGTTTGCTCAAAGTATCAATTTTTGCCTTCTTCCTACGCACTTTTTGATTAACCCTCTTTAGCTTTAAATCCCTTTTTTTTACATTTTTTCTTAATAATCTAACCTTACTTACTAGACGGATTTTTTTCGGAGACAGCCCCGAAGATTTGCTCGATACCAATGCTTCTTTCAATGTGGAACACTAAAAAATATACGAATATATTACCATGGAATAGAAAATTAAAACTAATCTTACCACGTTAGACGAGCTTAAAACAGGTGGCTTTTGCATTGGAATCACAACTGATTCTTCACTTGAGTCTTCACTGCTCTGTAAAAGCAATTGCATTACTTTGATTTAAGCTTTAAACTTGCAACAATTTATTTCCTACCTTCAGATTACCACCAACACCTTCGTCCTGTGAAGTTCCCGCTTTGACGTTCAACATATCTATAAGAAATGATCGTTCCTAAAAATAATAGGAAAATCAGTAGAATTAAGGCCATCAAAAATAAGTTTTAGCACTTGTAGGTGATACACTCAGGCATTATCTATGGCTTCAAAAATAATAAATTGGAGGTGCTAACTAGTTGGCGAAATTAAGCATAATTTTGCAAACATTGGGGTAGAAATCAAACAAAATTTCGCACACAGTAATGGTAAATCATACTGAAGTACGAAAAAGCATATAATGCAATTATAAAATAAAACTACGAGGTTTCAGACTCAACAAACAATGAATTCCCTATCTTCATTTTGAAATATAGAGTAAATACTCCATTATACAGTACAACATGCCGGTGAAAGTTCCATTACTAATTCAATATTTAAAAATCCTTTGTTCTATTCATTTGCTACTCAATTTAATAAACTGCTTGCAGCTTCAAAGATGATCACGAGATTATATAAAGTTTGCATTAACGAAAGTCACTCACTTTGCAAAGCCGCCTGAAGGATCGTTTTATCTACTAAAACTATCACTACTAAATATAACAAAATACTTTTGTTTGCACTTACCTGAGGTCTGCTGAATCTATGAGCATGTGCTGCTTCTTCACTCCAGCTGACTCCTGCATTCATGGCGCGTGTCTCACTCTGTTTAACAAATATCAAGTGATTATTTAAAATAATATTGTCATTATAAAAATATTTCTTACCATAATATCATCTTGCGAGGAATATATTCGAGTATCAGAGGAGGAGGATTCACATATTGAGATGGCATCAGAACGTTTTCGCTAAAAGTGTATCAAAATATATAAGCTTCAAACATTAATAAAATATTTTATGTACTTGGCATATGCCCATTATATTTTATAATGTGCACAGTTACGTTTAAGTAGATATCGTAGAACAGATCCAACAGCTACAAAGACTCTACAGTAATTAAAATGAACGAATCCATCTACTACTTTCTTAATGTAGCGGCACATTCAATAGTTTGTATTTGCATTCATTATATAATAGCAAACCAGCCCCACAACAATTATCGCTAATGCAAATTTCATTGTTGTCAAAAGTCTTCTCTAAATACTTAAATACCATTGCTGCAATGAAACAGGCTGTATGGCTTTGAAAATTTAAATGTCTTTTTTTTTATTGCTCGCATTGGATCTAATTTACTTTATATAATTCACACATCCATTAATAAATTATACCTGTTCATCGGCAGAGGCTGAGACTTCAGCCAAATATGGTATAACTCCTTCACGTAATCGCTTCCCTCTGCTGATAGCTATTATATCAGCATCTAAAAAATGAAGCGAGCATACCTTACTATGCATTTTGGGCTCCCAATTCTTGCGCTTGATTGCGACAAGCCACTTCCTTCGCTGCTGAGGATCATTTGGAAATCTGCCAAGCGGTAATTATAATTTTACTGAAGATACGAATAAGTTCACGCTATTGGTAATATGTATTGTTTACTTACCGGAAAAAAGAAATCGCCCTCGCACTGCGTTTATAATTACTATCACAATTAACAACACTGCACTTCATTTTGCTCAATACGAATATTAAAGCTTCCACTCGCCGTAAATTTTGCTTCCAAAATGTGCGAATACAAATTCTTCGCACATTTCTTGTACGAAATGATCCTTGTTTAGACTTAGTATAATAATTGCATAGTTTGCTTCAAATGTTTTGCATGTACACATCGCAATATGCTATGCAGGTGCTGTGCAACAACTTGATGATGTGTGATCCAATAACACATCATAAACGTTGTCGCGCAATTGTTTTCAATGCAATGCATATCAAATGTCGAGTAAGAATTTTGTTATGACTACGATGCTTGATCAGATGTAAATTCAGTTGCATGAGAAATTATTTTTGTTATAATAAGCGCAATTAATTTGAATAAAAGGAGGACGAACATCTCAGTCGTTCTCGGTCAATTCAACGACAAAGTCGAGTTTAATTTAATTCCGAATTTTAGGCAAGTGAAGTTACAGGTTGAAATCCAAATAGCTTATACTTATTCTGCTGTTTTTATTATTGGCTTGCTACGATACAAGTTACAGGTTCAAGTGCCTGTAACTTATACTTGTTCTTGGTTGGACCGTTTAGGTACCGGTAACTAGAATTGCTAGTTCAAGTACCAGCAATTCAACCTCGAGAAAATTATCAGTTCAAGTGCTGATGATTTTTGCGTACCCGGTCGACGCTCCCCAACACCAGTACAAGAATATCTCAGAAACGCCTGAGTTAACAATCCTGAAGCACATGTTTTTATTTACCTTTTTACCCGACAAATCGTCCGAACGTCATATACAAAATTCTTGGCACTTTTCTTGTAACAAAAGGATATGATAGGTAAAAAGGGTAAAACATATTTTTTCAAAATTCATGATCCCTTTGTTTTACATTATGTTCCCACCCTAAAAATGGTCCCTACATCGCATGTAAAATCTTGGCTTTTTTCAACCAAGGGGACGTATTTATTTCAGGTAAAATATGTTATTTCCCGAAATTAGCGATTCTTTTGTTTTAAATTATCTTCCCACTCTACAAATCGTCCCTCCATTGTATGTAAAATAACCGCACTTTTTTGTAGCAAACGGACATATTTATTACAGGTAAAATAGGTTTTTCAAAATTAATAAATTACGTTTCCACCCTAGAGATCGTCTTTACAAAGCCCAGGAAAAAGAAAGTAAATTGGTATGCTTCATACGAGAGAGTGGCAAGAGTGGTATACATGTTTTTTTATATGAACGAGCTCATAGATTTGATTGCCATAAATGCAAATTTGATTGCCATAAATTTGATGCCATAAAATTGATGCCATAAATGTTCGATCGGGTTTAAGTTCGGTAATAGCATTTGGACAGTAACAAATAGCCCAAAGCCTACATTGCTCCGGATAAATGCGAAAATTGTATAAAATGCCTTATTTTTCAGCACTTTGTTTAATATTTCTTTTAAGAATACCCAGGCAACACGTTTGATCCATGCTACCATTCACAAAATTTATATATAGCATAATGTTTCCTCCGCTGTATTTTACAGTGGAAGTAGTATGTTCCCTCCTAAACTCTGTATTAAACATTCGCCGAACATATTGCCGCTTATTAGATTCAAAAACATTAATTTTTACTTCAGCAACAAAAGTTATGGACTTCCAGAATTATTTTGTTTTTTTTGCGCACCCTTCAGCGAAACGTTATTTAACAAATTAATTTTTTTTAACTATTATAAGGTTAGCTTCCGCCATTCTGCCCTTTAAATCCGCTTTCTTTTTTGAATTTCTAATAATTTGAGTAGAGACTTTCTTTTCAACTCGTTTGTACACCTTAATTTGTAAAACTGGGGCACTTAATTTAGGGATTTTCATAATTTTTCTGATAATCCACTTTTTTCACACTCAGATAAGATTTTAGGCCTTTCTGACCGATGCTTTGTTTCAAAAAATTTGGTTGATTTATTTATTGTTATTACATTTCTCACTGTATGTCTTTTATAATTAATTTTATACCTATGACGCAAATAATGCAAGAACAATAATATTATTTCTTGATTTGCCACCTTATTCATCGTATTTTCTATTAACATAAAAAAGTAAACTATAGTGTAAGAAATGCCCTTTAGACAATTTAATTTGCAGACAAACACAGCCATCAAATCTAAAATTCCCTTTAATTGCCTAAAATATATATATTTGAAATCAAACTGAAATAAAATTTTCGCGACCAAAACACTTGCTAATTTAATTTCAATCAATCGGTTTGCCTACCAACGTAACATAAAACATCTACACGTGAATTATGTATAAACGACGCGTATAGATCATTTAGCATCATAATCTGTACGCAGCATTCGTAAATAGTAGCCCAAGTCAATTACGAAGTTTACTTGTGCTACTTTAAATCGTTCATTCACACCGGTTTTCATCGTTCGAACAATTTTCTTCACCTAAATGACGTCAATTCATATAATTAATCAAACTTAATGCCCCTACACGCTATCAAGCTTTCCCCGCCTATGAACAAAAGCAATCAATAAAAATGGCGATCGGGCGGTTTGACACATGTTTTATTTTCGTGTTTTCATCAATTAAAAGTATAAATGTTTAGATTGATCAATAAACAGTGCGAAAGTTAAAAGTGTTTTGCACCAATTACTCATAGGATTTCGCCCTAGAATGTGTGATGTAAGTACAAATTCAATTTGAATCAATGTACCTCTTTTTACCGCATTTAGGATAGAAAGCTTTTGACTTGTCCAAAGAAATAGTTTTTATATGTATGCAAGCAACATTTTCGACCTCCCCTTACAAAATAACATCAAATTTCATTCAGAAAATTTGATTAATTTTGAAATTTGTGCCCCATGTGACACATATTTTATTTTCCCTGCTATTCCAACTAACCCGAAAATCGACCATGTTCACAACAATAGAAATGTATGGAAATGTTTGTTTACATTGAGAGTCAACAGCGCAGAAGGGTATAGTGTGCGGCATTGAGGGGAAAGCTTTTTTGGAGAGAGTAAGTTGCATATGTAGTAAAAATGCTTCATTCACGTACGGGTTCATGGATTATCATTTCGTGTCCATATTCTTTATATGTCTATGTAAACAAGCCACTGCAAAAAAAAAGGTAGAGGAAAATCAAAATCTGAGACTCGCATCACCATGGAAGTTTACGGAGCTTTGCAACCTAGCAACGAATTGGAAAGAGCAGGGCTAGGCGGACCGTAATACTCTATGTCGTGTGTGGAAGAAAATATGCACAAGTATGCGCATCCATACGTTCAGATATACGAACATGTTCAGAAAAATGTCGACTGTTAATAATAAAACCGGAGAACAGTCACAAGGTCGTCCGCGAAAATTGAGAATCGAGTCCAAGTATCGACCGTATCGTAAGAAAGCTTTCGTGAGCCGTTAGGCCCTTTTTACACACGCGCCCATCCAAATCAACGTACTCGCTCACTGTCACTTCACTCCCGCCTTCTGAAAATTAGACTTGTGTAAATACGAAACGCTTGAACGCATGTGTAAAAAGGGCCTTAGTCAAACGAATATTTGCTACTGCGAAGCTCACGTTCTCGAAAAAAAGACGACAAAGGTGTCCAACAACTTGAAATTGATCCACTTCTGGTGACCGTTTAATCTTGAAAGCTTACTTCCAATCAAACGAGAATTCACGCCACTTTGATTTTGCATATTTTTTAAAAACAAGCTGAGTTACTAAAATGAAATAAAAAATATTGCGTAGGGGTAGGATTTAGCCACTCTGAGTGCACACACATCATAGAGTCTCGAAGCATTAAATTTTATCATTTTCCAGTGGGTTTATCATTCTACAAATGGCGAGATGGACGGAATGACATATTTGCTGGTTATAAATTAGTTCGCATGTTGAGGAAATTTCCGACTTCATAAGAGCAAAGAAAGTCAAAGCAACAGCATAAATTCATAAAACGCGATAAGGCAGCATTGTACGTATGCACAGTATGGACAGCAAGTGATGCAAAAACCAACATATAGGAGTTTTTAATTACATACTTCATAAAACCAAAACATAATACTAATGAAAAAAAACTTATGCCTTCTTAATTAGAAATTATATATTTTTCAACTTTGGTATCAAAAGAAAATCACAGGTAAGTAATTATACTTCAAAAGAAAAAATTGAAAGCAAAATCAGCTCAGAAAATCAGTGAATTTTCGTCGGCTGAAAAAAGTGATGCGAAATGAAAGCTGAGAAATTATTCCACTTGGATCGTATATCGGGGTGCAATTAAAAACTTTTAGCATTTGATAAGATATTCTTCGCTATACAGTGGCTGACAGCCAAAATGATGTGCCTAGGTAACTTATGAAAAATTGTCAATATCTGGCTGCTTTTGAATGAAATAAAGAAAAACGCCTGTGAGGAATTGCAAATATAATGTGTATTTATCATCTAAGGGGGTAGTACCGGTTAGAATACTAAAAAACAGCCTAATTTTCAATATGTTTTTTTTTCATCTCCTATATTCTGTATGAATTTTAAAATTTGCATGGGTAAAATACACGTTTTGAAGATTACAAAAAAAAGTTTTTTTTATTTTTTTTTATTTTTCTACTTATTTATAAAGGGCGCTAAAGTTGATGTCTCGAAAAATGCCTCGTCATATTGCGGACGGATAATCTCAGGAAAGAAGAATCTGAAACAAAAAAACCAAACCGCATTTTTAAGAGGAATGTTTTTTACGTGGGAATCTACCACAATATTTTTTAAAAAAATGATCGAAAAAAAATTGCGGTCGTTATAAATATTTTTCTCTTGCCAAATTTTTTTGAGTAAGCTTTTGGCATATATTGTGGTAGATTACCACGCAAGATACTTGAATAAAGTAGTACACCAAATTTGACTTAATCGGTTCGGCTAATCCGGAGAGTAAGTGTTCGCAGTTTGAAAAAACGTCATTTCGAAAAAACGCGTTTAAAGTTTTTTTTTTCATTTATTTATTGAATATGATTTCAAAAATATGTTTTTATCACCTACAATTGCTCAATCTGCAATCACTGGACCATACATAAGTATAAGCCAGTTGCTTTTGCAGTTGGGCTATTTTTTTTTGCCAAACGCGCTTGTTTCGCTGCTTTTTCTGCCTGACCTATGCGCTCTTCATTTTTTTTTCGCAGTAATTAAAAGCAGCGGCCTGCCGTAAACTGCCGTAACTTCTTTATTTTTGGGAATACCTTAATAAAATTTTGAGACGTGATTTCTGAAGGTATAATAAATTGAAAAATGCAAAAAACAAAAAACTGTTTTTTTCAAAATTATAAGCGGTACTACTCCCTTAAGTAAAAAATGACAAAAAATATAATCCGTTACGATAAAAATTAATAAAAACCCAAATAAGAGCTGATTTTAACCTCACAACCAAAATGATGTGATATGGTTTTTCCTAGAAAAAGTACCGCTAGTTCCAATAATCCGTTTGTGAGGGAAGAGTATTGCATTGCAGACATGATGACAATCAGTCAGACCTTAGTTTTTGAACGAAATCATTATTCTGTAAAGGATCGTGAGCGAGTCAAAAAAGGATCCTACATTGAGTGCCCCCAAATTGGCAGAGTTTGCTAAAAGGACTGACGGAAAAAAGAGCAAAACTATAGGCTGCAGGTCTTCATTTCCCGTATCGACTACAACACTTCAGCCGAGACGATCAAACATTTTGCGGCTGCTAAGCTTGGTCACACGCCACCATTTCTTCTCTGCAAAAAACTGATGTCAGATAGCTTGCAGAACCAGGAAGTGGCATATTTTCGTATAACAGTATCTGATGGCGTTAACGAGCTTTTACGAAAGGACTTTTGGCCTCCTGGGGTTCTAGTCAAGGAATTCACCAGAATTGCTCGAAGGAATTTTCGTCCGAGAGGAGCAAGGAGCTCCAGAACTTAGGATTAAGAATACATTACCAAAATGTCCGCGGTTTGAGGACTAAAACTAATGAATTCAGACTTTCTGTCACTTTAGCTTCAAACGATATAATATCTTTAGTTCAGAAATCTTACCCGACTACACCGTTTTCCGTAAGGACCGTCCTCATCGGTATAAATAAGGCATTCAACGGAACACTCTATCGTGATTTCCCTTTCAGTCTAACTATTGAATGTATATTTGTGCGTACCTCCTTAACTTCTGCCAAAACCCTAGTCGTCACTCCGATATATATTCCCTGTAACCTTTCTCTGTCGATTCATGAACAATTCCTTGCGGAACTCTCTTCTTACCTCAACATACGTTTTTTCCCCGCTTACGTTCTGCTATGTGGTTTTAATCGCCCAACCCTACATTGGGATGTTGACTATTCGGTCATCATCTCGACTAGTAGTGTCTCTTTAATAACGTCTTCGTTTCTTTCATTTTGTTCCCTCGCACAGCTTAACAATATACCAAGTGCCAGCAATAGAATTCTGGATCTTGCTTTGTCCAATCTCCCAAAATCATCACTTTCCTTAAGCGCTGCTTTTTTTCCCTAAATACCTCCTGGCCCTTCCTTTTTAGTATCCCCAATGGTATGCACTTGGGTGATACAGCTGCCTCCACTCCAAAAGAAGTGTGTGAACTTTTTGCTCCTTACTTTTTCTCTTTCTTCTCGCAACAATCATCTTCTATTTCCCAAAATCTACTCTCCACATCTTCTCCTGAAAAGCATTCGTTTCGAATGAGCCCTCTTGAAATTGAACTTCGGTTGAACGATATCGATGCCAATTTCGGTAGTGGTTCCGGCGGTATTCCTAAAATCTCTTTCATCACCTCTGTGCGTTCCTCTTTCTATCTTGTTCAACTTAAGTACACCTTCTGGCTCTTTTCCTTCTCGCTGGAAAATTGCCAACATCTTTCCTATGCATTAAGCCGGTGATCGTGAATGCATCCCAAACTACCGCCCCATTTCCCTTTTTCCTTGCTTTAGCAAGATTCTTGAAAAAGTGGTCTACAAGCGAGTCTACTCCTTTATCCAGCCTATTCTCTCTCTCTCTCAAGAGCAGCATGATTTTGTCAAAGGTAAATCCACTTTAACCAACCTTCTTTCCTTCACACACACGGTCGCATCCGCTCTTGACCATCAAAAGCAGGTTGATGTACTATATACCGACTTTTCCAAAGCCTTTGACTCTGTCAATCATGATCTCCTTCTTCAAAAGCTAAGGTCCGATGGCATTGCTGGTCCTTTTCTATCCTGGTTTTACTCTTACATCATCTTTGGCCGTACCTGTATTGTAGCTGTTAATTCCTCCTCTTCAATTCCCTTTTATCCTGCATCAGGTCTTCCACAAGGGTCTATCTTTGGTCCTCTTCTCTTTCTTTTGTTAATAAACCATCTCCCACGTTTAATCTTCGATCATCGAGTCACAAGATGACTGTATGCTTTTACAAAATGATCTTACAGACTTGGTGCGCTGCCAATGATCTCACTTTGAACATCGCGAAATGTCCCAAAATGTCTTTTTCCTTGAAAATTGCACCTTTGATGTTCTCCTATTCTGTTTCTGGCTCTCCTCTTAATGTCGTTGATAATTTTAGAGATCTTGGCGTAATGTTTGATCCTAAGCTCAAATTTGATAAGCATATATCATAAATTACTGCCAGAGCCTCTAAATTATCAGGTTTTATTTTTAGATCCTTTAAAGCCTTCATTAATATTTCCACCTCTCCTTTGTGCGTAGTGTCCTTGAATATTGCGGTCAAGTTTGGCGTCCTCGTTATGTCTACTTAAATACTGCGTTGAAGTCTGTTCAACGCAGATTTACCCTTACCGTCCTTACTGGTTCCTTCATCTTCTTTCCCTCGAATCACGAAGACTTTTCCTGGATGAGTGCCCACTCTTTAAATTATTTCATAGGATGGTTGAATCCGACATTAGTAGCCACGTTTCTGTCCGCGTTGCAGTGCATGGCACCCGTTTTTCTTTTACGTTTAGTGTACCATTTGGGGGCCCGGTAGCTCTGCCCGCTAAGGCGTCAGGCCGAAAAGCGGCGTGCTACGGGGCCTGCGGGTTTGAATCCCGCCAGTGTCATGGCTATAAGTGTGAATGCGTGTGATTGTCCATGAGGGCGGCAAATGGACTCAAACTGGTGGCCTCATGCTGGCCGCGTTCCCGGCAGCCCTTTTCACTAACCTAACCTAGTGTGTCATTTGCGCGTACTGACACCTATTTTTATTCTTCGCTGTTGCGTTTACTGAGGCAACACAATGACCTACAGTTTGGTCCTCTACCGCCGACATTATATACCTTCAAAACTTTTCTTAACAACAATGTTATGCTTACTACCAGCTCAATGTAGTTTTTTTCTCTTACTTTTCTTAATTTTGAATTTGTACTTTTTCACCTGGATTTTGTTTATTATTTTTGTTATTTTTTATTATTATTATTGCATTAATATTATGTGCTTTCTATATTACATGCTTTCATTAGTATATTCTTTGTATATTATGTATTTCTATGTTTAGTAATTGGATTTTATCTGTTGAATATGTAAATTAATAAATAAATAAATATATATAAGGAGGGAGGACACTCAGGAATGCCAATTTAAATTGTAGATTTGCCCGGAAGAAACCTTTCATCAATCGCAAAAACAGTTTGCGCAGGATTGATTACGATCGTGAATATTTGAGAAAGGATACTGCTTTTTGGGAAACCGTCATTTTCTCTGATTAAAGTAAATTTAATTTATTTGGATCTGATGGGCAAAAATACGTCTGGAGGCAATCAAATACAGCGCTCAATCCAAAACATTTAAGGGTCGCTGTGAAACACGCAGGTGGACATGTTATGGTATGGGCATGTATGTCGCAAGTCCATTTGAATATTTTGGAAGAGAACGTACTGCAAAGTACAGAAAAATTGAATATAAGGGATTATTTTCAATTTCATCAGGACAATGATCCTAAGCATTCCTTCCAACTCGTTCAAACGTGACTCATTTGCAATTGCCCACATGTTATTCAAACACCTCCACAGTCTCCGGACTTAAATATTAAAGAGAATTTGTGGTCAGAGTTGGAGAAAGCCACCAATAGACAGGACCTTTAAAGAGCTTTGTAGGAAGAGTGGAACCAAATCTAGCCAGAGTACACGAAATCTTTAGTGGAATTCATACCCCGCAGATTGGAAGCAGAAAGGCTATCCCACGTATTCTTAAGCAGAAAGGCTATCCCACGAAATACTAGAAGTCATATTTTTTTAATTTTATAAGATATTAAGAACTTGATACAATTTATTTTCTAGGAAAACCATTTCACATCATTTTGGCTGGGAGGCCAAAATTGGCACTTATCTGGATTTCTGTTTGATTTTTTTCTAGCGCATTATTTTGTTCGTTATTTTTTCACTTAAGCAAAATAAATCATATGGGGAAATTGGAAATATAATGGGTAGAAGTCGGTATTGTAAAACGTTACCAAAACGACGCAGAATTTCAAAGTTCTCCACGAAAAAAACCGCCAAGAGAACTAACAACCAGGGAAGAACCGCAGGTTGGTTAAATACAATTTATTTCGGTTTATAAATCCTATCGATGAATTACAATTACAAAATGCAGGTTGTAAGAATCATTAAGAAACAACCCAAGACAACATCATCTGAGGTGGCCGCTCAAGTTAGTCAATTTTAAAAAAGATGTTCACCCCAAAACCATACGCCGAGTCCTTAATCGCAATGTATATAATGCACGGGTACCTAAACGAAAACCTCTAATTAGTAAAACTAATAAAAAAAGAGGTTACAATTCGCGAAAGACTTTATAAATAAGCCTGAAGGGTTCTGCAATAATGTATTATTCTCAAGAGGTCATTCAACAGAAAGGACTTCCGACGAAATATTAAATTCAAAAAAATGACTAATTAACGCAATGCATAAAGTGTGTGAAAACTTTTGTCCGGGCAAAAACGTGTAATTTAAAATACTTTGTTTCCCAGAATAGGGTATTATTTTCTTAATTTTATTTTTAAGGTATTAAATAGCTTAAGGATGAATAATTGTTTTCCCAAAATAATGAAATAAATATTTTTTTTGGCTTTGTTTTAATACTTGTTTTAGTTAACACTCTCATGCTACTATTATGCAATTCTTGTTAAGCACTTGGTTGGAGCAGTCGATGCAATTATTTTGTTGCCTTGAAATAACTTCCAAATAAACTTTATCTAAAGAACAGTTTTTTTTTTATTAACCGTAAGATGTTATAGGCACAGACTCGCTGTTGTACTATGAACTACGCTGTACTCTGAAGTGGACTGAATCTGGAAGATTGAAAGATTCAAAATCGAAAAATTTCAAAACAAGAACAATTGGGATTGCTGGGAATTCGTCATCCGTACGTTGCTGGAGTAAGACTAGGATTTATTAGATGTTTGCGAAGGCGTCTTGGTGCGGCCAGCGATATGTGAAGCTAATGTTCAATCTAACGTCACGAGGTTTTTGAAAGCAGATAAAGCAGCTAGAAAAATGGTTAAAACAACAGTAGAGAGAAAGTCCCTAGATCTTCTACTGAATTGTACTACTGCTCGAGAAATGTGGGCATAAGTGAGTGCAGTGTTTGATCTGAACAGCGATACAAATTTAGAACCAGTGCAGAAGCAATTCTTTTGGAATTTTTTTTTGTATAAGTCAGCCAGCATTGACTGCCGTAGACTTTTGTCCATTCAATTTTTTTATATTTTTATGAATTTATCTTTAAGTTTGTGGTGGTAAGTTTTTGTTTTTTTATAAATATAGTTACGTTACTGAAAAAATGCGCAGCAATGGATTTTTAATTAAAGCTTCCAATCAGCCAGAACCTCTATATAGGGTGCTGCCGTTCCATGTACGATGCTGATTAATATTTCAAATTCATTGAACAGCAGCACGCGGTGAATCGACCGGCATGGTGGGCCAATATAAGTGTATTATTTCAAGCAATAAGTTGCAACTTTTTGCAATATAAACTGGATTAATTTATTTATAACAGAACAGAAAGCTTGTATAATTAAATACTTACTTGTACAAAGACACACCGACTGGACAAGAACGCACCCTTGTTTTCACCATGCGGCACTGAGCACTTCAATTCACAATTTTTATTTGTTTTGGATCATTGTCACTAGCACTTTTTCACTTCAAATCATTCGAATGTAGCTAATTATTCCCGAAATGTACTTTGTTTCGCGAAAAACACTCCATGTTATCGATTATTAGTTAAATCCGCGAGCTGTTTACAAAGTTGTTGAGCTACCCACAGTGCGGGAAAAGTCAAACTGACAGATCGATCAACAACATGGTTTGTTGCCTGTTTGTTGCAGAGGCCATGGTTGCAGGCGTTGCAGGTTTGTTGCTTGTCGCCGAAATTGGTCACAGCGCATTTAATGTAGCAAATACACATTGGCCAAGACCAGGCCAGCTGCTTGTAAGCCAGCACGTGGACGGCATTTGCCGGGTCGTGACGAAATCTCATTAGCTACGTATACAACGTGGACTGATTTAGCGATTGAGGTTGAAACGATGGAAAGGAATCGGGATGTTCAAAGGTTTCGATTCCGCTGTTTCAATCTCAAACCGGTTTGAATCCAGTTTCAAGCCGCATTGTATACTGAGGTATAGACTCGCATCCAAAACTCCAAAACTCACTCCGTCCGGAAGTCGCACAAGCGCCGGAGAGTCCTGTCAAAGTCGCTTGTCTGAACCGTCTACACACTGGCGCTTGCCTGCTTTGGCCTGGTCTTGGCCAATATGTATTTGCTACATATGAGAATATTTGGAAATGCCAATTAGACAATTGTCAATTTACCAGGATCTGTCACGTAATTTACCTTGATGATGAAGGTACAGGGTTTGATGTGGCCGTGAAATTCGAGGGAAGATTTATTCGGAAATACTTTATATTGGGATAGATATATTTACAAAGTGTTTGTAACTTTCACATTCTGGCCTCTGAATTTAAGATCTACGACAAAAGAATACGGTAGATCTCGTGGGTGTAAAGTCCATAATTTTTTAAACTTAAAACTAGTAATGTTTCCCTTAATAAGAATAACTCGAGGTGAGTCCGAACGAATCGTATGTCTACTACCTATTAGTAAGGTTGCGAAATTCATTATATTACATAATCGCGGGTGACTCTAGAAACTTACAAGAATATATTCATTTTCAGCTGCGGGCTCGCGAGTGAATGGTTTTAGGCAAGCTTCGGGAGCGGCTGCATATCCCAAAATCACAACACATTATACTATACATCCTCGTGCAAATGATGAACGATGGAAAGGTACTTAAAACAAATAGACGGGATGTGGACATAAAATTAAAATATCGGGTAAACTCGACTTGGTGTACCACAGCCGGGAAATTCTACCACCAGAAGGCGAATAGATGGTAGCCGGGGTCGAAAATTGAAGAAAAACAGACCTAATTATACAAAAAAATAATCGAAAAGATATCACAATTAAGAAAAATAAACAAAAACACTCCCAAAAGCAAACACACAACCGCAAAAACACATACTAGCGATACATCAATTGGAGAAATTCATTTAACGGCTGTGTGGTACATCAAGTCGAGTTTTACCAACATTTATTTATATATATATATATATATATATATATATATATATATATATATATATATATATATATATATATATATATATATATATATATATATTTATTTATATATATATATATATTTATTTATATATATATATATATATATATATATATATATATATATATATATATATATATATATATATATATATATTTATTTATATATATATATATTTATTTATATATATATATATATATATATATATATATATATATATATATATATATTTATTTATTTATATATATAATGAAACCTTTGCCAATTGAAATGAAACCTTTTCCAATCGAAATGAAACATTGTCCAATTGAAGTGAAATCTTTTCCAATTGAAATGAAACCACATTTATTTGAAATGAAACCTTTTTCAAATGAAATGAAACCGTACTCCATTTGAACGAGACTTCAATAAAAAATAGTTTCGGGATAATTAATTTTGATGCAAATGTATGAAAAATAATAAAAACGTACAAAAAAAATAAAATTGAAGCAGGATATGATATTTTAGTGATATATATTTTAATTATAAAATACAATTGAATGTAATAATTGGTATTCTGCAGCTTTATAGACGTCTCCCGTAGAGTATTAAAAATAGTTTTTATCGACAAAGGTATATCTTTATCTTCATAAAATTTCATTCTTATGTTTTTAAAGGAAATTATGAGATCTCTTTCGACCTGACACTCAATGGCTCCGAAATATCCGGTGTTAGTTTAACATTTCTCTTTCTCTCATTTGCGTTGAACTAAAACTTCAGAATTTTCCTGATAACGCGGTAAAATTGTTTTTGCAGAATTTACATTCATTGAAGTCATTCGCGCTGCTTCGAGAAACCGTTTCCCCTTGTTGGTGCAGTTTTATAAGCAGCAATTTAATGTCTGCGATTATATTTTGGTATAGCGTCCTATTCGTTTCCGTGCACCATTAGTTGTTAGAATTAGCACCTTAATGGACTTCACGCGACCAGTTACAAAAACATAAGTTTCACTATAAGGATTCCTTTGGACATGATTTCAAAAAAAAAGCAACGAAAAACGTCTGTGTTACTGATTCTGCTTTATTGTACAGTGTTTTTATTTCAGATATAGACATGGAGCGTTTTGTTGACGAAGTGGACATAGTTATTGTTGGGGGCGGTCCGGCTGGTATGTCTGCTGCAATTAGAGCAAAACAACTGGCAACCGAATGCGGAAAGGTTTGTACATTTCTCTCATGTACCTTGGAAAGGTTAATTTAGAATAAAATCTTTGTGAGTACAAATTAATTAGTGAAAGTACTTTTCAGATCATTAATAGTTTTTTTTTCGATGTAATTTTGCATATTTTACGAATGTCTATGCAAACAGCACAGAATAAAAAAAGTTCTATAAATGATATTAAGCTCGTCCTGTTGATGTTAAGTCTCGCTATATTTGACGTTAATGCTTAGTTGTGTACACTGTGTTTGAAAATTTAGCGGTATGTGGAGACTCAGTTCATATATAGTACTCAGTTTATACATAGGAGTTTATACATATTCATTATTCATAAAAATTCCATTTGATTCTGCTTTCGGAGGCTTATTCCGCAAAACGATCCAGTTTCCCGTCTCAAATATTCTCTGCTTTGACAAGCGCTCGAGCCGATATACCTTTTCTATGCTGATTTATAGACAAGAATGGAACCGGGATCACAAATTAATCACCTTTATATATTGAATAGTTTTCGAAACTACAAAGAAAACATTTCTGTATATTTTCATAGGGAGGCAAGAAATGAACACAATATTTCTACGAGATTTACGCCGTTATTACTATAAAAAAATTCTTTGTGCTATTGTCATGCTAATTGTTTTCTGTTTAAGGACAGGATTTAGAATTGATTAGAAGAATAATTTTTCCAAGCATTCGTTTGGAATAGTACAAAGCCATTATTATTTTACACAAATTTCATTGAAAACTTATGCTAAGGTAATTTTTTTCACAACTGTTGTAAAGTTAGATTGCTACATCGACATTTGGAACATATATGATTTGGAAGCTATTACTTCTATGTCTTATCTTATTCGTCCATAATTTACTGTTTTTATTTGCATCTATCATAATGCTTTAAGCTACGTCTTCAGAAATGTCGCCACTTACTATTGTTTAATAAAGAAACTCATTTGCGTGGAACATGTTCAGATCTAGCTGAGTGTCATGTGAATGTTCTAAATATTCAAAATCATCAACGTTGAAACAAATAGTCAACTAAAAAAACAAGACAGATTAATATTCCTAATCTGAGACTCCATAGTTGATCAGACATTTTCATATTTTAGGATATTCGTGTTTGTGTCGTCGAAAAGGCCGCTGAAGTCGGAGGCCACATACTATCGGGGGCAGTTATAGATCCAATTTCCATCAACGAACTGATTCCAAACTGGAGAGAAAAAGGCGCACCACTAAATACACCGGTAAAACTTGACAGATTCTCTTTCCTTACAAACTCTAGCAAAATCCCGATTCCAATTCTACCCAATTGGCCAATGGACAATCATGGAAATTATATAGTACGATTAGGACATTTGGTCAAATGGTTGGGGGAGCAAGCTGAGGAGCTTGGCGTTGAAATATATCCAGGCTGCGCTGCAGCTGAAATATTATATCATCCTGATGGCAGTGTAAGAGGCATTGCAACTAATGATGTCGGCGTTGCCAAGGATGGTTCCCCTAAAGATACTTTTGCTCGAGGCATGGAGCTGCATGCCAAGATGACAATTTTTGCAGAAGGTTGCCGAGGGCACTTGACTAAGCAGATAATAAATAATTTTGGATTGGCTGCATCAAGTGAGCCGCAATCATACGGGATTGGATTAAAAGAAGTTTGGGAAGTTCAACCGGAAAAACATAAGTAAGTATTTGCCGTATTTATTTTGTTGTTTAATTGCGATTTCATGCAGTCCAGGTCTGGTCGAACACACGATTGGCTGGCCTCTGGATAAGAACACCTATGGAGGATCCTTCCTTTATCACCTGAATGAAGAACCACCGCTTATTGCTGTCGGCTTTGTAATTGGTTTGGACTACAGTAATACTTGGTTAAGTCCATTTCAAGAGTTTCAACGTTTTAAGACACACCCGAAAATCCGAGATATATTCCAAGGTGGTGTTCGAGTTGCTTACGGGGCACGTGCAATTAACGAGGGTGGTTTTCAGTCTTTGCCGAAACTCACTTTCCCAGGGGGCTGTCTAATTGGTTGTAGTGCTGGATTCCTGAATGTACCACGAATTAAAGGTTCCCATTATGCAATGAAAAGCGGTAATTGTTAGCAATGAGAAAATTATTCAAATATATGAAACTCGACTTTTAGGAATGCTCGCAGCCGAAAGTATTTGTGAAAGCATTTTCAACGAAGAGAAAGCCGGTTTCGAACCTAAAGCTTACTCTGACAAGTAAGTCCTGGCAGCTTGGTAAATACGAGTTATATTCGATACAGTTTTTATTTTCAGAATTAAAAATTCGTTCATATGGAAAGATTTGTACAAAGTGAGGAATGTGAGACCATCATTTAGCACTGGCTTAGGCTTATACGGCGGTGTTGCGTATAGTGGTTTCTCAATATTCTTCGGTGGTCGCGAACCCTGGACATTATCTCACAGTGCACCTGATAACACAAAACTTCTTCCTGCCAGCGAGTGTAAGGCAATTCAGTATCCGAAACCAGATGGAAAAATCACATTCGATCTACTATCGTCAGTCGCGTTAACTGGGACAAATCATGAAGCAGACCAACCGTCTCATCTCACTTTAAAGGATGATACTGTGCCTGTCAAGCACAATTTAGCCATATATGATGGTCCTGAGTCTAAATTTTGCCCTGCCGGTGTATATGAGTATGTGCCCAACGACGAAGCGGGTAATATGAAATTGCAGATTAATGCCCAAAACTGCATTCATTGCAAAACTTGCGATATAAAAGACCCGTTGCAGAACATTAATTGGGTCGTGCCTGAAGGCGGAGGCGGCCCAGCCTATAATGGCATGTGAGGCTTATGCTTTCGAACCTTTTGTTTTACTATAATGTAGAGTGCGGATGGTGTCTAAAACATCTAAAGGTTCGCATGTGTCATAAATTTAAGTCTGAAAAGTAGAAAAAATATTTTATATTTAATATATTTTCATATAAACAAAAAAATCGTTCTCATTGAATTTTATTTTGAATGAAAAACGGACATACTAACGTTAATGCATTCTTGTTTTAATGTTCTTATACTGTTAACATCATTACTCGTTTTACTTTTCGAGTGAAAATATCAAAACTGTCTGGACAATATGCCATTTGTCATATAATCGCAGCAAAGTATTGGCTAAAGTCTGAATAGTTTAAACATCGAATTATGATTGCAGCTGAATGCATTTCAAATACACATCAAATTCAAGTTTCCATTGGGAGAAGTTCATGTAGATACCATATAAATACTAACTCCCGAGAGGAAGGTTAGCTTTGAGTGCGGAAATTTCTTTAGAGCTCATAGACTTCAAATCTAAACCCCTCATTGGTAATTTATATTCTACGTCGTTGAGTTTGCTAGCGATTGTTTTTTGTTCTGAACGCAGTCTATTTATTTCTAAGTCGATTTTTACTTTCTCTGAAAATCAATACGTTACTTGAGTTCAACATGAAAAAATTCATACCTTTTTCTAAAAATTGTAAAGCTTTTTGCCTCTCCATATTGATCAACATCGATCCGATCGTAATCAATACTTTTGAATCATTGTGCTTATTTATTTCTCTTATCGCTTCACGGGTTTCTTGTCGACGTTTATCTAAGGCAACTAACTCATGTTTGTTAACCAAAATCTGATCAGCAATTGTTTCTGATGTTAGTAGCAGCTGGAGAGTCTTTTCGACATTTGATTTTTTCGCCATCGGAGTGAAATCCTAAAATAATAAAACGGTTTTAACCCTCTGAAAACAGTGCAATAAATATGGGATTACAGCATCAACGTTTGAAATATCATTAAAAAATTGTATTTAGTGTGGGAAATGGATCAATTTGCGGATAAATCCTCCGAAAGCAGTATCAAATCGAATTGTTTTTGCCACTTAGTTAAATTTCAATTTAGAATCAAAAACAATTCTATTTGAAGTGCTTTCGGAGGTTTTATCCGTAAAATGATATACACGTTTGCAAACACTTGCCTCATATACGTTTGCAAACATCTGCCTCATAATAGGGATCTGCTGACGACGGAAAAGAAACATATTATGAACTGCTCGAGCGGATCCTCAATGCCAAGATATGATATAAAAGTCAATCTAGGAGATATTAACGCCAAAATAGTTCGGGATCCGATATTCAGACATTACGCAGGCGCCCATTGTTTGCATGAGAACATAATCACAATGGACTTCGAGTCATACAGCTAGCAATATCGAAGAACTTAGTTGTTGCGAATACCAGGTTCCCGCGTAAAGATTTCCGTAAGGTCACCTGATGGGGCCACTCGTAATCAGACAGACCACGTATAGATAGATTGCCAACGCTCGTAATCGGATACAGTTGCGGCGATCTATCTACAGACCACGTGCAGATAGATCGCCACAACTCGAGCCTGGTAACGGTAAGTACATATCGAGATATGGAGCACTATTTTGGTATGGTTCTCCGAGCGCGAATACCAGTACCTTTGGCTCTTTTTTAGGACTCGCCATCGAAGATCTCGATGGAGGGAGAGTAAGTCCTGGGACAAAGATGTCGGACGTAGCTGAGAAGTAGTCACGTGTTAAGAATACTATCATTAGTACTTGTGACGCAAAGTGGCAAAGATCGGAGCAACTGGTTTGATGATGAATGCAACCTAGCGACTGAACGTAAGAATGTTGCATACCGGGCAATTTAGCCATCTCATAGATCGCGGGCAAGCGTGAAGCTCAGAAGAACATAGAAGAGACATCACAGGCGGAGCAAAGCAGCCTGGGAAAAAGACCTAACCTGTGAAATGGATAGAACTAGAGAGCAAGGTCCACACCAGGCGCGGAAATTCTACCAAATAGTCTGCAATAGGACGCAATACACACCATGCTGCATTGACTGAAATGCCATAGGGTAATTTAATCACCAATCCTGAAGGAATTCTGGAGCGATGGGAAGTGCCCATTAATTGCTAAATGGTCAAGTCAAAGAAGAATCCGACGCCCCACGAACGCAAGAAAAAGATCTTATGCTGCCGCCACCAAGCATAGAAGAGGTACAACTATAGGGATATAAAATTGTTGAGTACCTCCTATAAGATACTCTTGTCTATCCTGCAACAGCTAAAGTAAACCTGTCAGGTTGACAATCAAGAGTCGTCCTGAACGAAATAGGAAGGATATGCTTAGATCTGACAGTGAAGATATGAGATTTTACTATCATTCCCAACGATCTAAATCTTATGGGCATTCACGGGTACTTAACTGTACGAATGGAACACACGAGCAGTTTCTTGAGATCCAATAAGTCGCCCAGAAATGAAAATGTATATTTTTTTCTCTCTTCTTTCCCACGTTGTCTGCCGTAACACTAACTCTTAGCACTTTTAGCCAAATCTCTCACCTTGAAACGATAAATCCAGATAACCGAAAACAATTCGACAATGGAGCTGAAACGTCACTTTGCACACTAACACCATGGAGATTAGATGATAGCGGAGTGGCCCTCCACATTTGAAATGTATTGGCGGGAATGAAACGCATAGAGGTATAAGCGTGCGTCCACACTGCGCAAAACTACTTCCGGCAACCGTTTCGGGAAGTTGTTTCGCGTCGTGTGAACGTGGTCCGAAACGTCAAACTTGTTTCGTGAAACTGGTTCGCAGCGAGCCGCGTCGTTGTCGATTTTTGTGCGCGCATCAAAGGGACTCGGTGCAATTGTTTCGCGTAGTGTGAACGTGCATATTTGTTTCATGCGAAACAAATTAGGAAAATTCCATCTGGGTGATCAATATGTACAAAAGATATTCGTTTTTGAACTTCCTTTATTTTTCTTTTTTAGCTTAAATATATAAATGTCACTACAGCAAATGTGGGAGCAATACTCGGACGTCGATGCAGCTTAGGACTAAATTCACTTAGCCCGCGCTATAGGTCAGGTCAGACTACCAAATTCGCGCACCAAGAGACGACGATTCTTATATGGTCTCTTGTGGTGGAAGGTTTAATTTGTTTTCTCCGAAGGACGGTCCTTGTCTGGAATTGACTATACATAAATCATCGTATTGTATCAGCACGTTGGTAAGACTCAATTTGTGTTGTTTAAATCAAATATAAATGTTTGAAAATAATTAATAGAATAAACGTTGGCTGATGCCTACTAGTCAGGAAGCCATAGCCGTTTCTGGGAAAATTCAGAAACCTTTACCGAAAAAAAACCAAGATATACTCGTCTCTTGGTTTTTTTCGCTAAAGTTTGCGTCGTAAAACAACATCAAATTCACCGATCTTAACGATTTAAATGCCTAATTCCATTTCGCCACCTAACAATTGGAAAGTACTTACCTGTGGAAAGATATTCCAGGGGAGCGAGAATGCGTAAAAACCACACTTTACACTTCGTTTTGTTTTCCCTCTACCTATAGATTCCATGTCAAGATCGTCCTTCTATATGACAGTCAAGTGTGAACCTTGGCCTTCATATAGAAGCTCAGTCGCAAAAGTAATTAGCTTATAAGATGGGCTCAAGGTACTTTTCTTGACCAACATGTACCTTAACAACTATCAGATTGCAAGTCGCGACTGGTCTTCTATACAATTATGTTCACTCAACTTTCTCAATCAACTTTTTCCAGGAAGACGCAGAATACAAGTTTGTACAATATTTCTTTATTTGTTGGTTGAATTAAAATAAAAAAATATTTTTCGCTGAGTATCGATTTAAATCTGATTCTTGATTCACAAACTGATTATCAATTTAAAACTGATTCTCGATAATATTTAACTGTTGAAGCTCATGCGCTTTTTAAAATGTTTCAGATTCTACTTTTAATTGAAAATGCATGTTTCTATCTTAATCAAACATATTCTCGAATGCAATTTACGAATTTCGATCTTCGGTTAAAGTAAACATTGTATCAAGCAATTAGTTCGCGTCGCGGATCATCTTGTGTTTTTTTTTTGTCGCAGTGATTTCGATTTTCAGCTTCTAATTTGAAAGCTATTGAGATTTGCGAGATTGTAAGTTGCTGATTGAAACTCGTTAATGGTTTTTGTCACCGGCTCATTGATTCGTGGAAACTGCTTAATAGATTGATTTATTGATTGGGTACATAGGAATCGGCTAGTTAGTTGAAATTGTTTGATCGAAATAATTTATCCGGTGATATTTCGTTAGTTATCATTTCGTCAGAGTTATGATTCATAACTATATGACTTAGTTTATGCGAGATCCGAATTTAATACCGATCTGGGATTAGCCCAGCCAGAACGTCGCATAAACGGCCAAATTCGGATTTCAGCTTAATTTCTGTCATGCCACATTTATACAGAGCAACCCAACCATCTTTGTCTCGGGAGTTTGAGACCCGAGTCCCAAAACAAAAGATGTGGGCTATCGCGGGGAAATACTTTTGTAGAAATATATACCGATGGCTCCAAACTGAACGGCAGAGTGGCGTGTGGTATATTTTCCACTGACCTAAACTGGAAGTTTCCCTTCTACTTGCCAAGACTACTGCAATGTCTTTCAAGCCAAGGTGTTGGCAATTCTTAAAGCGGAAAACTGGCTTTTATGTAATCAGATATTCGGAGTGAATATTTGCATTTTCATTGACTGTCAAGCAGCTATATAGTCCTTTGCGGGTTTTTACACCTCCTTAAAGCTGATCTTTAAATACCGTACGTCTCTTAACCAGATTTCGAGACATTCGATGATGCAGCTGTTTTGGGTACCAGGATATAGGGACATTAAGGGGAGCTATGAAGCCGACCAACTTGCAAAGGCTGGCACGCTTTTGCCGTAAGTGCACTGCAGTCTGCCGACTGGCATTTCGATAGTTTCAGTTAAACTGACCATCAGGCAGAAATACTTAAGAATGCTGTGGGGTGGAAGAACCTCCCTGTGCTATCACTAAGCAATTGCGGAAAAAATTTGACAACGGTCGCACTAGGGAACTTCTCGATTTTGAAAGGGGCCCTTTCGCGCAGAGGTGGCGGTCTTAATTGAACACCGTCTGTTTGGCAGGTATGCAGCGCGGCAGCGTGTCTCCTGCAACGACCTCTGCCGGAGCTGTAGATTCGAGGAAAACGAGGAAAAAGTTCTTCACCTCCTGTGTGAATTTTCACATTAATTAAATTTATCATATTCAACGTAAAATATGATTAAAATGAAAAACATATACGCTTGAGATGCTGCTTTTTGTGTTTTTACTATTGTTTTCCCCTAAAAAAAAAAATAACGATATTTTTTTTGAAATAACACGTTCAATGTTATGTATTCTTCAGCAAATATTACCTTAAAGAAGTGAGCATAAAAGACAGAAAATTACAAATTAATACTTATTAAGTTAGTGTATATTTGTGTTTAGAGTTTGACACTGTACGTATGTAATATTTTAGAAACATATCATGTAAAAACATAAAAATAAACTATAGATAAGTCAACATTCGTCATAAGTACTTCTAGACATCAATTTACTATATTCTACATCACTGCTGGCAACTACATCCACATTACCTCTTCTTCGTTTTTTCGAGACTATAAAAAATGTTGCGATTATGAGAAATGCAACAAGAAGCGTAGCAACAAACACTATAACCACACTTGACCTCATCACACTCGCTTTCTGCATTACTGATGTAAAAGAGTCTGTGACCTCGATACTATCATTTTTTGAGGCTTGGACCCTTTCTGCGTTAAGTTTCATGTCTTCAAACTTATAAATCCCAGGCGGATCTAGTTCTGCCACAAATATTTCAGCTCCATTCTTCGTCACAGCTATATCATGAGGATTTGAGAAAGTCGTCTCGTTTGGAGCGAACTTGGAAATAATTTTTTGCGTTTTCATTTCGATCACGTAACCTAGAACTTGATGTTTGTTTCGATTTTCCGGACCGTTTACAACGTAAAGTCGTCCATCTAAAACACAGGTCTTCAGACTGCATCACAATTGCAATAGCTGACTTACCTGGTAGCGGTGCATAATCGACAGCGAACAATCTATCCCCTATTATACTACTGTGATACTGCGAGTGGAAGGTTCCATTTCCAGTATAAAAACACTGCACGCGACCATTTTCGCGGTCTGCAACACATAGTATACTCTCGTTCAATGCTAACGTAAGTCCATGTGGAATAGCGAAAAAGTTAGGTAGCGCCAGCTCATGAGCTTCTCCTTGGAAAGAATTTTCTCCCCAAGTGAGTATTATTTCTCCACTTTTGGAAAACTTTATTATTCGAGAATTACAATAACCGTCAGCTACGAAGAAGTCTCCGTTATCCAAAACAGCTACAGCGGTAGGTTTGCAGAATTTCTTTCCTGATCCTGGTGTAAATGCCGTACCCAAAACAAGTAGCGGGGTTTCAGATAAACAATTTGGAGCTAGTTTCATAACTTGATGCAAACCGACATCAGTAACCCAAATGTTATTTTGCTTATCAACAAATAATCCATGTGGCATGTAAAACCTAAAAGCAAATTGATTTATTGTGATCAAAGTTAACAACTGCATATTACAAATCTCTTCCACACTCGTAAACAACGTTTCCCGTTTTCCGGTTCAATGCAATTATCGGGTTGCTAGTTATAGCACCAAGGGCTCTTTCTAAGAACTCGTTCACTGCATTAAATGATTTCGCAGTCCAAACTCTGTCGGCTCTATGGAAGATGACAACATTTCCATTGCTGTCGAGCGATACAGCTGTTACGGCTCCCAGTCTCCGATGGGGATTCGGCCAATTAGGGCGATATAAATATGCTTTAAAGTATTAATGAATACTTACTAATTTCGATTTGTATAATAAATGTCTTACTCGTATTTAATTTCGTAGAGTCGTTAGTGTCTGGTACATCGGGTTTTTTTAAATTCGACCATGCCGAGTTCCCTGGGGCAAATGAACCTTGTTTGAGTTGATTTGAGGCTAGCAAGGTGTCTTCATGTGGTGATAAGTATTGGTTACCCTGTTAAAGTTAAACCTAATTTAAACCCAAATATTCATGTTTACATGCGCAAGCGAATTGAAAAAAGCGCAAATAGTGATATTGCTCCATTTTTATTTTTTATTAAAGTTAATTAAAATCAGTGATTGTGCATGTGAGTCAATTCTCAAGATCAAAGCTAGTGACCTAATAAAGTCTCGAGTGTCCATGTTTGCATGCGCAGATTGTGACCTTGCCCCATTTATTGCCAAATTCAAGTATTTTTAACCCTAGAAGCATAATCTTATTTTATAGTACGTTAAGCATAATTATACGTCTCTGAGACGTATAACACTAAAACTGAGTGGAATTGTTTTTGTGGGATGATTAAAATTGAAAATTTTTTTGCCTAAGTGCTTTCGAAAGTACCAATTATTCTCTGCTTTGATAAGCTTTAGAGACGATATACGTTGTCTATGCTGATTTATAGACAAGAAGGGAACTATGATCACAAATTAATAACCTTTATGATTAAAACTGCTCTATAACGTAAAGTAAATGATATTTTTATATCTTAAATTAATAGCTTCTAGGTTCAGAGTAAAGTAATGAAATATACAACGATATTTTTTATTCAAACTTTTAATATTAACAATTAAATATACTTAGGCATAGTGCACACAAACATCAACTTTGTGCTCACCACAAACTGGCTTTCTACATTTGTGGCATAAAAGTCTAGACATTCATCGTTTCTTATAAGAACAAAACGAACAATAGTCGTCGTTTTTTAAACAAAGGATAAAAATGCAGCAGCACCGTCATAAAATACGAACATTCCGCCTTGTGTGAATTTCCTAATGATATCGCGATTACATAACAAGTTATTATTAATCGAAATTTAAAAAAAAATCATTTTCAGGCAGTCAGCGCCCACAAACGGCTAAAAATTATAAAATATCGTCATCACTAAGCTTAAAACATTACTAATTCTCATTCCTCAAACTCATTTTTTTCACAATTTCTTTTCTCCATACAAATAAATTGGTGCCAGAAAATTGTACATATTTATCTATAAATATATATTATATATTCGTATGTATTCAAATTTTATCCTTATAGTCTTGCACGTAATATTAAAAAAAAACTATCATCCACATCACCATATAATAAAATAATAAAATAAATATATATTGAATTGATTATCCACGAATCATCCACATATGACAAAAACGAAAGAAAGCATGAGGTTCTTTTCGCGTAGTTCAGCAAACTGCAGCAGTAACAGAATTTGGCAGCTAGCTTCTTTTTGCTGCAAAATTTGGGTTGCAGCTAGAGCACGAAAACGACTTGCTGCGAACCTATTTTAATATATTGTAATAGATTCAGGTAAGCGAACAGACCTATTATAAAATCTATTGTACATGAACCAGCATACTCCACCTCTTTCGCTTTAGACCCGCCTACTTAAACAAAATTGAGTTGACTCGTGTAAACAAAACACCCTATATCGCATGAACGTGTCTAAAAACCTCTTTACATTCTGCTGTGTTCGGCTTTCAGGATACGTGGATATATCATAAAAACAAATTCATAATTTTGGTGAGCCACAATCATTATAAATATGAGAATAGTTCAATTTGTTCTCGATCAATCATATTTGTATTACATACGGACTTACCTTTTCAGCATTGATAGAGGGTAGAATTAATAGTGTGACTATCAGATACGAAATCAAATATTTAGAAGAGAGCATCATATACTTATATGAATTGATACACAATACCACTTCTTCGAAAGTTCCTTTTGTAAAATGCCAAACAACAGGTTAACCACATATGTTAGTCCTGTAATAATCACTTGACCTTATTGTACTGCATGTTAATGTTATTAAACGCACACTTGTTCTTTGCGGAGTCTATAATTTACGATTCGAGGCTGAACAAACAAATGTCAAAATTTCATCGCTAACATTGGTAGGGTTTACAGCGGTTAGACCAAATATGACCTGACTTTTTATAGCGCGGACTAAGTGGTAGGGTTTACAGTGGTTGGACCAAATCTAATGCGACCTATACGTTGTATTAATCTTTACATTTGTCACTCAAACATGTTTATTTCAATGATTTTGAGTCAAACGAGAGACTTGCAAACTTATGTTCAACATCCATGTATTATTAATAGTCGCGTATAAATCAGTTGTTAGGTCGGGTGTGTTTAGGTATTATTTTAGATCAGGTCGCTTGAAATCGTGGACTGACCTATCGCCAGTTTAGGTCGGGAACTGACTGTTTACAGCAGGTGAACTAAATAATTTAGGTCGAATTTAGTGTATAGCCTGCGGACTAAGCTTCTGCTGTAAACATACCCATAGACAATCGACTGAAAATATTTTGGCATTTTGCTTAAATTTTTTTCATCGATGAATTCACATAGCTACGTAAGTCCGACTTATGGTCATAAAATAGCTTGAGGAAATAAATACATCGTGTTTCAGACTTATATTAATTAATAAAAAACTGCAAATAATTATCTTTTCAATCAAACAGTTTGAAATCCGACTCACCTCAAAAGATACTCATTTGACAACAAAACACTCACCACACATTTTAAACTCACCTTTCGTTGCGTCGATGTGTTCAAAGTTGAAATTTGCTCATCTCTTGAGCTCTGTTCCGTCCGACGCAACAGGTTTTTTTTCCTCTGCTTCTCGCTTCCTGACTAGCAGGCATCAGCCAACGTTTACCTGATTAGTTTTTATTTAATGATTGATGCGATGCGCAGTTTCGATACGATGATTCACGTGTAGTCAGTTCTAGAAATAAACCGCCATTCAAGCATGGCCTTATTCAAGCGAAAAACAAATCACTTTGCAGTTCTCCGGCTACAACCTCCCACCACAGGAGACAATACAAGAATGGATGCAACGGTTGGATAATCATCGTTGCGTTTTCCAATGCACAGTACATGGAGCATGTCAAATTCAACTCAAACGTAACGCAGGTTCGATAGCTGAGGTAAAGTCTAGAGAAAGATAAGTGATTCAACTCCTTCCATTTTCCAAAAAGAAAAGAAAAACAGTTTTACCTTCAAATTGCGCCTCCATTTACGCAATGCATTATCTGTCAAAGAAACCTGAGAGTGTTTTGGTATATTTTGCGAGTGCCCAACGAGAATCGCGACCAATAAAAGTACATTAGTCCCTGTCAGATTGCAAGTCGCGACCGGCCTTCTATATGACGGCCTTGATTAAGCCCGCCATCTTGGTACGTTAATTGCTTTTGCAACCGGCCTTCTATATGACGGCCAGGCTGTAATGCATTCCGGACAGAATTTATGAAACATTCTTAGGAATGAAAATGTAATCTGCTTGCAAGGGATTTGCCAAAAGTCCATGACTGGCCAATGAACATCACTCGCAGAAATAAGGGGAAAAGAACTTGCGAGCATACATCGGCTATGGGTATTGTGCTATATAAAACCGAAAGATGAAAATCTCGGAACATTTCAAATCATCACAGTAAGGAAAATGTTTAATACAAGAGTACCAATTCCCCCTAGTAGCTGCGAGAACACGCTATTGGAATATCCAATGAGCGTCACAATCACTCAGCATGCAATAACCACACGTATTCATCCTAGATTTATAAAGCTATAAAACTGAAAGCTCAAACTTCCCCTTGTCTATGCCTTGCCAGCCTAGGACATTCAATGTTAAAAATAAATAAACAGGCTATGAATCGGTAATGATGCCACGCATTACGGAAAAAAACTTACCGAATTTTGCCGACCCATTACTTTTCCCATGAGAAAAATCTAGCCAGATTATGTAGTTGCTGAATCTTATCTTGCATCTCTTTCTGTTCCATGCGATTTCTAACAGCTTTCCAGGCTGATCAACAGTATAATCTCAGCCCGGTCAACAAATATAATGGTTACATTAGGATTAATCTAATAATAAATATTCCTTAGTCATAAGCATTGCTTTTTGCCAAGGAATTCAAAGTTCAAAGTAACATACCTTGTATTATTCACACGTCATGTCATTGGGCATAAGGTTTACAGTGTACTGATTTACAGCTTATTATCAGCATTAAAATAAGAATTATAATTAACATTAAATGATGCTTGCGGAACATGCTTTTGTAAGCTTTATTGTCAGGGTAAAGATAAGGATGGCACAATAGTCTGTTTTTAAATCATGTAGCTATTCTTCTAGAAGCTAGTGACAAGAATACAAGTCAATCAAATTCTTCGTTTACGAATAATTTACACTTCTTAATAAAGTTTATGGTAGATTTTGTTTCTATTATTCAAAGACATCGATATAATTGTTCTTCAAATATGAAACGCGCGCTTTATTAATTCAAAAATTGTATAAACATTTCAACTTCATTTATAACGCTGCTTTGAAAAATTCTACATCTGTTGCACGATAGAAATCACATGATTCTATGGTAATAAAGTGATTGGTAGCGTAAGGCTATTGTAAATAAATACCGTTTCTGCACAACGATTAAAGACAAGTGATACGTTTCACGGTAATCCCTAGTACTATACTCTTCGCGAAATGAATTCAACGGTCAAATCCCATACAAAAAGAGCTTTACTGACGAATTGAAAAGCTCTTTTTGTACGGGATTCGACCGTTGAATTCGTTTCGCGAAGAGTATAGTACTAGGCATAAATATGAATGCGCATCAGCTATAGCTCAGATCACTAATTCTATACCCATTACTATAAAGTAAGGCTTATATATGTTTCGTCATAAGGCAATCATAAGTTGTACTTTACTTTTTATTGGGTATAGATTCCTTATTATACCTTAGACTTATATGAATTATAATTTTTTTTTGCCGGATTTTTAAGTCCGTATACATATACGGAGTCGACACGCTGGTTAGTAACTAACTTCTTACGCTGTGGCTGAGGCTCGATTCAAACCCAGCGAGCAAACAAATTTTCTATTCTGCAAAAGGGCAGTGAACAGTTGAGCAAAGAACAACCATACCGCTCGCTACTAAGAGCAGTGTGACCGCAAGAGCAGTTGCATCTTTATCCAGAACGCAAAATGAGTTCGAGTTGTAGGCCCATTTGACTACGTTAAATATAATTAGACTATTTATTGAACATAAAGAAAATTGCACAAAAGCGGATCACATCAAATTAGTAAAATTTCATAAATCAGTAAAGTTCGCATGTCGTGACGGCTTTGGTGGTCCAATGCCACAGGCGGTTTGACAATTTTATTGCATGATTTTCTGAGCGTCCTTAGGAAATATGTAATTAAACAAACAATTTTCTTGCAAGACAAATTCAAAATTAAACGCCTAAAAAGAAAATAATTTAAAAATGCATTCGATTCTCGATACATTGTTCCGGTTGTATTCGTTTTCACTCATCCCAACAATTTTGATCGCAAATAGACCAGGTCATTTATGCACTGAGACAATTCACTAAATATACTAGGCATTCATTTGTCCATTTCAATTTATTTGTATTGAGCTTTTCTCCCATGTTCAGATAAACTTTCTTGCTATCTAAATGCATGCAATTGAATAACAGATTAGTAAAAATCCTTACAGTATCATTAACGAGGTAACATTCAATTATTGTATCAAACGGGGTCTTGAAAACAAGTTATTTGTCCAGCAAGCAAAATCAGGCGGTCTAACGTTCAACTATTTACAACTGATTAATAAAACTGGCTAAACAATACGTACATTTGACTTGTCCAGCATCCAAGACCCATTTGATAATAAAATATACTTTTCCAAATAATGCTTAACTAAAGATTTATTAAAAGATATTATAACTTTTTTCCGCTTATAAAAATTCACTAAATTCAATCTACACAAAAATTCATTTTTGTACAAGACGCTTGTACAATTCGCACAGAAACGACTTCAAGTCTAAAATTTGGGATACGAAATCTAGTAAGGCACTTAACGTTTGCTTTAAATGTCAGTCCTGAGCAACAGTTAAAAAGTTAACCAAATCCATCTTAAAATAATTATATGAGAATGAGTTATTTACGCGTTGTACAATTTTCCCCGATGTGTTCGAAATTTGGCTTAATTCGAAGACAGAGCTGTTTTGTTGGCCGAATTGTTCCTAGATCGGTGGCCTTGCATTTTCTTCACGGGAGTCTTAACCGTAGAGTCTGGTGCCCTTTGCTTATCACCAGAGCCTTGGTTATTGTCACGTGGCTTGATATTTTCTTTGTTCTTAACTGGAAGATAAAAAATTTATTATTAAAACTATATGACACTTATTAGGACTGTTCGCGTACTCCATGCGTTGGAATGCATTGCCATAGAGTCGAAAACTGAAAATTTCCCGTCTTTCACGAAATACCATGAGATTTCAGTCGGATCTGAGCTACTGAGAAAAACTGAAAAGTGCCAAACGGTGTGGCGCGAGTACATATTTTCAAATATGCGCGGCAAGGAAAATATTTTTTGCGTAATGGTGTTATGGAAAGTCGAATATTTTCGTGACGAAACTTTATTACTGCTTAGGATGATTATCACATCGTTCTTTCAAAGACGAACAACCGACATTTTGGTTTTTACTTTTAAGGAAATGCCATGAAAGCGTTTCTGTGCTTTTCATGAATTTCCCCCAAAACGTGATTCAGAAAGTTTCAGCTCATGAACGCGACTGAAAGTACACGAACAGACCTATTAACTGTTCTTACCTCGTCTCGCCCTCCGCTTCGACCTTTTGACTATGGGCTTCACTGGTTGCTTGACGGGATCGAAATGACAGTCGAGTAATTCGGTTAGCTCATTTCTTTCATCTGGTTTGAGTTCAGACATACCCTGAATTACTTCTGCCAGTCCTTCCTTTCGTTTTTCAGTCCATACCGCCTTTAAACTATCTAGGTCGTATCCGTGTTCAGCTAAAATAATGCGGAATTTCACAGCTTTTACTCTATGGTACAGAGTAGTTTTAAAATACTGCAGGAACACTGGCCGGAAAGAGTTTTGCCGTTCTAGATTTTTTGTCTGGATTTGCAGCTCATCCAGCTCCTGTCTAATCGGACTAGAGTAATTATACACAACATTAATCAAAGTTTGCAGATCTTGCTTGGGGTCTGTCAAATCTTGTTGTTCGCTTTTAGCTAGGTGGTGGGCTACCTCATATGCTAACTTTGCACGGACACTGGCATTTCCTTCGAACTGATCCTTCTCCTTCTGATTGTCGTCATTATTAAGCAGTACTTTGGACAATTGACGAAGTGAGAAGAATTTTACAGAACTAGCACACTTGGCCTTCGCCAGTGCATAGCCGTTTGCGAATGATTTTACAGTTTCCAAAAATCTATCCAGCATGCCATATTTGTTCATGGCTTCAAGTAGCATGTAAGGAACAAATTTACGTTCCTCATGATAAATCAAGACAACACCGAGAGAGTCGTTATCGGACTTTTTCAGCTCTTCGAGCCAGTCGAGGAACTCTTTTAATGCTGCAACTTCAGATTTCGATTTCACAACCTGTAAGAGAATGAGCTTTGATTAGCAGAATGGTGACACATTATGAGAGAATATACAAAATTCTTCTCTGCTGCCGAACCCTGTATAGAAGATGCGCTAAACTCTCATACCCCAGGGCTCACGCAATCATCAAATCTTTTACGATTTGAGCATATTCATTTTGACAATCAAGAATACCGCGATAGTCTTACAATAGTCGGTACACACGGAGTTCAACAGCTGTTCCAATACAGGAAGCTTCTACTGCTGCTCATGCCCAACAACTTTATTGGTACGATTAGGACCAGGGAAGTCATTTTGAGGACCAGGAAAGTCATTTTGAGGACCAGGGAAATCATCTGTTAAAATCGATGCATTTCAGGAACATCGCGCCTTACCACCCGTCAATACAAAACAATGTGACAAAAACATAACTGTAGGACTAGATTACTAAATGGCGTCAGAATAGAGACCGGGCTTCGCTACAAAGGGTTTCCGTTTGGGCATTGCAACCTCACACGCTCTATGAATCTGCCCATGGTGCTTCCCGCTGGCACTGCCTTGCTACACTCGACAGCGCCATAGTGGCCTCCACTGCTGCACGAGTCTCTGGGGTCGCAGATGTTTCCAAGCTCGAAATGAGCGGTGCGACCATCTCGTCCCTGTTAAGCTTAGCGGCATTACAACCTAGCCACTTACAGGAAGAGCCTTGGCGTCTTTGCCTGTTCTCAGCAATTTGGAAGGTGATGTAATTAGAATCACTTGCAGTGTAATCTTCCATCACCCTCCAATCGCTGACGAATGCCGCAAGTCTCTCCGATGCCATGGTGACATCGGGAATGGATTTACCAAATCCGGGCCTTCGGTATGTTGGCGTTGAATTCCTCGGCGCCATCTCGACTATGTGCCGCCCGCAGGAGTTTTCGGTGGGCATGCCCCACTCCAATGCCCTTGCATTGAAGTCACCCCCTACGATTACATTGCCAGCGATGCCACGGAGTCTTCCAGTGAGGTAAGTTTGACTCCGAATTCCTGCATTGAGTCATTCGGAGACAGGCAGCGTATTTCATCCACACGTGACAGTTCGATGCGAGCAATCTGCCCGTCAGCGATCCAGCTCGCCGCGTACCCCGAAGCATCTGCCAGCCAAACGGACGACTTCCTCTCCTTATAAGGGTCGCTGATCAATATGATCTGAGCGTTGTATTCGCGGACTAGTTGCGTGAGCAGATCGTCTGCAGCTTGCCTTGAAGGACTCTCATGTCCTTCCCTGCCTTTTCTTGGCATGGAGTGCATCTCTGAAAACCCGACACGCACTCGATCCAATCAATAACAAGTAGCCGTGTTTTTTTCTCCCCCTATCCATAAAAGAACAATGCTATACAGAGCAGATGCATTGGATGGGATGAACAATGCTATCTAGAACAGACGCATTGGATGTGATGAAAGGTCCAACCAGTGATGAGTCTGCATCCGTACGTGCGCATGAGCACCGAGGTAAACCACGCAAAGCATAAGTTGCACCCAAACATAGCTTTCCGAACCAGAAAAAAATTAAGCAACCTTTTGCTCAATTTTTGCTATGAGCTTTTCGTACGTAAAGTGGTGATGAGATAAGACTTGACATACGTTCGCTTATGCGCATGGGCACTTATGTTCACTCCTGTTTGCTATGTCAAAAAGTACATTTTTTGCTCTGAAACCGGTCAGTTTTGACAGACGATTATGTTCGCAGACTCATCTTTGGTAAGGACTGAACAATGCTGTCCCAGTGAATTCACTGGGACAGGACTTTGTTGTTTCCAATGTGTCTGTTCTGGATAGCATTATTCTGCTCTGGATAGCATTTTTCTGCTCTGGATAGCACTGTTCTGCTCTGGATAGCATTGTCCTGCTCTGGATAGCATTATTCTGTTGTGTATAGGGGAGCAAAAACACGCCTAGTACGTTAGCATTCGTGAAGACGAGACTTCTAGATCATGAAGTGAAGTTGAAGACTAAAAGCCGCGGTACAAGTGAAAAAGTACTACAAATGAATTGTGAGGATATGCTGCCAAATTTAAAACCACAAAATTTTCAAAAATCGAAAATTATAAAGAAGTATAAAGAGATGTGGAGGAAGAATTAAAAGAATCAAGAAAAACCAAGTAAAAGAATTTCGAAAGATGTTATATGTCATCATTGTAGCCGGAATGTCGGCCGTCTGCATTATATTCATCAAGTTTTGCCTTCATGGGTGGAAGTGAAGATGAAAGCACCGAGGATGTGACTGCATAATTGCATTTCTTCTCGATTTCGGAGCAACATATAATCTCTTCAATAACGATCAGTGGTTTAAAAGCTACATAGATTTGTTTCTACCGATCGGAATTCACGTTGCAAAGATCAATACTTTTAAATCAGCAACTACGAAAAGAATAATTCGTGTGATTAGCAACACAGGAATCCAAGGAGTACTAGGTTCTGTTTTCTAGCGAATTATAGCAAAATCTTTTATCAATCAAAAGAATGCAACAAGCTGGATTGAATGTGATATTGAACGATGGAGTAAAGGTATACAATGATGGTAAAATTGTATTGAAAAATAAGCCAGATAATAGTTTGAGTTCTTTTAAGTTTGCCGCTGAAGTAAATGAAACATATAAGAACAAAACTTGTAGTGCTACTAAGATATTTATGATTTATGGCATCCGAGACTAGGTCATATAAGTAGATTTACATTTTTAGAGTTAAAAGAATAACATGGTTGATGACATCAATCACATTACCTTCGGATAATTTATGTGAAGCTTGTGTAAATGATAAACAAGCAAGATTACCTTTTAATAAATCTAGACATATATTAAAAGGCCATTATTTATTGTGTCCTCTGATTTATGTGGTCCGATGACTCCTTCAACGGTAGATGATAAAAATTTTTTTTTTTTTTTTTAAATGTTTACGTATTCAATTAAACACAAACACGAAGTTTTTTCAATGATTCAAGATTACGTTGCAAAAAGTTATTGTTTTGTACATTGATAATGGAGGAGAGTATTTATCGAATGAAGCAAAGGATTATGCTGTAAGAAAAAGAATAAGCTTTCATTTAACAGTTCCACGAACCCCGTAGTTAAATGCCGTTTCAGAGCGAATGATAAAGGCGATAACTGAAAATGCAGGAGCGATGATCAGTTACGCCAAATTAGATAAATACAAAAGTCATAGAAGATATTCCCTCTTTAATGTTCATAGTATTAAGGTCGTTCATCTAACATCCGATCGAGTTGACACCACTTTTATATGCTGCCGAAAATTGACTAGGAATACAAAATATTGTTATACTGATCGATCGCCAAGCCAACTAAGATGTTTAAATAGTAGACTTTTACAGCAAAGGCATAAAAACATCTGATCAAATAAAGGATTTAATTACCTAGAAATTGCTAGATGCACACGGACCATGCATATGGAGTGATCGAGATAAAGGAGGCACTCAGAGTAATAAAATAGCATTTACATAGAAATGTCGGACGTTTTGCAACTACTAATTATATTTAAAAGCATGAAAAGTTATCTTAGTCTATATAAATTTAAATAAGCAATACATCCAGATGAGCATTAAGATCAATGCTTAATTAAGCAGAGTATGAAATATTGGGTTTCACGAAGGACTTACCTTATACGTTTGCATACATTTCAACATCCGATAAAAGCCAATGGTGATTACACGAACTTGATGCCTCTGTCTAGCAGCTGGATTCAGATTCATGTAAGGCATTATGTATTGAGCGTACTGAGTTTTCGGAGTGTAAGCCGCAAGTTGGACTATCTAAAAATATATAAATTAATAACTACCACAGAACCAGAAATAACAGCTACTTCGTCGATAAGCCGGCGGCCTGTTGTATCGACATCTATTCCAACCAATGTATATTTGCCCTTCGGCAGAATCGCCACGTTGTTCGCTTCACTTCCAGATCCCATTTTTCCCTTGTACTATTTTATTACAAAATGCTGAAATCATTAACCAAACATTAAAAAGCAAAATAACGGAAAATTAAAATCAACGCCGTTCCTTTCAAAACACGTTTTTATCGGTTTCGTAAGACCGGTCATGTCTAAATCGAATATTCGAAATAAACATAACCCAAATCACCAATCGATAGATTCCGAACAAATCCCCAATTAATTTTCTTTTTAAAAACTAACGTCCACATAACCTGAACAGAAACAGACAAAAAAGGACCGCCAGAGATAGGTTGCACTTACCTTCTAAACTGGATTTGCTTGGTGTTTTTGGAATTGCACGTGTGTGCACAGATGAAGTCCTCGCAGATTCAATTCAAGTTTCCGAATGAGTTGGGGGACATGTAGTGTCTCATAAGGGAGCTTGTTGTCATAGAAATTTCACGCAAGGCCTACTGAAGATCCCGTTAAAATGCGTAAGCGGAAAAAGGACAACTAGATTTCAAGAGCTGCGAGCCTCCCACAATTGCTATCAAAGAACTAAGCAAAGGTCCTTTCACTTTGATTCTGCACAACTCCCCAAATTCCCTAGACCGACTCAGCAAAATCTACTTTATCATCTTGGAAAAGCGATTCCGAACGAACCAATAATCGTCTCCTATCAGATAACAGAATGTAGGCCTGTTCGCGTGCTCCATGCATCGCTATGCATGGCAATGCATTGGGTATGTTTACAGCGCACGCTTAATTCGCGAACTGTACCCAAATTTCGACCTCGAGTTTTTTTGTTTGGTAATTTTTAGACACACCACACAACCTACATAACTGAGGCTATATTCTAAATTCATCTTTCGTTGCGTCGATGCGTTCAGAGTTAAAATTTGGTCAACTCTTGCTCTCCGTTCCGCCCGAAGCAATGGTTGCATAATCATCGTTGCGTTTAGCAATGGAGTGTATACGGAACCTGTCAAATTCAGCTCAAACGCAAGCAACGCAGGCAAGCTACATAGCTGCAGTTTAGCCGTTGAAGCACATTGCAACAGTATTTTTTGGGGTATTTTGAAATTATTTTGGAGGATTTTGCAAGAAGAAACCTGGCAGCCCTGCACCCCAGGTCTTTCCAACTGTCATGTGCCTAAAATGTCACTGGCCATTGAATGGGGCCGCGAATTGTGTTTCGGTAGCCAAAAAGTTAGGCAGGTCAGTTGCAACCAAATCAATACCTAGTGTCTTTCACATTCTTCGTTGCATTTCAGTTTGCTTTAGATAAATTTACCTAACTAGAGGATGCTTTCATTTTTCCGGCGTCGGTCAAATGAAGCTGCAGTCAGTAGTGACAGCAATCGTACAACGAGCAAATCTATGTCCGACACTGAAGTAATATTGGATATAAGTGAGGACGCTCTTCTAAAAGAGCTAGGTTATAGACACACAAACGACCTAAAGGAAACAATTTACGGTAAGTAGAAAAGCAAATAAAATACTCTCCGTAAAACTACTTTGCTAGCGATTGCACTCGGCACCACAATTTCGATTGTTATCAGAAGTGTCGAAGACTTTGTTATTCAGTGGCCGATATTGCGTCTCCTAATTGTTTACTCCTCCATAGCGTAATCTTATAAACCGTAAACGCTAAGCTTAACATTACTTGTTAAAATATTTAGTTCAGTTTTGTTTAGTTTGATCTCGAGAAATAATTTTTGAATAAAGCTAAATTGCCTAATATCTTTCCTAAGGTAAGATTTATAAAAGCACAATTGCTGCAATTGACTTTTTACAATAAATTTGTTAATTGATGTATATAATTTTGGCATCGGCAATCGCTAATTCAAGGAGTAAGAAAGATTTTAACGTCAGAAGATGCTATTTGCGGTATATCATCCTTGTTATTGCATCCAAAGGGATCGTTATTTTAGGTAGTATAGCGGAAGTAAATAATATGGAGAGTTACTTCATAGTTGCAGTCAATAAACTGTATGTTTAAATCGGAAAAATAAATTGCATTTTTCGAAAACGCTATAATTACTTTATTGAAGACAGACCGAAGACTGAATAAATTACAAGTAATTTTATGCATTTATTAATTTACCGGAATATTAATTCCGCACGAAGAATAACTGACTGGGATTCCATACACACCATCTGTAATTATAGAGACTTTTTGACTCCTGACAAAATATAGAACTTAAGATAAATTTTCATGCATATAGCCCAAGGATAGGTTTCAGGTTGTTCGCAATTGTATTACCTTTAAGAATTTGGCTGAGAAATTCTCGCTTAATATTTGCCTGTAATTTACCTTGAAATTTCACAAGACGAACAAATACAGCCATAAGCACGGTGGTTGCTTCGGACTGGCGCGTTAGCGAGCCAATCTACCGACTGTGCAAATGATAGACTATGTAGGGAGATCTGACGAGATGAGATGCCAAAAACGACTTATACTCAGAGCTACCAAACTAAGGAATTTCTCCCTAGATCCTAGGGATTTTTTGCATCCGTCGGGAAAATCTAGGGCTAAAAAAGCGATTCTTTATCAGATCCATTTTTTCGCATTCCAATTTCCGAGTTAATCTATAGCAATGTCAAAAACTAGACCTAAATATTTGCTTTCGCTTAAAGTCACCATGCAGAAATTTCCTGATTTTGTGATTGATGTAGTAGATATCGCACGGAAAGAAATTACATTTTATTTCGTCGATATGAAAGCCAAATTATAGGAACTGTTGAATTTATAAATCGAACATTTTAGGCAAGAAGGATCCTGTCCAAAAAATAGCAAAGCTTGCGAAATTTATAAAGGTATTTTCAATAATGATACCAATATAAAAGAGGAATAAAATAGGTATTATGTAGAAGTGTATCGGACGATTGCTGTTTTTCGCTTGAACTAGACTCTAATCACATTATTATGATAAAAAAAAATAATATTTATATAAATAATCGCATTGTTTATTGATATTTCTTATAATATATAAGCAAAACATTTCAAATATTATGTTTAATGTTTATTAATCTAAAAAAAAACAACTAGGAATCCACTTAATTCTAGGAAAGCTTCTTCTCGGGTTGGCAATCTTACCTGTATTTAATAAGAGACTAAACAACTAACCTTACGCGTTCCGGGAGGTTTAACGTTGTATCGGACGATAAGTGAATGAGTTATTTTTAGTTAGACAATATTATATGAAATATATGATATATGAAGGACTAAGCTGAATATTTAGATTTACGCCTAGTAGATGCTTTTAGCCTCGTTTTATTGTTTGAGTCAACAGTATGAATAGGCACAAAGCAGTTAATAGATAGTTTGCTTTTGCAGATAGTTTACGCACAATTCGAGATCCTGAGAAGCCCCACACGCTCGAAGATCTTAATGTGGTATACGAAGATGGAGTTTTCGTTCAAAGTCCTACTACATCAAATGTTTACGTGGTATGTAGTTTCGTTATTGGCTTCTCAAGTTTTTCATATTCCGTATATTTTCTTATTTATCTTTTTGATAACAGAATTTAATGCTGAAATATAACATATTTTTTACTTGCAGGTTCGCATTGAATTCAATCCGACAGTGCCACACTGCTCTTTAGCGACTCTTATTGGTCTTTGCATACGAATCAAGATCGAAAGAAGCTTGCCGCATAATATCAAATTAGATATTTATATTAAAAAAGGTTCACATGCGACGGAGAACGAAAGTATGCATTACCGTAAACGTTCATATGATTTAATTTAAATATATTTTTCAGTAAATAAGCAAATCAATGATAAGGAAAGGATTGCAGCGGCTATGGATAATCCAAATCTCAGAGAACTTGTTGAAAATTGCATAAAAGACGAAGAATGATATAAGTTGGATACTAAAGTTTTTATTAGAACACGAAGTTTTTTGTAGAGCATGAAAAAGTGTGTAGGTGTAATTTTCATATGATGTTATGGCATTTGTTATTTAATACCTTCACATACTAATATATATGTTGAAGCAATATTTCTGACTGGTAATCAAAGAAGTAGAAGAACACAATCCTCTTCGGTATGAGACGCGAGAAGACTTGCCATTGTAGAAGCCTGGCTCGAGCTCCACTCAGGTTTTATATAAATGGTGCACGCAATAATAATGCGTCTCCTGATATCCGGTACTTCAGAAGTAAAGTCAGCCTCATAAGAGCATTGGACCTCTTTGTAGAGTCTATGTGGTGGTTGTGCACTACGCGGACTATGCTTTTGTGGCGCCTGCGTAAGTGCGAGCGTGGCATTCCTTCAGTTGTGATAGCTATATCGTTTCGGTTGGAATGCCATGATCTGTCACCTAGCAGACGCTCGTGTTTATGTATTCACGCTTGAGCTCCGTACAAACGTACAAGTGCTGACGAGGCATTTTGGGTTTATGTTTCCACGCTCGAGCTCTGTACAGATACACAAATGCTAACGAGGCATTTAGTCAAAGCGGGCGACCCCTTAAGACAAAGTTTTACAAAATGCGGATGGCACGGTCTTATTCGCATCGAGCCACGGTATTATTCGCGTTAAAGCTGCGAAGAGCATTGGAAGAATACTTGGTCAACTTAAGATTTCATTTTGATAAACGGGGCATCAATCTAAGTGCAAGTGATCACAAACTGTTCACAATAAAGTCAAACAAGTCACTAACTTGTTCGGAATTTTTAAAATTACTACTGGCCCTACATAGCATTACCTTGAAGTAGACGTGCATACATTTCTAAAATTTAATCCCTATGTTCGACATAGCATCAAAGTTATCAAATCCACGTTCCAGCGCATCAAACATATTTTCGCCAAAAAATGGGCATGCCGATAAATGCTAAATCCATTTACTATAAGACAATTCGGTCAATCTTCAAATATGCCTATGCATCCCCATCCTGGATTAACTATTTCAAATCTGCCATGGTAGAAGCGGCGATGCTCGCAGGTTTTAGAACCCGTTAACTAAACTCTCTCCTGGATCAGAAGACAGGACTTAAGCCACTCAGGAACTGGGCTGCAGAATTGATGACAAGATCTTACACTCAGACAGACGAATATGGAAGTGAACTGATTCGGGATATCGGACGCACGTGTGGCTCTATTGAGCCGTTTATGCGTCCGGCGGAAATAGCAAGACAACGGCAAGACGCTTACTGGAATTGATTATTGCAAGCAAAATATTCGTGACACGTAAAACTCGTCTGGTGGTACCCAGCCGAGAAGTTTGATACCAAACAAATATTTTGAATTTTTATTAGGCAAGATAAATTTATTTTCCTTGCCCGAATTTACAAACTTAACATTCAACGATTAAAAAAATTGATTCCTATGAGAGTAAGCTAACAATTGGTCAATATTCTCTGCAAAAAATACAAAAATATGTGAAATAATTCTTTAGACTCGTTCTACAAATTTTTTTATCATTCAGTTGATAAAATTGTCTAATTCAATTATGAAAGCATATAAATGTAAAAAACCAGTTGGGATTTACATTACAAAAATTTATTTTGTTTATAAAAATCACAATAAGTTTCAGTTCCTTTCAAATAACTTATTTAACTATATTAGTGAGTAGAAAAAACTATGAACATTAAAATTATTTGTCCAACATTTCTTTGGCTTCAGTTAAATCAATTTTTAGTGCGCTTGATTCTAGGAGTATTATTTCATTCGTATAAAAATATATTGCAGTATAGTTTTCGCTGTGCACTATTTCTCTAGCAATAACAAAATGGTTTCTAATTTACATGCTAATGGGCATGCTTTTCAGCACTATGCAACTGAATATAGTCTTCAAGATGTGGAGGTACCAGTCCGCTGTACTTCACTTTATGACAAGTGATACATCGTGATGCCAAGCATTTAAGATTTGTAAGCTGCATTTCATAGGTTTTTACCAGTGATTCTAGAACATCTAAAAATTAATTATCAAGGAACCAGTTGCCAGATATCTGTGTGTGGATCCACATTCAGTACTTACGCGAAGTGCATAGTTGCGCGGCAGTTAACCCATCGTTATTAACTGCGTCTAAATGAACTCCAGCATCCATAAGCAGCTTCGTTATTTCTTCCACTGTCATAAGCATGTCGTTGCTATCATTATGTCGGGCTGTTTGTAACTATTTAAAGAATATGGTAAAATGATTATTAATAATCGGTGGAAGCTCACATACAAAATATTTGAGTTATGACTATTGATATATATATAGCAAGCGTATGCATGCAGATCCAAGCATTTGCATATACGTATGCATGCAGATCCAAGCATATGCATATACGTATGCATGCAGATCCAAGCATATGAATATATGCCCAACTAAGAATAAACGTTCTATCTACATTTTAGTGCTTTCGAGATATTCAATGATTTGTGTTTTGATTTGTACTGGAGATATATATAGAGCATTTTTCAATATTGATTTTAATATACTTCTACAAAAGATAGTTAATCCATCGATTCAATATATAACATTTAACTGAATTTAATTGAATCCTATGTATTTAGTAAATCATTTTCTTTACCGTAGAGGCCAAAGTGTGCAGTGGTGTATTTCGGTCGCAGTCACATTCTGATGCACGCGCTCCACAGTGTAGCAGCAACTTAACGGTATCGACACATGGAAACCTATATTTTAATTACGAAATTCTCTATTGTTGTTTTACCCAAAATATTCGTTACTAACCTGCAAACGTCATTTGTGTGGAAATCGTCCACCGGAGTGACACCGTTCACCGCCAAGTGCAGTAAAGTTTGTCCATCGCGAAGTTTCAAGTTCATTTTGCAAAGGGCATATATCAACTTATAAATCATAGCAATGTCTGAATTTGGGATTTTCTGATTTGGCCGCTTTAAGATTTTCGTTAAAATTGTAAGAAGATAAAGAGCTGTTACAATGTTCTGTTCATACTCTTCCTAAATATAAAGGTAAATTATTTATATAAACGAAAGAACACTCCTCGTCCCTTACAGTTGTCAGTTCTAGGCTATCTTTAGGACCCGGATGCACCATTTTCATTTTATTCCTTTCTAGTTCCAAAATACAGGATGCCAGAACCTTAATTACCTTGAAAGAATATATATTATCAATAACTTGTGCAACATAAACCCAAATTGCAAGGAATTACATTGTTTATCCTTAAAGGAACGTTGATGTGTATCATTTGAGAGAAGACTTGCGCGAACCTGAGCAAATCTCGATCCACACTTAGCTGAAACAAGAATTTTTCTAACACAAATCATATTTCATTGGATCGGGGGTATTACATTATTTTCCTGCCTGATTTCTAGGGCATGCATCCAGAGGCTTTCACAGCGATCAAACCTGCCGTTATCAGCGCAAACTGCTCCTCTGCGGAGTGTAAGTAAAATCTTATAGCAAACCTTCTTAGTGCATGCTTGTTTATTACCTGAATACAACTGGGTGAGCGACCTCTGGGCATTTTCTTCCGAGTATTCTTTCTCGTATCGTTAGAGATTCCATATGCATTGAGTTACTATTATCCCTAATAGCTTCTAGATCCTATTATTTTAGACTGCTATTCAAAAACACTGCTACTAATTTCATCAATATAGTTACCTGTATTGTTTGACTCTCAATCCAGTTTTCGTAGGCAGGAATTGGTGGCGGTAAGACTTTTCTGAGCACATTATCCGGATCTTCATATCTGTAGTAAGGCAAGAAAATTAATAGTATTCTGTTTATTTGTTCACTCATCGTTGATTGGCAATTACCTTAGCTCCATCGCTTGCGTCAAATAATGGAAAGCTTTGCTTAAACTATAATTATCCTTATCATTAGCGAAAGAAGCTCCTATCAATTCCCAGGCGTCAATGATCTGCACAAAAGCAAAGTTGGGGAAGATTTAGAAAATAAATGATGAAAAAGATGCATATTCAAAAGCTTAGAATTCAAGGCAAAATGATACGTGATCAACTTTAACATAATCTGTACTTGCAGCTATTGCTCAAAAGTAATAAAATACTTAAATCAATTTTTTTGTGAGTTCAAACTTAACAAATGAAGAGTTATGACTAGGAACTCGCAAATAAATCTGTTTATCTACATATATAGTTCTAATTCAAAACTATTTTATGAGTGCGAGTCGGATATTTAGGTTTGTTTCCGTTACCACCTTTATAATACTATACTAGTTACCTCTATTTTTGATAATAAATATGGCCATGTGCAAAACAGATTTACTACAGATTCACGTGTTCTGTCGGCCGCTACAATCACAGGAGTCATTCCTGAAATGGTAGATCGATCAATAAGTTGATTCGGTTTCGTTTTAGAAATATTTGCAAACCATATTCATTTCTCTTAAGTAGTGCACCAGAGTCTAAAAGAGCGCTACATATTTCTAAGTGTCCACATTCTGCTGCATAATGTAAGGCTGTTGCTCCACAGAGTGCTTGTTCATTTGGATCGGGTCCGCTCGCTAATAGATATTCCACCTAAAAATATTGTTAACTTTTACACATGTTCTGCCATGATTTTACATATGCACCGTCATACAGTTGAGCAATTTAAACTTGAATCATAAGTAAATAAATTAAAATTTTAATTAAAAATCACAATTGCAATCGCGATTAATTTCAAGGCGGATAAAATAAAAATGTGTTCTATATATATATTGTGAATTAACACTTGCAGTCAATTGAATAATCACCATAATTTGAAAAATTTGCTTATCAAACTAAATGAAGTATGCAAAGAATAAGTCCAGTCACTGTACTTTATGTATGACATAAAACATACGCGTACTCACAACGTCTGCATGGCCTTTGTATGCAGAAATCATCAAGCATGTGTTGTTATAGGCATTAGCTAAACTGATATCTGCACCGTGTGAAACAAGGTACTGCACTATATCCAACCTCCCTACAAATAAATGAAAGAAATGCCGAAATAATTAAAATGAAACCACGAGAGAATCGAATTTCGAGTAATCGCAAATAATTTTATAGCTACCAATTTACCGTCAAAACAGGCAGCTCTTAGAGGTGTGGAGTGTGCTTTTGTTTTATGGTTGACGTTCGCTCCGTATTTAACCAATAATTTCACGACATTCATGTGACCTTTCAAAGGTGAAACATTAAATTAAATTTTAACGAACGAGCCGCTAATTAGTTACATTCAGTAGTTTTGATTTAAATGTATTCGTATTACCATTTCCAGCGGCACACCATAAGGCTGTTGCACCACTAACAACATGTCCATCGAATTTCACTACACATTCCTTTTCTATATTCGGTTTGAATTTAGCTAGTAATGTTGACACTACGTTATATTTTCCATTTTTTGCTGCTATGATGAACGGCGTGAAAATTTGCCCGTCATCATCAGCAAAGTCCTGAAAATGAATACAAATAGCGTTTTTACTAATGTTCGAAGAACATTAGTATTAAAATCGATTCGGCCAAAAATTCATATTTCTTTATATATATATATATATATCATCAAAAAATTTCAGTGAGATAATCTCGGGAACGCGCCATCCGATTGAGCTGAAACTTTCAGGATACAATGGTGTATATGCAGAATAGGTCCACGTCTCTTTAAATGTCAGTTATTGTTAACCTTTTGGCGCCGGCGGCCATTTAAGTGATATTTTTAATATACCTATTATTTCGTGCACAAATAATTTTCGCAAAAATAAAGTTAACGAAATAAATTTCGAACGTGTTTTACATATGAATCGGATAATGCTTTGGAATTTTTTAACCCTATGTGTGCGCTGGGTGCCTAAAAAGAGGACGGGAAAATTTAAAAATTTTTAAATTTCGATAACTTTTGACAGAGCTATTCAATCATTACGAAATTTTCAGGACATATTAATATTATTTAGTTGTAGATTTGTGTAGCTTTAAATTAGCGTGCTGGCAACCCTGTAGCTAGGGCAGGCAACGAAAGTGAAAACCTCCAAATCATCGTCTCTCTTGAAAAAATGCCGTTTCTTCAAAAAAAAGCCACTCATATATAAATCTTGTGCTTTGTTTACATAACCAAAAAAAAAAAAAAGATATGGTATAACGGGCACGCCTGGTAACCCTTGCCCAATTTACCTATATTTTTAGCATCAAAAACTTCTGTTCACGGAAACTCACGATCCGATGAGCAGAATTAATTGAAATTTGCAGAATGTATTGGTCTTAAATAGGACCAGGTCTGATAGAAGTAATTTTGAAATGCGGGCGATTCTGTGCCAGTGGTGCCATCTTGAAAAACCACTAAAAAAGATAACTGTTTTTAGCCCTATAAATTCTGATTGAATCGTTCGATTTTGACGAAACTCACACAATTGCTGGACCTTACTTTAAGCCACGTTTATTAGAAATTTGGTTGAAAAATTCGGTTGGAGCTGCCAGCTATGATAATTTTGGTGTCTTCATTTTGAAAAAAAAAATTTGGAAGTGAAAACATTCAAACCATCGAATATTCAAAAAAATGTCCGTTTCTTACAATAAAATCAATCTGTATATAAATCTTATGTTATATCTACACGTTCAAAATAAAACTTTGGAAATTTCATGTCGGACAAGAACGGTAACCCTCTCCCAGTTAACCTATATTTTTAGCATCAAAAACTTCTATTCACGGAAACTCACGAACCAATAATCAGATACAGCTAAAATTTGCAGAATGCATTGGACTTAAGTAAGACCAGATTTGATAGAAGCGATTTTGAATTGTGCGCAAGTCTGTGCCAGTGGTGCCATCTTGAAAAATTACAAAGAAAAAAAACTGCTTCTTGCCCTATGAAATGTGAATAAGTTACCAGATTTTCATGAAATTGGCACAGTAGCTAAACCTAACTCTAATCTCTGTTTGGTGGAAATTTGGTTGAAAAATTTGATTGGTGCTGCCAGCTATGGTAATTTTTGTGTCTTTGGTTTTGAAAATTCGCTCAGGAAAATGAAACTTTTTGCACTATAACTTCCAGTGCAGTCATGAAATCAATACGAATTTCATACAATTAATGAAACCTGTCATAAACATTATTCAGGCCAAATTTGGTTGAAAAGCCACAATAGGGTTGCCAGCTATTGTTGGTTTTGTGTTTAATTGCAATATCTTTATTGAGCGGTTTTATCGTAGAATTTTCAAATGGTAATGATATTGTAGTGACAATAAACAGCAAATATTAAGCCTTCGATCATTTGAAAAAACTCGCTGCAGGTAACTTTAAATTTCTTTATACTCCTATAACTTCGAATGTAATTAAACAACGTGAAGCAGATTTGATATATTTTTGGCTTTGATACTGGCGAAAGGTTGCCAGCACGAGTCGGTTGTGCTACTTTTGTATCAATAAATGCTTACAGTTAGTATACATAGCGGAAACATTTACAATGAAAATAAATAACCGATGTTACAATTCGCAAAGTTCTGCAAATTTTTCGGATCGCAGCCCCAAACACCAACTTCAGTTACAGTGCTGCAGGCACTGAGCATTTTCTTCATTGATGTTATATGAGATGCTGCTTTCAAAATTATGTGAAATAAGCAACTGATAACGAATATAATTAACCCGTGTTTTGCTCTCATAAACGTTGAAATTCATGCCAGTGGTAATATCTGAAACCTTCCACCATATGAGTTATAATGCATTCTTGAGACGAAAGTAACACGTGGCATTTGAAACAGTTTGGCCGTAATAAGCAGCACATGTGGTGGAATATGCACTCAAAACCTGCTCGATTCTTCTACTGTTCTTCGAACATTAGTGTTTCTAGCGGTTCAGGTGCGCTAGAGTTTTTTTTTTACTAAATTCGATTCTTTCAGTTGCAGTCAATAATACAAAATGGCGGCAGGTACATTTTATGGAAATACCATTTCACTGTAAACATCATACATTTTATTTTAGATGAATCATATTCAATAGTATCTAAGTCAAAAGAATATATTCAAGCTTAGAATTTTGAGCAGTCTGTAATGTCTGGTATTGCTTCTTTAAAGTATCCTTATTTTGCAGTAATAACAGTCAGTTTTTCTTTCTGTTAATTTTACGAAACTTGCAGATATTTTCCCACACTGTTTGTAGATGACAAGTTAATAGGCCTCATAATTCGAATTTATGGATCTAACCCTCCATTCCCCACGATAACAAAGTAGGGTTCAATTCAAGTGATAATAATATACAATCTCAAATTGGCAATTTTAGGATGGTTTTTAAGGTGTTTAGTCTCTATGACAATAAAAAGGATATTGATATGCTTATATTTTTGGGCCTATTTGCGTGTTTCACTTTGTTTTGTCTCTACAGAAGGTTCTTAAAGCCGCTCGTTCTCAATTTCCGGCTTTGAGTACGAATCGCCGATGCCATTTCATTTATCTGTTTAATGAAGCTAGCTTAAAAACGAATTACTACTTATTAGTAAATTTGGATTAGTATTAATATTGGGTGTGGGAAAAAGTTCGTGGCGTTTTTCCCGATAGATGGCGTCAATTGCAAATAACTCTGAAAACACAGACTACAGCGACACCAATAAATGCTCGTTGGAAAGGTGACAGTTTGAGCGTTACTTTGAGTGTGTAAACATTGAAATTGGTGCAGAGGTTGGAAAGCTGTTTGTGTTTGAAAATTGAGATAAATAATGAAAAATCATGAAAAAATCTTCAAAATAAAAAAAAAAAGCACAAAAATATAAGAGTTCATCATAAATATCAAATATCACCACACAGCTTAAATGATGATCTCTCAAAAAAGTCCTCTACTTCAAACTCAAATGGTTTTTTTTCTCAAACATTTATTCAATATTTTGTTGGATATCCTGACTTTTCCAATACCGCTTTGAGGCGATCTGGCATTGAGTGCACTGACTCTTTGGTGTACTCTGTTGAAATGGCCTCCCATTCCTGTTGAAGTACCTTTTTAAGGTCGTCCTTACTGCTTATCGGATGCTTTCTGATGCCATCTTCTTGTTTTAACCAAAAATGTTCGATAACATTTAGATCTGGCGACTGAGCAGGCGTTTTAATTTGGTTTGGGCAATTCCAAGCAAACCACGTTCGCACTAGTTCCGAGGTGTACTTGGGTTTGTTGTCCTCATAAAACCGGATATTGTGTTTGATGTGTAATTTTTCCGCACTCTGCAGTAGATTATCCTCCAAGATATTCAAATACTGGAATTTTTCTGGGATCCCCTCAATGAACACCAAGTTTCCCACTCCGGAAGATGCCATGCAACCCCACACCATCACGTAGCCACGACCGTGTTTTACTGTACTGCATAAATTCCGTGGTTGAAGTTCAGCATTTTGTTGTCTCCACACATAACCCCTTCCATCGCTTCGAAAAAGGTTGAATTTGCTCTCGTTCGCGAAAAGAACGGTATCCTAGAACTTCGTACCTTTGGTTACGTGTTCACGAGCAAATTCCATTCTTCTTGCCTTATTTTTAGCACTAATGTAGGGTTTTTTTCTGGGTACTCTTCCGTTAAAATTCGCATCCCTTAAAACTCTTCTTAAGGTATCTGGGTTACACTTCTTACTAAGATTTTTTCCCGCCTTCACTACAATCTAGCGACAATCGGAAGGGGAAAATATGTTATTGCACGCTGTTCTATCCTTATTTTCTACGCGATTTTCACGAACAAACCGGACTGTAGACTTTGATTTGCAGGTGATTTTCGCTATTTCTTTTAGAGTTTCTCCTCTATTGTAATGTTCAATAATGAGCTCACGCTCTTCCATGGTTGTTGGCCGAACCATTTTCAAATAAACTATTTATTCCTACTTCTACTGATCAGTCCAAATGGTAAACAAATTTTCACTAGAAATCCTTATCGCACTCCACGGCTAGAATAACAATGAAAATGCAGAAATGCGTTACGCACTAGTGGCTCTTTTGTGGCAGTGTATAATTTCGGTGGCCGGCCACCGAGTGTCACGTGTGAAACGGGACTAACTCTTGCTTATTTTCAAGCTAAATTTTCGTGAAATTTTATATGAAAATTGCACGTGAAATCGAAGACAGTACTGTAATGATCCAAGCCAAAATTCCGTATGAGAAAAGGCCTGAGGTAAAGACTCATGCAATTTCCCATTAGGATTGCAGCATAGTCAAGAAAGGGCAAAGAATTTCTCATTGGGACGCACGTACGCCGCATTGTCTGCAAGCAACGACTAATTTCAAGGGCAAACGGTTGTTATACCAGCAAAACAAAGTACCGTACGAACGGATCAGAAAATTTCGATTTCGCCTCAAGCCAGGCAGACGATCCGAGAACGTGGCCGAGGCCGGTGAGGTGATACGACGTGAGTGCTTGGTGCAAATCATGGGAATTGAGTGAAAGTAATTGATCGTGTCGGGTGTAGTGTTGGTATATTCGGCATTAGTTGCCGCTGGTGGAATTTGGCGACGTCGTCGGAAGCGCGTACGAGGCTAGCGTGCGACGGCGCTTGGATAAGAAATAAGATCATACGATCTTATTTGGAAAATAGGTAAAATATTTTGTTTTCTTGAATCGGTGAAGTATTTAGGTGATCTTTTTTAGCATAGTCATTTGAATATCTCACTCGTTCGCTGCTAGGAATTATAACAGCAGCTGCCACGTGAGTCACTAATTCCTTTCACTACTTTGCTAAGTATGTCTCGATTACGTGATGAAATCATTTGTCTTTATTGAAGAAAATTCTGACTTGAGTCACTTAGAATAACATCGAGCTCTTAATTTGCATCAAACTAAAAAAAAAAGTACTTACATACGTTGCTGAGGAGTTAACACTATTAATCTGATTTATTCAAGAAAGGCGAAAATCACACATTTTTCCATTATATATCTCTCTATCAACGTATAAGCCTGACACGATCTAATCTAGGATCTTTGAATTTTTGCACTCCTGAAGTACAATTTGACTTCAAAATCATCATAAACCAAGCCTAAATTATGTACATATTCTTTGTACATAGCAAAAAAAGAAATCAACGCGTAAAGAACAACAAAAATAGAATATTAATAAAACAAAAGTGAATCTTGTGCAATAGCTCCCAAGTGTCTTATTGCAACACGTAACACATAACACATAAATTGTAACAAAAACTTTGTGATTTCTGATAGAATTATTCTAAGTAAACCAAATTTATATGCAAATTTAGTATCTCAAAAATGTTATGAAATGGTGTCATTATAATTAAAATCGGTATTATTGTTTATACTATATACACATACACCATAATCTCAATTTAAAAATGAAATAAAAATAACAATGATGTTAGCGTTAACACAATATGAATAATTTTCTACAAAGTTGTCATCAATATTATTGAGAAACTTACTTGATAATATAAGAAATTAATGAAATTGAAGAATCTATTTACTAAGTAAGGGAAAATTTTGTTGAATCAATTAGAGATATATGCATAATCTATTCTAAATATTAAGTGTGAATGACGAAAAATATGTCTGGGCAATTTAAATGAATTGTAAGTAAAATAAAAATGAAATATTGATGTAAAGAAAAAAAAAAGAAAAGTTCGAGTAGAGAAAAGTTTAGTGCCCTAGATAGTTACGCATAAGCGGGAATGAAATCGAAACCATGAAGGAAATATTTAATTAAGAATTCGTTTAAATCGATTCATTTTGTTGTAGTTAAAGAATAGATTTCTTCTGAATTATTGATGTGAAAACAGAAAAGAAAGAAAAGTTCGAGTAGAGAAAAGTTTAGTGCCTTAAATAGTTACGCCAAAAAAAAAAAAAAATTATTGAATTTCTATTTGGGATCCCGTGGAAATTAATGTAATTAGAAAAATTGTATGTATGTACACCAAGTTTCCCAGTTCATAAGCCGCAATGCAAGTCTACTTGGTTCCTGTGGAATTAATAGAATATATTAATATGAAATCACACTAATACTACTGTTTCCTTTGCTGACGATGTGAGTCATCTTCCTCGTTCCGGACCTTTTCCAGAATAAACTAGAGGGTGGATGGACGGGCCGACGGGCGGTACAGCCACAGACCTGGCTAAAGAATGGCAGTAAATCTTATATTTATTAAAAGCTAACATCTTTTTCCAGCTGGGGCCAGGCTGGGTGCTTGTCATAAGGTGAGTGTTGGATTAATTATTTGTACTTTTCAGTTGTTACTACCAGTCAGTCGCGCGCGTGTTTCGGTTGTATAGCCATGTTGATCCATAAAGAGAACCTAAATATTAATTTCAATTTTGAGAGCTCCTGCCGATAGATACCTTGTGAATAGTGAATTTAACCGATACCGCGATTTCTCTCGATTCGAAATTGGCCACTACTTCGCGACCTCTCTCACGTGACGTCTCGTTACCGCGTCGAGTTACTTCTTAGGAAGCTTAGACCCTCGGTGGTGGCCTGTTTATTTTTTTTTCTCCTCCTGGTGAGTCTGGGCCTATGGCTCAGCCAACAGAGAATTGAGCTCTTGGTCAGGGCTAACCTTTACGGTATTTTTTTCTATCGTCGCCGGATCCAAAGGGATCAATTGACATGTTTTGTCCTCAGGCACATGAAATAATGTGATAATGGTTGGGACATGCAGCGGGAAAACAGAACCCCCCCGTAACTCCCGAACAGAGCTAGATAGCAGCCAGCATGTGCCGCTCTCCTGCTGCATGAGAGTAGTAGCTACCCGGTATAGCTCAGTCCTGCACGGACTTCCACTCGCATTCCTTTGGTGGACATCTAAGACCATCACCATCTTAGCATAGTCCATTGGGTCTTTGCTAAGTTCAGCCTACTTTAAGGTCTGAATACCATTACAAATGGCGCCCAACGTGGGGCCCGAAACTTTGCTCATAAAGCTCATAAGGTTCACTCAAATGATCTTTGAATTAGAACTACAGACGGTTAGTCTACATTCTGTAAAGAACCCCACTTAGTGAAGTGTGTTCGGTTTATGTTCACAAGAGCATAACAAAGTGTTTCACGCACTTAGAGATTCTCTGCCGAATTACACTCCTGCAGACTTGATTAAGCGGTATCACCCGCCAGTTATCTATCTTACCTGTCTGCAGCCCTTTAAGTGCTGCTAGAGTAACTATTTCAAGTAAATTTCAATATAAAGGACTCTTTTCAATACGTTTTGTCCTAGGCTATAACGCCTGAAGGCAGTCTGTTCTTCAGTACTGTGATTACTTGCTATCTTGGCAACCAGCTAGTTAGCATAACCAGTCTGCGAGAGCTGATGTCGTCTTCACCACTGTGAAACGAGTTGCTTTTTTTTTATATAAAGTAAATACCGCGAGGTTGAAGCGTTCTCTCTGGTGATGTTGTGTGACTGGAGCATACCTTCTGTGATTATGCTATTTCGGCACCCGGCCAATTAGCATCCAGTGGTTTTGTTCTTGTTTGCATAGTATTATGGGAGAGAGTCGTTCAACTTTAATTCCAATTTTTTGTTTTGTTTCCGTAAAATCAATTAAATGCATTCACTATTTTGTTCGGAAAGACTGACGAGTGGTGACACCTGGGTACGAAACCAACACGATCCCTTAGTCAATGGAAATCTTAGTTGCAATTTTGAAGTTTTTCGTAACACGTTCTCCTATCTATATTTCACAATCCTAAATATTCGTAAAGTAACGTAGCCTTAATTGATTTCCTTTGAGCACGTATTACAAAAACAAAATCAATTTTATATTTTTCTTATCTTTTTATCGATCTCTAACTCTTATTATCCTTTCTCGGGAGAGAAGAGTGACTCACTCTTCGTTAGCAAAGAAACGTTATCTTATTTAACTTGTTTAAAACATTTCACACGTTGTGTTCTATTTGTTAAGTTCAAGTTTCGTAAACCGGACTTGTTTCTATTCAAGCCATTATTACCATTTACTTACCTTGCTCATCCAGTATATCAAAATAAGCATTTATTTATAGTTTATTTATAGAGAATAAGCATTTATTTATAGTTTAAGTCTGACATTAGGAACTAAGCTTTATTTTAGAGATGTCTTTAACAAGGACACCACCTCATCCTACTCAGGATCAGGACAAGGTATTATCAGGGAGTTGTCCCTTATGCCAGCAGCTCTTCCAGTTAGGAGAGAAGCTGCTTACTACTGTTTGTGATCACACGTTCCATGAGGGTTGCTTACTCCAGCATTTAGACCAAGCTACCTCATGCCCTTTATGTAACCGAGAGATTTTGTTGGGGGATTTACGATTAACATTCTTCAACAAGAAAACCAACAACAGTTCGAAACAGGGAGCCATCCCTAAGGCTCACCGACCCGTGACTCGGTCTCGGACCGCAGCAGTCTCGGACGGTGCCTTGATGCCACCAGCTCAGGAGATTTGGGGACCTGCGGACTTGGAACACGCGGATACGGCAGCTGCTTCGGAAGCAATGGCCTTCCCTAAAAGTTCTCAAAGCTCCACGAAAGAATCGGATCTTGGAGATATCAAAAGACAGATGCAATCGATGATGCAGTCCTTCATCAACTTACAACAGCAAGTAGCCTCACTAACAATTTCCAACGCGAATACCCAGTCTCAGAACTCGTTGGACCAACCTTTTCCAACACCAGCTGTGGAACGCCCAGGTAGAGGAAGAACTACATCTATTAGAAGCAGAGCACGTCATTCTTACTCAAGGGAGGTGCCTCCAGCAAACCGAGATGCTCACAGGTCTGCTCACGTAAATAGAGAGCATGTGAACGATGCAGTAGCCCATAGCAATATTCGGTCATTTCGAGATGACAGGCTGTCATCTGACAAAATCACCACCATCATGGCCGGATGGAATCTTACATTTAGCGGTCAAGCCGGAAGCATGCCGGTTGAGAAATTCTTGTACAGAGTCAATGCTCTGACTCGACAAAAGTTGCAAGGCGACTTCCGAGCTGTGAGTCGTCATATAGACAGTTTACTGTCCGGAGTCGCCGAAGAATGGTTTTGGCAGTATCATCAGGAGTCAGATCAATTAGATTGGCACTCGCTGTGTAACGCAATGAGGCGGGAGTTCAAGAACTTTGCGTCAAACAGCGAAATTATGAGCCAAATCCGCAAGCGTCGTCAGAAGTTCGGAGAGTCGTTTGATGACTTTTATAGAGACGTCCGTCGCTTATCGAGTAGCCTACCTTTTCCTTTATCTGATCAAGACCTGTTGGATATAATACAAAGCAACATGCTTCCTGAATTACAATGGCAGTTAGTTGACCGTCATTTCATCAGTACTCAGCAGCTTCGCGAGCAGGTCAAGAGAAGAGAACGCTTGGCACAAGCTTTAAACCAGCCGGAACGAGTTTACGGAACTCGCCGCCATCTGTCAGCGTTGACGGATTCGCTGATTGTAGACGACGAAGAAAAAAGACCATATGAGATTTGCGAGGTCAACCAGGCTACTATCTGTTGGAACTGTAGAAAACCTGGACATCTTTATATGGATTGCCTAGAAGAACGTCGTATATTTTGCTATGGTTGTGGGGCAGAGAACGTATACAAACCCCATTGCGAGGTCTGTCAACAAAAAAACAGGCAAATCGGAGGCGCTTACAACACCCAGAAGCCCTCCGGGATCACCAATCGACACCGACAGAACCCCAAATAGTAATTCCATCGACAGCGAACGTCTTCATAACACCAAACTCTCATGAAGATGTTAGCACTTCGACTTCATCCAATTTTAGGCCGTCATCTGATTCGACTGTATCACCACTTAAATCGAGTACACCCCCTAATATTCCGCTTGATGCATTTAATGGAGAAGGCTCAGAACCAATCTTGAATTCTAACTCGATGTCACACTATTATAAGCCTTATCATGTTCGACTGAAGGAGTACGAGCAAGCTCGTCGTCGTATCTTTGGAACAGAAGAAATCTCCTTAATTCGAAAGCCTAAACGAGCCACCTTTCGTTTACGACAGTTTTGGAAGCGAATAAAACGACTTCGACGCTTGTACTGCTCTTCCACTATCGTGGACAAACCCACAGGAGACTTGCGTCCCTACGCAAACGTCACACTCTTCGGAAACGAATGTGTGAGTGGGCTTATTGACACAGGAGCCAGCGTTAGTTGTTTATCTTCAGACTTGGCGAGGAAATTTATGACGGAGAAAAGGTCCTGCATCGAGAAAATGAATGTTAGCCTAAGTACTGCCGACGGCACCAAACACTCAGCAATAGGCAGAATCACAGGACCTATTCAATTTCGAGGACGTACGGAATCAATATCTTTCCTAATCATCCCTTCACTTAGTCAGAATTTGTATTTGGGAATCGATTTCATACGCTTATTCAAATTAGCCACCGATTTGTTTGATCAACCCTCTCCATCGAAAGATTTAACGCTTTACTCACTTTCCACGTCTAATCATCACACGTTATCTACCGTTCAACAGCAAGAACTGGATGAAGCCATCAATACCTTTCCGTCGTTCGCAAAAGAAGGCTTGGGCCGTACCACTCTCACCTCACATGTGATTGACGTAGGCAACAACAAGCCTATTAAACAGCGCCACTTTGCAGTATCACCTGCAGTGGAAAGACAGCTGTACACAGAAATCGATCGCATGTTGGACCTTGGAGTAATCGAAGAGTCGCAGAGCAGTTGGTCCTCTCCAGTAACCTTGGTTGTGAAGCCTGGGAAGGTCAGATTGTGTTTGGATGCTCGAAAAGTCAACCAGGTCACGGTGAGAGATGCTTATCCTTTACCACTAATTGACGGTATATTAAGTCGGTTACCACCTGCCAAATATATAAGTAGCCTAGATTTAAAGGATGCCTTCTGGCAAATACCGCTCGATCCAGGGTCAAGGGATAAGACAGCCTTCACGGTGCCTGGCAGACCACTCTACCAATTTGTCACCATGCCCTTTGGGCTATGCAACGCACCACAAACGATGCAGCGATTGATGGACAAGGTGATACCAGCTCATTTAAACCACCAAGTTTTCATATATTTGGATGACTTGCTTCTGATAACAGAGACATTCAATGCGCATGTTATGTTGCTCAAGGAAGTTGCTCAGCATCTGCGTTCGGCTGGATTAACGATTAACGTTGGGAAAAGTAAATTTCTAATGAAGGAGGTGAAATACTTAGGCCATATCATCGGCCATGGGACTGTGCAAACAGACCCCGATAAGATCCTAGCCATTAAGGAATTTCCAGTACCCAAAACGGTGAGACAATTACGTCGGTTTTTAGGCATTTGTGGGTGGTACCGAAGATTTGTGCCGGACTTTGCGTCCGTATCTACCCCCCTTACAAACATGTTATCGAGTAAAAGGAAATTTGAGTGGAACAAAGAAAGCTTGGCAGCTTTCAACTCTTTAAAAAGTTGTTTAATTTCCGCTCCAGTGTTGCATAGTCCTAATTTTTGTAAGCCCTTCGCCATACATTGCGACGCTAGTCAACACGGCATAGGAGCAGTCCTAGTACAGCAGCAAGAAAACGGAACGGAAGCCCCTATAGCGTATATGTCGCAAAAGCTCAATTCGGCCCAGCGGAATTACACGGTCACCGAACAAGAATGCTTAGCGGCGGTACTAGCGATCAAAAAATTCCGGGCTTACGTTGAGGGACAAGAATTTGAAGTTGTGACAGACCACGCGTCTCTCCAGTGGCTAATGAGTCTCAAGGATCTTCATGGCAGACTTGCTAGATGGGCATTGAAACTTCAAGGTTTCAAATTCAAAATCAGTCATCGTAAAGGAAGTCAAAACTTGGTTCCAGACGCTCTTTCTCGTATTCACTCACCCGAAGAATGTAGTGCTATTGAGGGAATTTCTGACATAATCGAAATCGATCTAGATTCACCTCATTTCAGATCAGCTACATACTTAGACCTAGTCGACAAGATCTCTGGAAATGCCGACCAACTCCCGGATTTGAAGGTAACCGATGGGTATGTGTATAGACGCTGTACTTATGCCACTAGCGATCCAATTCAGGAACACGATAGTTGGAAGCTGTGGATCCCTGCAGAGCTGACAGCAGAGCTGATCAAACGAGCTCATGATCATCCGACCAGTGCGCACGGGGGCATCGGAAAAACGTTACGTCGCTTACAAACGTATTTCTTTTGGCCCAAAATGACTTCACAGGTCAAAGAATACGTTCTGGCCTGCGACCTGTGCAAGATGAATAAAGCACCTAATTACAGTTTGAAACCACCTATGGGAAAGTCAAACCCCAGTGAGCGGATTTTCCAGCGTCTCTACATAGACTTATTGGGCCCTTATCCCAGGACCAAGCATGGAAATACTGGCATATTGATAGTACTGGACCATCTGTCCAAATTTACTTTTGTGGAACCACTTCGGAAGTGTATTGCTTCTAAAGTGTGTGAATACGTAGAACGTCGTATTTTTCACGTTTTTGGGGTCCCTGAAACTCTGGTATCCGACAACGGTGTGCAATTTCGTTCGCACCTGTTCAACTCCCTGCTCGAAAACTATGGTGTCAAGCATTTGTACACGGCAGTTTATTCACCACAAGCAAACGCATCGGAAAGGGTAAATAGATCCTTGGTAGCTGCTATTCGTACGTATGTATCACCTCACCAACAGGATTGGGATAACCGACTACCGGAAATTAACTCGGCCCTTTGTACTTCTTACCACACTTCCACTGGTTCTAATCCGCATTTCTTGGTGTTTGGACAAAATATGGTAAGGCATGGCAGCTCATACAGACTGTTACGACAACTACAGTTACTATCGGAACCGAGCTCTGAAGTCCCTCCTTTTAGGCGACAAGAGCTGGCGCGACAACACGCCCAAAGGCAAATGGGGCTTGCACTAGAAACGCAAGCGAAAGCCTACAATCTAAGAGCCCGCGACGCCCAATTTCAAGCCGGAGATACAATTTTGGTTAGGAATTTTGCCCCAAGCAAGGCCACGGAACACTACAATGCTAAATTAGACCACAAATTTCGCAAGGCAAAAGTAGTAGCACGATTGGGTACCTCCCGCTATCTGTTACAACACCTGGATGGTAGAGCCATGGGCGTCTACCATGCCAAGGATATCCGGCGATTGTGAAGGAATATCACCATTCCCCTTCTTAAGAATGATAAGTAAAGCTTGATTCATGGAATTGGGTTAATGGCAATGTTCCTGTACAAAACAACATAGTAAGATACTTCATGATGCGCTTACACTCACTTCCTATTCGACACTATTCATTCAGCAGAAGGGACTTGTAGACGAATTCCTTGTCTACCCTCTCATAATTCTTCTTCTGTTCGTTTTGCATCTTGCCAGCTGCATAACGTCCTGTTTGTGTAATGATCCAAGCCAAAATTCCGTATGAGAAAAGGCCTGAGGTAAAGACTCATGCAATTTCCCATTAGGATTGCAGCATAGTCAAGAAAGGGCAAAGAATTTCTCATTGGGACGCACGTACGCCGCATTGTCTGCAAGCAACGACTAATTTCAAGGGCAAACGGTTGTTATACCAGCAAAACAAAGTACCGTACGAACGGATCAGAAAATTTCGATTTCGCCTCAAGCCAGGCAGACGATCCGAGAACGTGGCCGAGGCCGGTGAGGTGATACGACGTGAGTGCTTGGTGCAAATCATGGGAATTGAGTGAAAGTAATTGATCGTGTCGGGTGTAGTGTTGGTATATTCGGCATTAGTTGCCGCTGGTGGAATTTGGCGACGTCGTCGGAAGCGCGTACGAGGCTAGCGTGCGACGGCGCTTGGATAAGAAATAAGATCATACGATCTTATTTGGAAAATAGGTAAAATATTTTGTTTTCTTGAATCGGTGAAGTATTTAGGTGATCTTTTTTAGCATAGTCATTTGAATATCTCACTCGTTCGCTGCTAGGAATTATAACAGCAGCTGCCACGTGAGTCACTAATTCCTTTCACTACTTTGCTAAGTATGTCTCGATTACGTGATGAAATCATTTGTCTTTATTGAAGAAAATTCTGACTTGAGTCACTTAGAATAACATCGAGCTCTTAATTTGCATCAAACTAAAAAAAAAAGTACTTACATACGTTGCTGAGGAGTTAACACTATTAATCTGATTTATTCAAGAAAGGCGAAAATCACACATTTTTCCATTATATATCTCTCTATCAACGTATAAGCCTGACACGATCTAATCTAGGATCTTTGAATTTTTGCACTCCTGAAGTACAATTTGACTTCAAAATCATCATAAACCAAGCCTAAATTATGTACATATTCTTTGTACATAGCAAAAAAAGAAATCAACGCGTAAAGAACAACAAAAATAGAATATTAATAAAACAAAAGTGAATCTTGTGCAATAGCTCCCAAGTGTCTTATTGCAACACGTAACACATAACACATAAATTGTAACAAAAACTTTGTGATTTCTGATAGAATTATTCTAAGTAAACCAAATTTATATGCAAATTTAGTATCTCAAAAATGTTATGAAATGGTGTCATTATAATTAAAATCGGTATTATTGTTTATACTATATACACATACACCATAATCTCAATTTAAAAATGAAATAAAAATAACAATGATGTTAGCGTTAACACAATATGAATAATTTTCTACAAAGTTGTCATCAATATTATTGAGAAACTTACTTGATAATATAAGAAATTAATGAAATTGAAGAATCTATTTACTAAGTAAGGGAAAATTTTGTTGAATCAATTAGAGATATATGCATAATCTATTCTAAATATTAAGTGTGAATGACGAAAAATATGTCTGGGCAATTTAAATGAATTGTAAGTAAAATAAAAATGAAATATTGATGTAAAGAAAAAAAAAAGAAAAGTTCGAGTAGAGAAAAGTTTAGTGCCCTAGATAGTTACGCATAAGCGGGAATGAAATCGAAACCATGAAGGAAATATTTAATTAAGAATTCGTTTAAATCGATTCATTTTGTTGTAGTTAAAGAATAGATTTCTTCTGAATTATTGATGTGAAAACAGAAAAGAAAGAAAAGTTCGAGTAGAGAAAAGTTTAGTGCCTTAAATAGTTACGCCAAAAAAAAAAAAAAATTATTGAATTTCTATTTGGGATCCCGTGGAAATTAATGTAATTAGAAAAATTGTATGTATGTACACCAAGTTTCCCAGTTCATAAGCCGCAATGCAAGTCTACTTGGTTCCTGTGGAATTAATAGAATATATTAATATGAAATCACACTAATACTACTGTTTCCTTTGCTGACGATGTGAGTCATCTTCCTCGTTCCGGACCTTTTCCAGAATAAACTAGAGGGTGGATGGACGGGCCGACGGGCGGTACAGCCACAGACCTGGCTAAAGAATGGCAGTAAATCTTATATTTATTAAAAGCTAACATCTTTTTCCAGCTGGGGCCAGGCTGGGTGCTTGTCATAAGGTGAGTGTTGGATTAATTATTTGTACTTTTCAGTTGTTACTACCAGTCAGTCGCGCGCGTGTTTCGGTTGTATAGCCATGTTGATCCATAAAGAGAACCTAAATATTAATTTCAATTTTGAGAGCTCCTGCCGATAGATACCTTGTGAATAGTGAATTTAACCGATACCGCGATTTCTCTCGATTCGAAATTGGCCACTACTTCGCGACCTCTCTCACGTGACGTCTCGTTACCGCGTCGAGTTACTTCTTAGGAAGCTTAGACCCTCGGTGGTGGCCTGTTTATTTTTTTTTCTCCTCCTGGTGAGTCTGGGCCTATGGCTCAGCCAACAGAGAATTGAGCTCTTGGTCAGGGCTAACCTTTACGGTATTTTTTTCTATCGTCGCCGGATCCAAAGGGATCAATTGACATGTTTTGTCCTCAGGCACATGAAATAATGTGATAATGGTTGGGACATGCAGCGGGAAAACAGAACCCCCCCGTAACTCCCGAACAGAGCTAGATAGCAGCCAGCATGTGCCGCTCTCCTGCTGCATGAGAGTAGTAGCTACCCGGTATAGCTCAGTCCTGCACGGACTTCCACTCGCATTCCTTTGGTGGACATCTAAGACCATCACCATCTTAGCATAGTCCATTGGGTCTTTGCTAAGTTCAGCCTACTTTAAGGTCTGAATACCATTACAGTACTAAGCTTAAAACGCAGAGCTCACTACACATCGCACATTTTTACAGTGTTTTGCGTTGTACTCACAGCACATTGTTCGCTGCAGAGTTCATTAATTCTAGTCGCACAAAAACATTCGTTCCCGGACTGCGCTGTGCTTTTTTTAGGCGGCGGTGCACAATGAAATTGAGTGGTGTTTAGTGAGCTATGTGCGCCTTTGCTCTAGTAATACCTTAATCACTGCCACTTATTGCCGCATAACAAAAACCAACAATTCATACGCTTTTCGAACCATATTCACCGCTTGATGATTGAAGATTAGTCGAGAAAAATAGGGCCAGTTGTGATGGTCGAATTTGGTATCATCATTATCCAAAAGATTGAAACTACCTTACGACACCACCAATAGATTTAAAAAAAAATGTTTTTTTTAAAATAAGGTGTTCCATGCCAATATTTTAGAAATTCAACATTTTCTTTGGTTTTAATATAGTCTGTCACCAAGTTTTCTCACATATTTTCGAAATATACAAAACTGAATCAGATTCTGCAAGCGGAATAAAAGTAGGTATGTGCTTCTATCATAGTATTTTCTTCCTATTTATCTCGCCAGCAACAAAGAATTCACTTGCAATGGGGAACGCAATACAAAATAAACTTCATCTTATTTTACGCTACGAATGGAAATTTAGCAGCACATTTTTTCTTTGTTCGCAGCGGAATTCGATTGGTTTTGATCCAATTCAGCTTTTTGTTGAAAATGTGCGTTCCGTTTGCAAGGCGATTAAAGAACTTAAAATCGGGTACGCGCTGGCCGAAGTTACTGTATTTGAAAACGTTAGTTTTTAGATTTTACAGCGCCAGGTAGACCTTAGACTGTCGAATTGACCAGTCACAAGTTTAGTACCAATGATACTGCAAAATTGATATTCATTCCAAACGAGGATCCTCTGTTCTCGTACGTAATTATATGCCGCGCAGTTTTCAGTTTCTGAAATCAAATTCATGCTATTTTAATACCCATCTTTAAGCTTCGTCACACACTATTTATAATAGGTAAATAGTATGTGCAGCTTCCGCGTGATTTCTGAAAAAATGAGCTGGCCACAAACGAATCAAACACTAAGCAAAATATGCACAATTCGTAATAGCTAAAAGTCATTTACCTACGCATGCACATGCTGCACTCACCTGGTTCACCAATTCGTTCTGTAAATCAAAATCTTTCACTTCGTTTAACAGGGCAACAACACTTATTGCGAATCCATCGCGGGCAGCGAAATATAGCTTATCCCGAAAGTTTTGACGCAATTCATCATTAGGAAGAGAAATCATTTCACTGTCGTTGGAACACATTATTTCTAAATGTAGCAAATATTTCTGGCCCACCAAAGTTTGATTGCAAGTTTGCAAGGCTAATTGAAGACAAATTTATTAATTCAGCAAGATCTCACTACCTAGCCAGCAGTGCACCGTTTCGTGACAAACGATCTAAATAATACTGAAAAATCGTCGAGCCATGTATTTTCTTCAGTTTTGGCATGGAGATAGTACACAATGGAGTGGCCTCTCATTTTTCTAGCGTGTTGACGGATGAAATCGTTGGTGAGGGGATGGTGAGGCACCGCGTAAGAAGTTAGTCGCTAACCAGGGTCAAAGGGTAGGAATAGATACGTGGGTGAACTCCTTCCATTTTCCAGAAAAAAAAACACTTTGACCTTGAAATTGAGCTTCAATTTACGCATGTATTATCTGTCAAAGCAACCTGACTGTGTGCTGGTATTTTTGCGAGCAGTGAGAGAATAGTGAGCCGTATGCATAGAGATAAAATAGTAGAGTGGCTTATGTGATACGACTGCTTTGCATCTACCCCTGCGACTTTTGCCAAACGTTGCATCCATCAACTTGACAAAAAATTTTGCAAGTGATGATCATATGACATAAAATTTCGGATGAGATAAACGTGCAAGAGGGAAACAAAACATCGGCAATAGGGAGACAAAACATGGCATTCCCCTTACTTCATGGTTTCATCCCTTGCAATACATTTTAAATGTTAAGGGCCACTCCATTGTCTACTACCTCCATTGCCGTATGTGAGCAATGAAAAATCCAGACTGAGTATGTAGTTGTCTCAGCCCCTGGACACGAACGGTATAACTTTCCACCATTAGCCCCTTCAATCCCCTCGCGCACAAAGCATGTTAAAGTTGCCTTTCCGCTATTTCGACCTAATTGTCAAATTCGAGGGGAACTACTTGGATTTGACCAGATTTGACAATGAATAGCTAAAAAATTACTACCATCCCCTTCATTCCATGCTTCAATGTAAATCTTATGGGCATGTCCACTCCATTTCTACTATCTCACTGGTTTCAATCCCAACCCTTACGTCAATCCACGTTGTGTACGGAGCTATTGATGGAAAGTGATCTAATGATCACTCCATTTCCTTATTGTAATAACTCTAAGATTATACTTTTTAATAGGTCTTGTTTCTGACAGCCGACGCAGCCGACTAAGTTACAAATAATTTTTAAATATTTATGTAGCTAACACTGTTCCTTGGAAAAGAGCACAACCAAGTCAGAAAAGAAGTTGTTATATCTTTTTCTCGCTTTTAAGGCGATAGTTTGTGCAAATCTACCCAAAGGTTATAAAGTACGGACGTGAGCAAAAGACTGCAGAATGACGTCGGATGTACGGGATATTTTAGAACTTGAACGTCCTGCAACACCAGAAATAACTAAAGAATTGTTTTTGAACAACAAAAAACGGCTTTTTGAAAGGTTTTGTTTCTCTCCCAGTAGGTACGATATTAACTTATTCCGTCCACAGGACCAAAGTTTCCAAGAGGCCCGAAGGAATGCACAGAGAAGTATTTGCCTTGCTTTATAATGATAATAAGGATGCGCCTCCACTTCTTCCCACGGATACAGGTAAGGGAAATTTATCAAATTATACTTCAAATAACGATAAACCTTACACTCAGCGCTTGGAATTGGTTCAGGATACAAACAAACAAAGGCTCGTTTGGGCATGAAAAAAGTGCGTTGTTGGGAGTGGGCACCTTTCAGTAATCCAGCTAGAACTGACGGTGCGATTTTTCATCACTGGAAGAGAATATCTGATGACTCACGAGAATATCCTTTTGCCAAGTTTAACAAGCAGTTGAATATTCTTACTTTCTCAGTCAGTGAATATAACACACATTTGAGAACAAATCCAACAAAGTGGTCCAAAGCCCAGACAGATCATCTTTTTGACCTCGCTAAAAGGTTAGCAAAATTGCCACAACTCAATAACTCTTAAAAGTAGTACCTAAACAAATAATGTGATCATTTGTTGTTAGATTCGATCTCCGTTTCATAGTGATGGCTGACAGATGGGACCGGGCAACTTATGGAGCGAAAACCGTCGAAGACCTAAAGGAAAGGTATTATGAAGTTACAAGTATTTTATCAAAGGTAAGAAGCCGGCAAAATGTCTTCAAACTGATAAATTTGGTTCTTAAGTTGAAGGGAAACGCGGACAAAAAAGTCTTCATTTACGACTCAGAACACGAAAGAAAACGGAAGGAGCAGTTAAAAAGATTGTTTGACCGAACACCAAAACAGGTAGGTAGAACTGCTATTACTAGGATTTAATTGTTGACATGCACCGAAACCAGGAGCTCCCAAAACCTTAAAAGCACAGGATTGCACTGAATCAGTTACAATGCGTAGCCCACAACGCCGTGGCCGAAGTAGACAAATCTATTTTTTTTTTGTTTACTAAATCCTGTTCTACGAAGATTAGGTTCGCTTATCACAATACGTATCAGCCATCGTTTGTCGATACCACTATAGTGTAGGTTTGACCATTAAATTTCCTTACTTCCGAGCTCTTAGGTTAGGTTAGGTTAGTGCCGGGAACGCAGCCAGTATTAGGCCGCCAGTTTAGACCCATTTGCCACCCTCCGCTGGCTTGTTAGAGCTGCCAAGTGACCGCTTCGCCAAAAAGAATCAGCTGACTCAACGTGAGAGTACTGGCCACCTCTGCTAACTTTTGAAAGTGGTAAGAACCAAAAATCTTGAGGCGTTTACTATTTAGGGCCGGACAATCACAGAGAGTGTGCTCGATGGTGACCTCCTCCATCTCTCACCTCTTGCATAAATTGCTGGATGTCAGTCCCATTCTGTTCGCATGAGATGCGGTAAGGTAGTGCCCTGTGAGCGAGCCGACCGTGGCTCTCAAGCAGTGTCTGCTGAGCTGGAGCAGTTTCCTGCTTTTGCTTAGATCAGGTGATAGCCATAATATCCTGGCCACCCTGCAGTCCATCCTGTTTTCCCATTCGGACATTAGTTTGGCCCATATGGCGGCATCAAGTTTGTTTGTGGTGTCAGCGATTGACCGTGGTACAGTGATGATGGGGCTATTACTAGCTCCTGAACCTTTCCTTGCCAATTCATCGGCTTTTTCGTTGCCTATGACCCCACTATGCCTTGGCACCCACGTAATCCGGATAGGAATCGAGCTCTTACTATAAAGTTACGTGTTTCATGATTAATCACGACTAAATTAAATTTTACAGTACTAATTGGTGTACTATGCAGCTATAAAATAATTTTTTTACACGATTATATCATAAGGCAGCAGTACATTTCAATTGTCTAACTAACAGGTACTTCGAAAATTCAATTACTTAATATTATAGTACTTAATATTAAAATTAAAAAAAAATAATATTAAAAAACTTAATACTATAGTACCCGAACAGTCCTATAATCAAAGACGTCATTGGGTTATCACTGATATAAGGTGTTACTTTTAGGTGGAAGAAGAGCTCATGCTTTTAGGCGAACTCAAAAAAATCGAGGCACGAAAAAAGGAACGTGAGAAAAAAACACAGGATTTGCAGAAGCTAATTTCACAAGCTGATCAAGTATTTTTCAAGGAAGTATAAGTTTTTATCATATACAAAATTTACTCCTACCTGCAGGGCGATAATTCTCTAAATGCGTCGGCATCTAGAAAGCACGAGAAGAAGTTGCACAAAAAGAAGATTCAGTATCAATCTCGACCATCTAAAATGGATTCTGTCGTCAATGTAAGGACATTTGATTAAATTTTCGCTTGTAATTATTTTCCCTTTAAAGGCAGTCGAATCAGCTGGAATAAAATTCTCCGATTTACGGGGATCCGGGGTTTCCTTGAGATCTCAGAAAATGAAACTGCCGGCAAATATAGGGCAGAAGAAAGCGAAGGCATTAGAACAAACTATACAAGAATTCAAAGTTGGTATGTTTAACAATATGCACCTGTAATATCATGCAGATTTGGAAGCACAAGATATGATTTATAGGATATCAGTCGTCATGTGTCTTCCTTCGGTGTCAGCAAAAGTTTTTAAAACTAAAGAAAATATTAAATAATCATGTCAAAAATGTCATAGCGACCGATTTAATTGAATAATTTGCTATATGCGAATATTTCACCTGTAGTTCGGACTATATAAGTCGTTTTTTTCAGACCCAGCTCCACCTCCAACAGAAGAAATGTCGAATGTTTTTAATGAGCTGCGTTCCGACATGGTTTTACTTTGTGAATTACGGACGGCATTAGCTACTTGCGTTTTCGAGCTTGAAAGTCTGAAACATCAATACGAAGCTGTGTGCACTGGGAAGGTTAGTATTTTTCATAAGTTTTAAACATTTTAATCTATATCTTGTATGTCTTGTAGACCTTACATATACCGACAATATTGGCAGTAAAAGTAGAAGAAACAAAGCCCCAGGACAACATAATAGACGTGGTAGGATCGCCGCATATGGGAAACAATTAGAGAGGTCAACTTTAATGTGAAAATTATTTTAAAAGCGAGAGAGAGAGTAAATGAGTATCAGCGAAAAAATGATGTATTAATTTAGCGTTCTGCCGCATCGAGTACCATTGACGATTGCTCAATTGGTGCTATTGTAGGGCTCGTCAGAATTACCTAATATTTTGTAGATAAAACTTGATTTAATGGTCTCCAGCAGAGAACGCAGCGGAAGCAGAAGTCAAACATTGAAGAAAATCGAAACCACAGGAAAAAACAAGAAGCAAACACGTTGAAGAAAAACAGAACCACAAAAAAAAACATTGGAGAAAAACCTACAAACAAAAGACGCCCAAAAACACAATCTAACTTTAATTATCAGTCAAACATCTATGTATCAGGAAGATCGTCTAACCACTATGCTGTCCTACTTAGCATGAACGTTCTATCTACATTTTAGTACTTCCGAGATATTCAATGATTTGTGTTTTGATTTGTACTGCAGATATATTGAGAGTGCATTTTTCAATATTGATTTTAACATACTTCGACAAAAAATAGGATTTTCAAATATTTTAGAATGATGTAATAGAGTATGTAGTTTTCGAATCCGATTTTAACTCAAAAATGAGGAAAATACAGATATAAAGTTGATGTTTAGTAGGGCAGAATGGGCTTCATAGTCGAGTAAATCCGTTTATTTCTCGAATTTTTTACTTTCGTACTACCGATTATCCCGACAGCCGACAATTTCATCGAAATCTAAAAAATTTCATACACTAAATTTATTATAAAGTTGACGCCATCTCAACTTCGATACGCGAGATCGCGCTCTACTGTGTCGTGTTGACGTTGACTGTGTCCAATGCAGTTGAAAACCCATGGAATGAACTACAATCAAAGCGTCCAGACTAGATAGCGCGGAAAGAACATGAGTTGCGATACAATTTGCGATTTTTCTCCACCGATCGCGAGGAATAGACAGCAATATCCAAGTCGAAAGTTGAAAAACACAAAATACAAAGTTCCCTGCCAAGCAGCGCTGCTACGATAAGAATCTTATTCCCACTAGGCAATTTTCAGATGGGCCTTCACTATGAGGAATAAGGTGAGTGCTATCTTCTTCGGCACTGTGCATTGTTTGGGGAGATGTAAGGACATTTGCGCTCGACTTGGGTCTTGAAAGAGCGTCAGCAACATAATTCGATTTTACAGGCTTATACACGAGTTCATAGTTATATTTCTCAATACGAGCTTTCCACCTTGTTAATTTGGCATTGTGTTTTTTTATTACTCAGGCTGAAGGTCAATGGCTGATGGTCGGTAACAGTTTTTATCTTTTTGGTTCCTTATAAGTAAATTCTATGTTTATCTAAAGCCCAAACTATGGCTAACAACTCCTCATTAGCTGCATAGTTCTCCTCGGTTTTGTCAAGAGACCTTGATATGAACGTGATTGGCCTATCTTTACTAATCTCACCTTGAGATAGTACCGCACCAATAGCTTGATCTGATGCGTCAGTGGTGAGTAAGAATGTAAATAAGTACTTCTGGTGATGTGAACCTGTAATTCTTTTTTTCCAAAATCAATTTTAATTGTCTTTGACTGATTAGATTTAACGTAACCATTGAGCCCCCTGGTTAGATTTGTCAAAGGCTTTGTCGCCTTAGCGAAATCCCTGATAGAGCGACGATAATACGAAGCAAGATCCATGAAGCTTTTAATTTCTTTTGAAGTTTCCAGTGGTTTAATCCTGATGGCTGAAACCTTTCGATCATCTGGCTTTATATCCTCGCTGGTGATAACAAAGCCCAAAAAATCGATCTCTGTGTTCATAAATTCCATTTCATCGAGATTGACCCGTAAATTGTCTTCCACCAGAATTGCAAATATTCTTCCCAAGTTTTCCAACTGTTCGGATTCCGTCCTCCCAAATATTTTGATGTCGTCAATGTACAAGTAGCATATTTTGCCTATGTGTTCTCGGGCGACGTAATCAATTACTTGCTGAAAAATTGCAGGATCATTTTTTAAGCCGAATGGTAGTCTCGTGTGCTCGTATTTGCCATTCAGCGTAAAAAAAGCGGTCTTAGAGAGGTCACTCTCTTTCATCTTTATTTGGTGAAAGCCTGATGGAAGGTCAACGGCAGTAAAGAATTTTGAGTTCCCCAAAACTTGCAAGAGTACTGAAACTGTCTGGTATAGGATGTGCCTGGAATTGTAACAGCATTTAATTTTTTAGTCGACTACTAGTCTATACTTTTGAATACATGAAGCATCTAATTTCCTTTTACCAATCCATAGGGGAGAATTATAAGAGCTTTTCGAGGGTTTTATTATACCATTTTTCAGTATTTCGTTGATCATTTTTTCAACTTCCCCTCTCAGATTAGCTGGATAGGTATATGACTTTGCATAAACTGCCTCATCAGTGGTTGTTTTGATTAATGCCCTTACTTTGGTGTCGACTATCTCCCGATCGATAATGGGTTCATAAAGTTTGTTGTGCCGCGATAAAATTTTCGCTAATTTCTGGAGTTAGGTGACTATCCTTTATTTCGATGTTATTGACTTGCACTGAATGCTTTTCTTTCAAAGGAATGCTCATATTAGGTTTTATAATGAGCTTATTATCCTTCCCGTCAACCACAGCCTCAAGTTCCTTCAAAGTGTCGTCATCTATGATTCTATTATCAAACCAGGTAAATGTAAGAAGTCCAGGTCGGTATCATTTCCTACATTCGAGAAAAAATTTGATGAAACTTTATGCTTGATCTCAATATCGCCCCCTAGCTGATTGGATTGTAAATATTTTACGTGTCCGCTACGGGAGCTTGACTATTCCTGGTTTAATGAAATTTTTATTGGCCGCGAAATCAACTAAAAATTTAAAGTTTCCCCCTTTTACGATTTTCACTCTAGGTAAGGAACGCTGGAGCGGTTGCTATTGTAAAATTTAGCATGGGACTCCCAGCATCGTACTCAGCGTCTGTATATTCCTCATCTAACTCATCTACAACTTTTTCTGCATAACTGGAGTTACAATCAATGCAACACAACATTGTTGTCATGCTTTGTCGGTGGAAAGTTTCGGCCTGGGGATGATCGACTGTTTCCAAAGTATTAACCCTTTGCTGTTTCCGAGGGATATTCTCCGACTCAGTACCCTTTTTATCAGAATAACCGCTTCTGTTCCGGTTCATGTAGTCAACATTCTTCGTTTGTATAGAATAATACACATCCATTGGTACAACAGGTTTCTGAGTATGAGGCGTAGGTGGACGTGTTGGGCGATTATGTTGAATGTGGTAGTCATCATTCGTTTGGCGCGTAGGCAATGACCTTGGAAATTTTTGTGGTGGAGATCGAGGGGCATGTTTAGGTAGAAGTTTAGATGTCTGGAGGTTGCCGTTGCCAGAAAAAAACTGATTCGTGGGAGCTGTTACGCTATTATTCGGCATTTTTTTTTAATGAATTAATCAGAGGTAAAGTAAGTCGTGGAACTAATCACTGCACACTCGTATAAATTTGTGACGAAGCTCTCTACCATCTTCAACCCCTAGACCCGTACGAGGTTTATCATGGGACTATTTTTGCATTTTTACTATCACCTATTCACCATGTGCTGGTAAAATTTGGCAGCTGAGGACTATCAAGTCGCGTTCTACAGCAAAGCGATTATATTCAGGTAAACAAAATTTCCCTTAACTCAACATTCTTGCTTGCACATTCGTTGCTTTCGCGACAGATCTTCTTTTAGAACTTCTGTTTTTACTTTAAGGCAATACTGCTGCTTTAAGGGGATATTTTGCTCTTGTAATAAAAACTTTGATCGAAACAAGTGATAGCAGTCATGTTTTGTGTCATCGAATATTAATATTTTTATGCTTTAAAAATAGAAGAAACAAGAATAACAGTGCCACAAAAGTGTTTATTACGCGATAAAAACTATAATAATCGCAAAAATTGATAAAAAATTTATTTGCTTAATAAAAATTAAATTTGCTTTCCTTAATACATGTTTAATTTTAAGTATCTTAATTTACTGTTCGCTACTAATTAATTCAAACCATTGCCTCATTGCTTCGCTTAGCACGAATGGCAGTTGATTCAGATCTCTAACGATCACATAGAAGGGGAAAGGGAAGTTATCGAGATAAGACTTCATCTTAATGGATTTTAGGTCTGCTGAGAATTGCGGTACTTGTATGTCCAAAATTGAATGCTGTAATAGAAACATATGATAAGAGAAGCATTGATTGAAAATTAAGCTTACCTGGTTTTCGGGATTGTCTATTATCACATATATTAAAAAAATACGTTGCAATCGAGCCAATTTGACGGAATTTCTTACTTTTCTTTCACCTTCGCCGAATATATTTCTGCCATCACTAATTATCAATAAGAGGTTTTCGAAAAATTTATTTTCCGAACCACTACCTTCTTCTGAACTAGCGGATCTTATAAAATCTAAGAGTTCTGCTATTTTAGTTTGATTCTGGTCAAACTGGAGACACTTTACCAATTTAGGGCCGTCAAATTGATCGGTATGATGAAGCAGTATTTGTGGTACCTCACCAAAGGACGCAATGCAAAGATTGCCACTTTCGAGCAATGTTAATGCTTGTGAAACCAGTGAAATAGCTTCTAACGTTAACATTTTTGAGTTGTTGTGATGCATTGATTTCGAATCATCAATGGCTATTGTAATTTTATAGTCCCTTTGCGACGGTTTTGTGCGCCTTAACCAAATTTTATCTTTTCGGAATTGCGATGCAATGTAAGGAATAACTTTCCTCATATTAATTCGACGACCGGTTCGATAGTCTCCTTTTAATCGCGTACATTTCGTTGGCTCTAAGATTAGCCGCAATTGCTCACAGAACTCACGAGCATTCAAAGACATCTTGTTAGATGCTTTTTGCCAAATTTCATAGTCTTCACTTTCGACTAGAACCTGCTTTTTCGAGATCACCTCTTCTCTATATAATTTCCGCATTTCAAGGGATTCTGAAGTAGTGGGTTCTTCCAACGGCGTAACATCACAGAGTAAGTCATTTCTGCATTAATGAATGAAAAAATGAATATGTTAAATTTTACGCAATGTACTTCTGAACATGTTCAATTTTTCATATGATGCCTATCATCTGTAGTTATGAATTATAATGAGTGAATTTTGAATATGTTGCTAAAGAGATTTTAACAAAAACCATACTTTTTCAAAACACTCGACCGAGCTAACCGGCTATTTTCGTAATGTTAAAATACCCAAATGGCATTGTCTGTTTTACTCATCAAATTTATTGAAAACCAGCTTTTTTAAAACGAAGAACGCATAGCTCTAATTCTAAAATCAATATATCTTTACGAGATCACATTTTATCCGAAATTAAAGATCGAGAGGGTGATAATTTCTTTTTTGCAATCGTAATAATGTTCAAGTTAATATCTTTGCAACATCAAATCTATTCATCATGAGCATCATGAATTAGTTCATGATGCAAACTCTGTTTCATAAAAATAAAACTAATTATGGCATAGCTTTATGACATTACTGATAACATACAGCAACGACAATGGTACTTACTTGCAATGAGCTGTCGTGGACTCCTCTCTTCGAACAAGGAATGTGTCAACTATTTCTCCCTCTGCATCTACATGTTCGTTAACTTCGCACATTTCTTTTGTATTTTCGGATTTCGATTTGTCCTTTTGCGCCTTCGGATTGTGTTCAACGTTCTCTGCATTTACTTCTGGAACAGCGTCTCGTTCGGTTTCATCTGCCTTGTTATCCTCGATTTCGGTTATATCACTGTGATCCATCGTATCGTTTTCTTCTTCATTCTCAATATGATACTGCTTCGATTGATCCTCAGTTGCATTATCCAAAGTTGTGAGATCAGTTTCTTTCGCTTTTTTCACATGTTGAAATTCTATAGATCTATGAGGATCTTCCCTTTCCTCTTCGTCATTATTTTCATCTAACTTATTACACGTTTTCATCTGCTCCACTTTTTTGTTGTATTCATCTCCTAAGAGAAATTATATTTTTGCTATATTTAAGTATATATGTTTTATAAAAATACATGAAATGTAATACGTAACACAATTGAATTTGCTTTGAAATATTTTTATTTCAATAGTCTTAGCTCTATTGGATAGAAAAGCATTGTTCTCTGTTGAATTACTCGTTTGTAACAATATTTAGCATTATATTGTCCAATTTGCCAGGAAACTTAACTTGAATTTGCTAGGCGTTCATATTCAATTTATAATTCAAAATATTGTCGCATGCACACCAATTAGCCCATATTTCACCATATCAGCGCCAGAAGTAACGAGAAAAGTCGAGACATATCTTCTCGAACTATCTCATACATGTTTTTCATAGAACAGAAACATTCTATATATAAACGCAGGTCAGAAGATTCTAGAAGCCAAGCTACAAACATATTTTTTATATGACAACGAAAATCCAGAATAGCCTTCTAGAAGCCAGAACAGAATCTTCTAGAGGCCAATACACAAACAGATTTCATATGCAAAGGAAAACTAGACTAGTCTAGACGCTTCCAATAACAATCCTCCATACTATACATGAGTAACGCAGCAAATTTTGAGGCACTGATACCGGCGCTAGCAGTGGTATCAACGCATTGCGCTATGATACAATGATCAAATTTTTCTATATGTGATACTGCGTTGGACTCAGTGAGTATAACGTTCGACTCATATACGGCGCTGGCACCATTGCGCTGATAACTTGGCGCTATCATACCATGATCGCATTCGCTTTTCATAAAGGCGCAATTAAACTCTCCCCGAACGTTTCGTCGAGCAACTTGTAAAATTACTTCCCTCCATGTTTTCGCACGTGAAAAAAACAGGCGATAATAAACGAGGTGACTATTTACACTCTCAGTTCGCCAACATTTGCCTGTGTGTAATTTCGGCATAATATTTACTTTACGGTTCTTGCTTGAAGTACACATGGCGCCTGTATAATTTAACATGGTGCTTTGGAAAAATTAGGGGAAAGCTGAATTTTGGTGTGAGCCTTGATACTGGCGTGCTGAGCAAAATGTCAAAAGTCCCCATCGATCCGAGTTCTGCGTTCCTTTTTATACGGGGTCAAAGGTCAGAAAAAGTGACCTTTACTAAATATCTCAGTAACGGTCACGTCTTCAGAAAAACAATGTATACCGAACTTGTAGCATAGAAAATTTCCTACAAAAAATATATTTTTCTTTTAACCATAACCGTTCTTGAGATATATTGATCTGAACTTTTCCACCTATCCTGGAGTGTGGTAGTTAAGTTTGTTTACATGTTTTTTTATGGGCCTCTTAAACATAGAAAAATAAACTCAGAAATATTCCAAGCCGTAATCAAAATCGGATAATATACACATTCCGTTGAGAAAGTGGATACTGTTAGTTACAAATGGTTGTGAATTGTGGAGAAAAGCGGCATTTGAGACGTGATTACAGTAAGAAGGGGAAACTGAGATACTGTCAAAGATGTGAAAGACGGAGTCATCAAACGAATGCGGCTAATTTAGTGAACATATCCATCTCTTCGGAAGAGGAGGAAGCGGGAAACCATTAAGAGTCAATTTCCAGGGTCCAAAAGCTGGCCAAATCGATTTTGCGAACGGACTTGGCGAAGACCTGGGAACTTAGCAAGGGTAGGCGATATGTGCTTCGGTACATGTAATGCTACTAAGTTGTTAAGTAAATATATGACCTAGAATATAATCTTAAATGTGGCAACAGATGAAATGCTTCAAAACTGGAGTCCTAGGAATTAAATTGTTGAGGATATTACAAGGCTACAATGTCTCTGAATCTTTTGCGAATTTAAATTGTTATGACAACTAAATACATACCTAATATTCTTTCTTCATCAACATTCCCAGTTCTTTTCTCCTTGCTTTTATTATCAGTTGCTTGCTCGTCTGGTATAGTGCGTTTGTTGTCAGCAATACCTTGATGGCCTTCTGAAATCTATTCACGAAATATAATCAATAATATTAAATTTGCACCTTAATATGGAACTTACATCATTTTCAGCTTGGCCAATATGTTCCTTTTCTTCTCCTGTGTCTTGTGTATTTTGAGTAGAACTTTGTTGTGCCTCGCTTTCATTTGCAACCTGGTCATTAGAACCTTTATTGTCTTTCGTGTCTTCCGAATGAATATTGTCCTCTTTGCTAGATGTGTCTTTAGACTCCGAGTAGTCTTCTTCTGTGGTTACGTTAGACTTTTCTTCGTTATCATTCATCATATCTTTATCCGTCTCCTTTTTATCCACATATCCTTCAGATTTATTATCTTCTTCTTCTTCTTCGTTTTCATTATCAGTTTCATTCATCTTATTAGGTTCACCGTCGTTTCCATCAGATGTTTCAGGTGCACATTCCGAGTCTTGATCACTATCAGAGTCATTCGTATTTAGGTCTTCTTTACATTCATTTTCGTCTTTATGTTCAACATCATTATCGATTTCGGTAGTATCTTTCATTTTATCGATTTCAAACGGATTTTCGGACCCCTTTTCTTCTTCTTTGAAGTTGTCTTCATCGAGATTACAATCTTTCAAATCTATCTCCTCTGGCTCGACAGGTTCTTCCAGTTGATTATGGTATGGATTTGCTTGTTCTTCATCACCTTGCTCTAGATTGTTCATGGACTTAATCTCGTTTTGTTTACTTTTTTCGTTACTTTGGTCCTTATCTTCTGCTGCATCAAGTCCGCTTTCCTTTTTTTCGTTATCAGCATTTCGCCCGTCTGTTTCTGCTCCAGTATCGTTATGTTTTTCTTCTTCGTTTTTGCCATCTACTCCTTCGTCTCCACTAAATTCCTTTTCTTCTTCATCCTGCTCGTCACTTGAGCCCCAAATTTGATCGTCGAGTTTCTCGGCTCCGGAATCGATGTCACCAATTTGTTTATCATATTCTTCCTCGCCATCATCGTCCAAACTACTTTCATCTTCCTTATTAACATCCTGCATACTGGCATCAAAATCATCAGACATTTCAATACCGTTTTCTTCTTTGCAATTTGTATCACTCTCTTTATCTTCATTTTTACGATCTTCGGGTTTTTTTGCATCATCCAATTGATCTTCCGTTTCTATTTTATCCGAAACGTCCTTATCACCTTTTCCGTCCTCCAAACCGAATTTTTCTCCGCGATCGTCGCCTTTCTTTTCCTGTCCCAATTCATCATCTTGCATAATATCAGGTGGAACACAAAATCCTTTCGTACCGAGTTCCACAAAAACAGTTAACATCACTGACAGCATTTTCAACGAAACTTTATGTGCACCCAGTTGCAGGAACAAATAATATTCACCAAGCAGATAGTATTGTTCAAGAATAGGCAGCAACGATATTATCTTGTTCGCGTGGCATATCTTCTCTTCATTACTTCCAGTATACTTGATCGCTAACATTATATTATGCAATTTTGTGTTCAAATCTGCAAGTCGTAAGTTTGCAATGTCGGAAATCATTTTCTTATGAATTTTCTCTTTTAAGTGATTTTCCAACATAGAATATTTTTTTGCGTCTTTGTTTAAAGCTTCTTTTTTATTGCTGTCCTCCATTGTCTTTTCGAAATGGTTTTGGTTTTTATACACTTTTTGCATGGAAATAAGAAGGGCGTGCATGACATTTTCTAATTCAATATCAACGTGTGCGATTGAGGAGGAATCTCGCGATTCAGTTGGATAATCTAATTTAGTCGCTTTAAGTTTCAACAAAAGCCGCGTCAAAGGTGATGTAACAGGTAAATAACAATTCCTAAAGCCATTGATTTCATCTATTAAGTTTTCAATGGCCACGATTATTTGCTGGTACTGCTCTTGAACGTCGTGCAAACGTTCTGCATTCAAATATTCTATTTCCGTGTCGGCCTGCAAAATCTGCATTAATTTTCTCACATCTGAAATAATCCGACGTATGCTAACGATTAATTCTGAATGGTTTTTATTATTTTTCGTCGAAAATTCTTCACTTGACTCAATCAAGAGCGTATTATCAATTGAGTTTGTACTAGGTGAGCATTTCAATAGTAGCACATATTGCTCTAAAACACTTCGAATTTCACAAAGGACATTTTTCAGCATTCTATGCTCAATGTCTAGCTGCTCGAAGCGTAGACTGTACGGAAAATCACAATTAACTTTTAAACATTCAGCCAATGCAGTAATATTCACTATTTTTTTACGCACATCGCATAGTTCAATGACCGATTCACTAAGCGCTTTACGTTGATTTTGTACTAGAAGGAACATATCAGTTGCGAAACCTTTCAAGCGATCAGCATTCATAGCGCCCAGCTCTGGATTTGGAGTAAGCATTACATTCTGAAGTTGTTTCAGTTTGAAAATACATTTTGCATAGTATAGATCCAAATTTTCGTTAAGGTATATCAAAATTTGGTCAATTTTTCTACCTCTCGACGCCAGCATAGTTTTTAAACAGAACGGCCGGATTTTCATATCTGTTAATTGCGAGTTCAAACAGAGCTCCTTCAGCCCAGATTTGAAGTTTACCCCCAGGTTCATTAATGTCTTATACAAGTCGATAAGGCCTTTTTTCTTTTGAGATAATATTTGTTTCGCTTGTGCCTTTTGTTTAGGCTTATCTTGTGATCGATACACTTCCAGATTTCGCAAATATTCACATGTTTCTATTTGGTCGATCAACAGTGTATCTAAGCAGTGAATCAATCGAGAATACTGTGAGTTTTCAATTATTTCCCGTACAATTATTCTTGAAGTTGTAAATAATTTATCACATTTTCCAATTAAAGAAGGATTCGTATTTGAACTAGATAGAACATTTTTGCAGAACTCTCTAAGCTTGTTTGGCGCCACAAAGTTTCTCGAGTCGAGCATGTAGTATTTGTGCTTTGGCTCATATCGCAAATTGACCCCTTTTTCGTTTTCAAAATTATACTCTTGTGAGATTGATACTTTTTGTTTAAACACCGGCGAAATGTTATTTTCTAACAAACTTTTATATTCTTTCAAAAATTTGTTCAAGGTTCTATGAACTCGATTAATGTTATTTTTCATGCTGAAGTAAGAAAGATCTTTGTTATAAGATTCAATTTTTACGAAGTCGCATAGTTTTTTTTCGATCGGCGTTCGCAAAGACTTTATAGTATCTTCGATCTCATGCGAGAACTGGTCGAAGTAAATTTGCACATTCCGAAGTAATGTAATTAGATCACCTAAAAATATCATTGGAAAATTTATACATACAGCTCTGAACAATAATACATCTTTAAGTGTATACCAACCTTTTCTAGTGGCATTGTCTGCACTCACATAATGCAAGTAAATTTCGAATGATTTTAGGAGTCTCATTCTTACAGAGAAATCCGCATAGTTAGAGTTCTCTATAAATTGACATATTACCTCATTGATTTCTCCAATATTAGCCACGTCATGATTTTCAGTTGATTTTTGTCGCAAATATTCATGCAATAAATTATATACAAAAAACCAATACTTATAAGCTTCTGATTGTACACTGTAAGTACATAGTTCGCTCATTATTCCATCGCGAAATAGGTAAAAAAATATACATACCTTTCAAAAACGTTAATCAAACAATTTCTCCAGAATTGAAGTTCAATTTTTGTCCACTTTTGGACGTATTCAGCGACTATTGCTTCTAGATCTCTTAAATGGTTTCTTTTATGGGCCACGTCATTCCACTGCGACAGTTTTTGGCGGAGAATCTGAAATCCTGCGTTGAAACGAGCCAGAGGGGAAGTTGCAGAAAACTTTTGCATTTTTTCAGCAATGCGAATAATCTGGGAACAGAAAGATCAGAAATCTATTCAAATCACAGTAAAAAGTTACATCTTCTAAGACAGCATGATCCGGAAATAATGCTAAATGTTCCTTGGTTCGACTAACGATCTGGTTCAGAAGGTCTAAACAAGCTACTATTTCATTAATATTGGAGTCTTTGTAAAAATTATAGTCAGATGCACCATCATCTAAAATAAAAAATATTAGTTGTGAACATTATACATGGTAAGCTCAAGTGAATGATTTTATAAACTACCAGCAATAGATAGATCATGTAATAAATCCTGTTGGAGACCAACTATAAATGTATACGTGTTGAACATCGAAATATCCAATGCGCCATTTAAAGTAGTTTTGAAACTGTTAACGAGTTGTAAAAACACGTCTAGTTTCATTTTGAAGGGATTAATGTAGTCGACCTCTCGAATGCAGCCATTGTTTTTACCGGTATAGTAATATACTCTGGAAAAAATCATATATCAGAATAAAGTGAATATACAATCCTAATGAAAAAACATTACTTGGAAAACTTTTCCATTATATGGATAAAGTTTTGGCCAATAAATTTTGATTCCTGGGCATCCAATAAGTTCTTTGCATTTTTATTGCTTTGCCTACTATTCAAAGACACATTTTTTTCAAGAGATGGTTGCATAATAAATTCGGTGAAATCTTCTTGGAAACTAGTTGGAAAGTAACATTGAATTTCTTGGAACTCCATATCGTCCTCGCTCTTGCTCTCACAATATAGCCTGTAGTATTGCATTAATTTATTTCAAAGATATATGTATAATAGCAAAAACAACTTACTTATTTACGTAGAGACTTTCTTCCGCAACTTTTTTCAGACAATTCTTTTCCTCTTCATCTTTCCAAATCATGTTAAATAGCCCACATATTGATTCGAGTTCAACGAAGCTTTCTTGGTTGACATTAGATGCTACTGATATACGATTCTTTAATTCCTGCAATGATGCTTTCAGCAGTTTAAAATGCAAACTTTGACGATGAGCAGCGTCAGAGGTACTAAACGCTATTAAACGTTGCATCTGCTCAAGCTTCCAAGTAGTTTTATCGGTATTTGTAAAGTGATGCATGTAAGGAAACTCAAAAGTTTCTTGTAAAATATTGCATAAATTGCCATTTTGGTTGATGTTGCACATAATATTCGATATTTTGACAAAAGAGCTCCGATGTTGCGTCAAAATATCTTTAAGGCCTTCGAATCCACTTTGTACTATTATAATAGAGCATTCTAATGGTTCAGTTATATCATTATAGTACGCTGAAAAGTTTTTCTTTATATCTAAAATGAACCTTCGCGAGTTAACCATCCACAGTTCCATTTTCTTTATAGTTTCGACTGACTTAGTTAAAAATGAACTGATTTTGTGGTCGTCAGCTTTCTTTGATTGGCTACCACTAGATAAACTTTCGACACATTCAATGGCATTATTAATGAAACCTAGCAACATTTCTGGATTGCAGTTTACACTTAGAAAATATTTTATACTTTCCGCCAGCTCATTATATTTACAAATTTCAGGTCGGACTGCGGTTTTTATCGAAAGCTTTTCCAGCCTTGCTTTTGATTCAGCAAGTGATGCTTCGAATTGTTCTAATTCTTCGTTTGCGAGCCCATTATAACGCATTATAGCTTTCATTACGTTGTATAAGGAGAGAATTCTCTTCAGTAGCATTACATTCTCATTTTCAAAATAGGTTTTCAGACGATTTTTTTCCACAGGATCTATTTCAGGAACGTAAACATAAATACATAGTTCGATTGCACCTACAAGTGACTTAATTAAAGCCAAGTAATACGACTGTCGTTGAATCACATCTTGGAAGTGCTGGTCTTTTGTACTCAAAGATTCGAATAGGTCTAAACAGTTCATCAGTTTAGTCGTTAAACCCTGCAAGAATTTAATTAATTTTAAAAATATTAGTAAGTCAGCAATTGTACAATATATATATATATATATATATATATATATATATATATATATATATATATATATATATATATATATATATGTATATATATATATGTATATATATATATGTATATATAATCTGATCACCGATCCCGAAGGCATTCTGGAGCGATGGGAAGTGCACTTTAGTGAATTTCTTAACAGTCAGTTCAACAATGAATTGGTGGCTCCACCAATGAAAGAAGATCTTATGCTGCCGCCACCAACCATAGAAAAGGTACGAAGAACCATAAGTCGGCGTTAGAGAAAGCAATCCGAGACTCTGGCACGTCAACGAGAGGGAGTATCGCCACCAAGTCCTGCCAGATACTGGTTTATGCAGATGATATATACATAATTGGAAGATCAGAACTAGCTGTACGAGAATCCTTCATCCAGATCGAGCGAGAGGCACAAAAATTGGGGCTACATATAAATGAAGAAAAGATAAAGTAGATGCTGGTAGCATATGCAGGAAGAACACCTAGAGTTGGTCAAACTTTCAGGATAGTTGAGCATAAATTTGAAGTAGTGCCATCTTTCAACTACCTTGGGTCAATCGTAGCAGCCGATAGCAACAGGAAGAAATATGCGGGCGGCTGCTTCAATCCAACAAAGCCTACTAAAGTCTGTCAAGGCTCTTCAAATCTCGAAATCTCACCCGAACATCAAAGCTCCTGCTGTACAAGACTATGGTTCTGCCAGTAATCAAATATGGATCCGAAACTTGGGTGCTCAGGAAAAGGCACTCAGACCTTTTAGTCGCGTTCGAGAGAAAAGTCTTGCGGATAATGGTACTTTTCTATACTTTATACGAGCAGCTCAGTCAGATTGACGGCGGTATTTTATTTTATATAACCCTATGTAATATGTAGCTTCCTTAACACATTGACGTAGGTATGAAAAAGAGAGTTCATCAAGGTTCCAGCTTGACCAGAGAATCTATTGTATTGTCCTACATTAAATGAAAAAAGACCACACACTATTGCTGCTGGGGTGAGTTGATACAAAGATATCAATATTACATTATTGAATTGCATTTAAAAATCATGTATATCGATTTTACCACCACTAGAAAATATTAAAATGTGGTGAAATTGACGTCTCGATATTCCACACTTCTTGCAACTTTTGTACATATAAATGACTTGAAAAATGAAAAATATATTGTTAATATCTGTTAGCCTCATATTACCTGAAAGTTATAGTTATATTGAATTTCGCATTCAATGCTGGTGCCACGCGGCTGATTTTCTACATACTCCAGTTCCGCTAAAAGTTTTCGCGCATGATAAATGATCGAAAGAGTATCACACAATCTAAATAAATGTAAAGATGATAATTTGATGAAATATATTGAGTGTTAAAACGCTTTGCAATAAACTTACTCGGGTGGATTTATTGTGGTAATTAATGATGAATTGCTCCACATGATTTCGCGAATTTCATTTAAAGCATTTTTCCAATAAACTAAATCTTTCAGTTCAATCTGTCTTAAGCTGCCAGTCTCTTCAAATAATAGATTGAAGATACAATTTGTAAGGGGCGGACCGCAATATGATCTTTCAGCGCTCAATTCCCTCTGCGTCCTCCGTAGTGAGAAAATGTCAGGACGGATCGAATATGAAGTCAAATGGTACGATTGTAGCATTTTTAAAAGGATTCGATTGAAAGTAGAAAAGTTTCGATAGTAAGAGGGTGATATGTATGCCATCAGTGATCCAAGTTCAGTTGAAGAAATTTTAGAAATATATGATAAGACAACCAACCACATTTTCTTAAAATCTTGATACTTTCTCGAATTAGCAATCTTTACAAGTTTACGTAAATGGCAGCTACTAGTAGGCATATTGCTAAAATAATTTTCGTTGAGTACACCGATATTCGATGTCAATGTACTAGCAGATAATGCTGCTTTCCCAAAAAACTCTCGTAATGGCGCCACGTGAATGCGTGCATTAAATAACACGTAAATATCACTGGGATTTTCATCCGCAGAATTGTATGCAACATTTATGTTTTCCAACAACTGCAAGATTCCTTTGATATTCGCTATTTCGTCGATATTTTTGGTAATTTTCTCAAAATAGTTATTGACTTTGTGTATAATATCTTGTGGCACATTCGCGCTATCGCCCAAACAGCACTTTTGAACATCGCTGATGTAATTCAAAAGGTTCAGTGCACTGTCTGATAACAAATTTTTTATGACATCTGAATCTACAGAGCAAGCGCATCGTAAATTTGGTTTCATTTGATTTTCGTCATACGTGCCAAACGTGGGAACCAATGAAGTCATTTCGTCTATTTGGCTAGAAAGAATGCACACATCAATGTGGCTTTTAGTAAAATATGGAACGAAACCAAGGAGTTGCTTGGAAAACGTTTTCTGCATTCTGTTTAATGGGTGGCTTTTAGTAAGCGCATAGGCTTCAAGTTTTGACAAAATATTTTTTAAGGCTTCTGTTTCTTTCACATCAGGCCATAGTTTGAGAAATGTACGTAAAAGTTTTTTATTTGTCCACTTAAAATGTAGAAGCAACTTGTCAATTAGTGCCATATTGAGGCTCTTTTCGACAATAACATTACTCTTCGAACAATTGTAAATGCGATTGAACCACAATAGTGACAATATCAAGTTAGAATAACTTTCTATTGAGATAGTTGCTTGTCGTAGAGTAGAATTTAAAAATTCTGACAAGTTTTGCAGAAATGGCCATAGCTCCTGAAGGAGAACATTATTGAACCCGTCCGATACTCTTTGCGTGGAAATCGCTTGTGAATAACTTATTGCCGACATCTTCTGCAGCCTCGTACTATTCTCTATATTCAAAGAACTTATTAGTAAATTGTAAAGCAGCTTTACATTTAGACATAGTTCAGTTCCCCTAAAGCAAGTATGGAGTTTAAATTTCTTGATGCGAGGAAACAATTTGCTATTCCAAGGCAAATTATCATTATAACCTTTAAATAGCTGTGCAGTTTCGTTAATTGTTTTGTAAAACAATTTATTTATTGACTTAAGTTCATTCCGTTCCGCAGTCTGGAGGCCTTCGTGCGCCGGATCGCTTACTATGGCATGGATCGCTTCACACCTAAGTGTAGCATCACCAACGGTGCTCATTGCATATAGTATGAAAACATAAAACTTGACTGACTCAAATGGATTTTCTAAATCGATGTTTGTGCTAAACGCGCATACGCTTTCAATCGTCTCTTTCATGACCACTTTATCTGGGTAAGATTTCAAAAGCCCAACGAGAGGTGTGAGTTGCGTTTGAATCATTGACATTTGATTGATTTCGTTGGGTCGCAAAATCATTTTACTAAAGTCGCACATATCTGGCTTTGGTAATATTCGCAAGCATTCTTCCGAAATAGCACTCCGAAGTTTACTTTGATAGAAATCGAGTCCATGCCCTAATATATCCACGTTTGATGAATACACATATACATCCATTGCACTATTGTAAACAGCTTTTTTATCACTTAAACCCGCACGTTTATTACATGCAACTAAATATGCGAAGTGCGTAAGATGCGATACATTGAAGTATTCCGATTCGGCAATATCTATGCATAGTTTGTGTATTCTAACGACAACTTGCACTAAATACATTTCTGTGACCCCATTTATGAAAACGATTTGCTGCAAATCATATTGAGAATAGAGGTTTCTGCTTAAGTCTAACTCAATACAACGATTTCTCATGGCCCGAGATAATTCACCGTTCTTCGGATCCATAGTCAGAAATGCCCGAAAATTTTTGTGTTTGTGAACAACTTCATTTTCATTATCAACCGATAAACCTTTTTCGGAAAGAAGCAGAGTTCCGTCGGGTTCAAACGCAGGATTCAGTCGATCCAAAATTGCCGGAGAGCATAAATTTACGTGTTCCAAAGAGATATATCCGCCTACTTTCAAGCACTTCACTATTTTCGAGTCAACCCACTCGAAATGTCCTCCGCAATTAAACGAGCCAGTGGCCATAATAATGGTCTCCAAAGAATCCAGGATAGTCTTGGCTTGGCGTAATACTTCCATACGACCATTTTTTAGCCCTAATTGACTCAGTTTATCCATTAATATGCTAAGTTTCCTTTTTCGGTTTATAAATAGCAAAATTTCGTATGACATCGCTGTTGTCTGTTGGGTGCCTAAAAAATTAAAAACGGATTATATAAAACTTGACGGCGGACTATTATTTAGAATATAAGATTAAATGGTCTTGATCTCTGAATACGTTAATTTTTTGATAGCAAATATTTCCAAAGAAATCCATTAAATCTAAAGATCTTTTGATCCTCGTTATCCTAATAGTTACATTTACGTGTAATGAGGATTATTAGAATTCAATTTCACTCGTTAACCAAAATTATTACAAATTGATCACACATAATTTCTACCTGGACTATGCATGTAAAATTGATATAATCGAGGATACGAATAATCTAAGTAGAGAAAAATCTAGAAAATAAAATGAAAGAAAGTAATTTTAATGACATAAAAACTCCAACGGGCCAATCTCAAATCCAAGCTCTCCAATATGCCAACGACACGCTTTTATTCACGTCGAGGCAAAGTCCGCTCAAGGCAATGTAGAGTTTGAAATACTTCTTGGCAGAAGTCTTTACTTTGATGAATCAAACAGTATTAAGATAGAACACTGTTTATTTCGCTGTCCTTCTAAGTATCGGGGATCCCAAACTATTCGCAACAAGGCCTAAAAACTCGATGTCTTGTGCGGAGCCTCTAAGATTACTTCTAACTCATCTCAGAAGTATGTTGTTGTTGATTTCCTCCAATTCCTGAGGTTTGATCCTTATGTGCGGCGTAAAATCAAAGCTGCCAAATCCGTACTATATGAAGAAACACATCGGGATAGGTATGCAACAAGAAGGTAACTAGAACTTCCGCCTGCTTTCCACATAACCGAATATACAAAAGGACACGTGCACCCAAATATTGATCGTACCGATAATAAAAAGGGTCAAATTTGAAAAACTTGAATTATACGGTGATATGTGTTTCTCTAGAACGATACTTTTCTTATAGATTATAGTTTTGTTGCACGAAACATTGTGCTTATACAATTTACATAACATTTTGTTTCATATAGAAACATTTCATAGTACGATTTTACGAAGCGAAATAGCAGCATTTTCTTACGAAATAGTTCGGCATTTAACTTGATCGAAATTTAATTGGAAATGGTGAATTTACTTTGTGTGCAGCATTCAACGTAATGTGATTTTTCTGAATAGATAAACAATGGCCATTTAGGAATTTTAAACTGTGGAAATTTAATTTTCAAATTTCTTTGTTTTTAACACTTAGTTGAAAATATCTTGGAAGTCTGGAATTGATTTTCCTCATTCCAGGGTAGTTGTTTGCAAATTAAAATGTCTCGCTTAGCTTTTATTTGATGGATTTAAAACGCTAAATTTGCGGGAAAATAGATTTTTACAATAAAGAACGTGCTAGAGACACTTGGAAGTAAGAAAATGTTTTGATTTGCGCTCCTAGTCAAACCATTGCAATATATCATCACTATGATGAGCTTAACAGTGAAGATTAAAATAGATAATAATCTGATGCATATTTATTCCTTTCGTTCACTTCAAATGACTTTGATTCTAAACCCTTAAACTATTCTTGCCTATGTTGTGTAAGTGAGAAAAATAATATATGTTGCACGAAGTACTGTTTTGAACAAAAATTCATTCAAAACCATGGGATATTTCGCAGGAAAAACACAACTTACAAGAAATCCCTATACGTACTTCGTCACAGTCATCAAAAAACCCTCTATTCTTACACAAAACTCAACAACTATTTCACAATTAGACCTCATCTTAGAGAAAACCCAAAAAGAATGGAAAGACTTCTAAAAAAAAATTATCTGATCGAAACAGATTGAGATTGCAGCCCAGTTACAATGGAATTTTGTACGAAGTGTTCGGATTTAATGTAAAGTTAAACTGTACAAAGTTAGGTACCCAAATCCAATCAGGTACCCAAAAATATAATGAAAAAAAACTAACCTAAAGGAAACTACTGTGGAAATGGGAAAGGCCCAGAAAACTTCTCGAACAAAACTCTCCTCAGCTCGAATTCGGAAATTGCCGCACAGTTCCGATTGGTGGAGATATTTGAAGACGATACATAAATAATTGGAATTCTAATATCACTCATTTTGATGAATCTAATTGCTACTAAATTTGATACAAAAGTGGCGCCTAAGCAATTTCTGTACACATAATATAAAATGTTGACAGTATATAAATCTGTTATATGCATGCTTGCCGGGGATATTTAGGGCTTTTTCGAATTCAAGTCTTCGTCCTCATCTTCAGCTTGTTATGATAGACTGTGACGTCAGCAGAGTAGTTGAGCTATTCTAACAGTTTGAAGCAGACCAAGACGAGGTATCCGAAATCTATGGCTTTGCTTCGTAACATTGCCTCAAAACACCATCAAGCCAACGAAAAGTCAAATCAGAACGTGGCTTCGTCAATTGTTATACAGGAAAGCAATGACAAGGCGTAGATATCTGAACTTGAACAGGCTAGACTTGATCTGACGTCACATCCTGTTATAACAAGCTGAAGGCGAAGATGTCAATTCGGAAAGGACCTTAGAAATTCATACAATATTATATATATGGTCCAATGGACAGAAATGTAACATAAAAATATCGATTGCCAAAAACCATTTGAGGGCCCGTTCAAGTTATTGCATCCGGCTACAGTAAATATTAACAGTTACAAGCACGAGGATATGTAATATTGAAAATAGAATCATAATCTTAAATTTCACAAATACTTACTTAAATTCAAGGAAGAAAGTTGTGAATATTCATTCCAAAATTTCATTATTTCGGTCAGGCGTAGGATATCTGCGCTGTTTTTCGTCAGAGTTAGTCCAACAAATCCTCGACGCATAACCTCGTGGTATATAGACTCAATACTTTGTGAAATCTCTTCTAAATGACGATTTAGGTCAACCTAAAATAAATTTTGGTTACAGAAATTAATCGCAGTTAAGCTTGGTTAGTTATAGTAAAATATTTTATGATATTTACCTGTTGAAAGCTCCCCATTACCGAGTCATCTATGATTTCTACATCGTAGGATTGATTTTCTATCGAACAAAACGTATCAATCAACTTTGTTTTTCCACTGCTAGGGGATCCAACAAGTATCACCGGTTTCTTCAAATGCACACATTCGACAATGTTTTTCAAGAATTCCACTTGGCATGTTAAAAGAATCGCCCCTGGTTTTGAACCGTTTGTAAATGCATTTGAACTATCTTCATTAGACTCATTTCTATCGCGTTTGAATACTATATCATTCAAAAATAATTCTGAATTTGTCCAGTACAAACTAACATCTTCTGACAAAGCGTGTAGATGTTCAGCATCACAATCGAAAATTTCACCGAAAACTCTTCGTATGAACTTCCTATCCGCATCTAACCGCATTCGTTGATAATAAACCAATTTCATTCGTTCATAAAGTATCAGGAGAAAGGTATTGAATTCCTGCTTAAATGCTTGGAAGCTACTCTCGAAAGTGATATGATTGGTTAAATGAGAGAACCCAGAGCTCGGATCAAACAAAAACTCGCACCAACGTAACAAATCGCGCAAATTTATTTCAAATGGACCGCCCCTTAAGCCAAACTCTAATTTGGCTAAGCCACTGTCTAATCTTTCTGAGAATTTCACCATTCTCGGAAGTAAGTCAATGTTCAATTCCACATTATTTATCAGGTTAGTTCTTTTAAAATCTGTAGTTTTTTTGACTACTTCAAACATATTAACATTGTTACTTCCAAAGTCAATAGTTTTTAAAAATCCAGAGAAAAATGTCTTTATATCATTTTCAATGCAATTATATTTACCACAAACTACATGAAGCAAGTCTTCTCTGTTCAACTTACTCAAGTATACTTTAGTGAACCTATTCAAAAAAGATTGTGGTAGTCCTTTGCGCCCGCCACCTAATCGAAGGGGATTTTGACAAGCGAAAATTCGTGTTTCTTTACGCAAATAAAATGTGGAATTGAGTTCTGAAATGAAAACTTCTCCGCGATGATCGAGTATTGCATTTAAACCTTCCAAAACACTCTGTGGTGCTAAGTTTAGTTCGTCTAATAATATCCAAGTACGTTTTGATTTCAAAGCTGACAAAAGGGGCCCGTCGCGCCAGACAAATGAACCAAGTTTTGTGCAATCGTCTGATAAGTTTGCAGATACATTTCCATTCAAAATACTTTCTTCTGCTGGTAGATCCGTGCCAAAAAGCTCAGCTATGTCAGTATGTTCACATAAATTAATGCGAACAAGCTGATATCCTATGGCTTTTGCCAAATTTTCGACAATTGATGTTTTTCCCACTCCAGGCGGTCCTTCTACAAGAATTGCTTTATCAATGCTCAAAGCTGAAAGTAAACGAAAGAGATTTTTCTTCGTAGTCGGAGCATCAAATTGGAAATCACTCCTTTCAGGGAGTCGGTTTGGATTAACTTCAATCAAAAAAGGTGTGATTCCAAAAAAATCGTCCTGATCTTTAATATCAGGGATTTGTAGCTCTTCCTTCAATTCTTCTGGGCTTCCAAGACACTGCTGTATTTGAACTTTTGCAAAGTGAATAACTTCATTCCTGATAGACTCGATAGCATCGACGGTTTCATACGGGATCATCTCAAGTGAGTCTAAGAATACGGTATTTAAACCGTACAAGATCGTTTGAACCAACGTCATTAAAGTATTTTTTGAATTCTCATTAATGTAATTTGCCCACGCAATAATATCTCTAACAGAAAATTTAAATTTATCAACCTTTATCTTTAAAAATGAAACAACTTCCACAATAATTTCCGCTACACTAAGAGTATATTGTGAAAAATTGTTGGGTAATCCAAGTTTTAGCGTATTGCTAGCAATCCTAACTAAATCGTTCTTAGCATTTGAAGGCTCACACCAAATTTCAGTAAAACGATTTCGTAATGCAGGTGATAGTTCTTTTTTGCCAAAGTCTGCGCCGGGATTCATAGTAGCTAGAAATTGGAAGCCTGGAGCGGCTCGAACAACAAACTCTTCTGAAGTTGTAAGCAATGCTCCTCCCTTTTCTGCCAGCAATATGGTCCTACTAGGTTCTAATACGCTGTTCAAGCGTTCTAAAACTGAATCCTCAGCTAAAGATATTTCATCTACCATAAAGAAACTTCCTTCTTGCAAAGCGTGAATTAGAGGACCATCAACCCACTCAAACAACTGGCCTTTCGGTTTTGTGTTTTCACATGGTATCTTTTCCTGATTTCTACATGGCCTCAGACCTCCAAGAAAATCCGCTCCTTCAGTATGCATATGGCAATTTAGAATGCGTAAATTTGATTTTCGAATGTTTGCTATTATTTGGCATATAGTCGTCTTGCCACAGCCAGTGGGTCCAACTAATAAAACAGGTTCATTGAATTCTAGCGCTTTTGCAGATAAAACCGCCATTCGAGTCATATTTTCGGTCCAAACAATATCTTCACGTTCACTATGGTATAGCAGGGTCTCTAGAATTTTTTTCGTAGCTAACGAAGTATTCTCGTGCCATGAAAACAAATTATGCACATTGATTTTCTTCCGGAAATTATTAAACATTGTTTCCGCAATAATTTGCACTTCCGCTTCAGTTCTAACTTTTGCTGAAAGAACTAAATATCCCTCATCTACCAAATGCTGATTCCAATCATATAAATTATTTTTCAACAATTCTTTATCCGCGTATGTATATCTGTTACCCCAACGAAATAAATCGCGCAAAGTAAAATTTATTTTCGTAGTTGTTTTTCGATTGACTTGCAAATCCGACATACATTTAACCATCTTTTGAGAATAAGAACTCGGAATATGGCAGCGTTTTTCTAGGATGGTTTCCAATTCAATTTTTGGAATCTCTGTGAAATGCAGTTCTATAAAACGGTTTTTAAAAGCACGAGAAAGGGTTTTCCGTCCGCCATATAACCCTGGTGGGTTCTGAGTGGCAAACAGCATAAATTTTGGATGAGCCTTTACCACAACCTGCGTCTCGGGGATGAATATTTCCCGATTATCATCTAGAACACGATTGAGTGCCTCGAGAATATCAGTCGGCGCCAAGTTCAGTTCATCAAGAATTATCCAAAACCCACTTCGCATAGCTTGAACTAAAATACCTTCCCTAAAAACTAGTTTTCCTGCACTGTCCGAGGTATATGTACCGATATATTCCTGCAAGTCAGTATGTTCATGATTGTTTATCCGAAGACAATGATTGCCGCTTCGTTTGGCTATGTATTCTATCAGACTAGTTTTGCCAGCACTTGTTGGACCCTGAAGGAGAGTAGGAAGCTTACCGATTGAGATTATTCTTGCAACATCTTTCAAATTTTCGCGAACAGTTTCCGTTAAAATATATTCAAGACATTCTTCCACTTCTTTTGTTCCTTGTTCGATCCAATATCCTTCTAAGTTTACATAATTGTTGCCAGGTTTTGGCATTTCTTGGAATAAGATCGCCTTCCAGTTAGGCAGCAGCGATGTTTTTATAAGTTCCAACACAACCTTGTGACAATCGTTATCAAGTTGCGTTAGAAAACTCAGACAAAAGCTTTCGTAAATATTTCGATCGATTGAACCACATAAATTCTTCGCACATATGGTCAACGCCCTGCACAAGGTTCTAAGCGAATAAACCGGTCTATTACCGAGACCATCGTTTAGTTCTAATTGTGATAGTAACTTCAATTTCATATACATTTTTACAATAGCTGTTATCTTCCCTCCACTTATACCAGTATCTTTCAAATAATCTCCTATTAATATTCTCAGATCACTTTCAGCGGACAGTTCATCAACGTAGAACTCTGTAAACCGGTTTCTTATACCAGTTGGTAGATCCTTTTTTCCAACATCGGTGCGCGGATTCATGCAAGCAAATATTCTGAATTCCGAATGCCGTTTAACTGGCATTAGATCTCCTTTCTCAAGCAAAACAATAGACCCGTTTGGTTCGAGAATCGTTGAAAGACATTCCAGCGTTTCGTCTGATGCCAAGTTGATTTCGTCAAGTAGAACCCAGTCTCCACTCTTTATACAATTCACCAAAGATCCAGTGATAAAAGCAAATGAAACATTTGCAGATTTTTTCAGCTGAGAGTTTAGTTGAACTAATTTCTTGCGCAATGTTTTCCAGCTTTGCGTCAGATTTTCGAAGTCTGTTATTTTCATATCACCATTTGGTGCACGTTTGAAAAATGTGTCCGTTATTCTCAACATTAGTTTAACTAAAACAATAAAATCTCCTCGATTATAACAGGCACTTATATTCGAAAGAAACTTGTCATTCTTGCTTTCGTTAAAAGTCTTTCGGAACAGCAACTCGAATTCATATCTAAGTGGACTAATCACGTAGCCCAAGTCAACTGGCTTGAAGCCTCCAACCAAATCTGCAACATCTGATTGATTATTCATGTTAACCACAGTCAACTTATGATTTGTTTTAGCTGCCAAATATTGCACACAACTAGTCTTTCCAACACCTGTTTCTCCTACAAGCAGAACAGGTTCCCCTTGGTTTACACATATCCCTATTCGCTCAAGTAAACAGCAGGCAAGACGTGTAAAAGAAAATGTCGTCGTTTTTGTCCTTTTCGGTATAAATGTATTAAAGCTTTTGTCGCCCAGCTTAGATTTTTTGGAAGCTAGTTCAGAGTCATTTGTATAGATATCTGAGTATCTTTTCCTCCTACCGCTTATTGATATTTTCAAATATGTCCTTCCGATTTTGATGCCATTAGTACTATCTTCAATGTCAGGTTTGTACTTATTCGAAAAATATTCGCACCTTGACTGTATTATACCCAATTTAGGACCAATACTTGTGATCAAGGCAGTTTTGGTTGCGCTCTCAGGGAGGTAAGAGCAAAATATGTCGACGGCATTTTGGAAAATAAAATACGCACACTCGGCACTTGTTACTGAATACAAAGCATATGATCTATCGCAGAGTTTCATCAAATCGCGGGTTGAAACCAAACGGCCAGAATTTATAATTCCAGAAGTGGGAATAACATTTGTATATGTTGTGGGTAGGACATCATACACAGAATCCATTTCGTCGTCAAAATCTCTGTCATTTTTGCTAGAGATATGATCTCCACTTGAAAACGTTAAGTATATATCTACTACTCTGTTTGATATTGATGCTAATTTCGGATAGTTTGCATTCACAATTTGAATTAATTCTTTTCGTGATAAAGAAATAATGTTTATGGTGTAAAAATATTTTTCGAGCAAGGAAAAAATTGTCTTTTGTGTGCTGTTAACCGACTTGTTTGATCTAAATCGGAAACAATTAATGTTTCAACTAGGACTATTGAAGAAAAACTGACCTCACTGTTATAAACAGTTGAAATCCCGGGGATACTCTCAAACAATCTCGAAAGCCAGGGATGCTCAAATATCCATTTTCTAATAAATTACTAAGAATAGGACATATATCCGGTGGAGCGAAATCCAAGTCTTCTAATAGAAGCCAGTAACCATTTATTACAGCCTGCAAAGAGAAAAATTTTTTTAGAAATAATGTAGTTTAAAATAATATAATAATAGTTAAAGTAATTTAAATCTCACGCAACACGCTGAATATTTTTTAAATGTAACCACATACATGCTAATTTAACAGCAATGCGTTTAGTGAATAAACTGTAGCGTTTCGGAATTTAGGTTTTTTTGGCCATTAAACTCAAATTAAAATTCAGCAAAAACATATCTTTGTTTTGTATGATATATAAAAAATACCGGAATTGTGAAAAACAGTCCAACAATTTAAGATAAATAAATGTTCGAGCGAAACCAAACTGAAGTTATAGAAAGTAGCCACAGAGTCATTCCATGACCAAAAACTATCGTATGAAAGAAGCTAACCGTACGACTCTTTGATTAATGAATAATAATAAAAAAAAATAGCTGAGACTCCTCATTTCTGAAGACGCAAAAATGGAGAATGCATCACTTGACTTGTTTTAATTTTAACAATATAAGCAGAAAACGGCGTCTTTGGAGACTGAATAAACATAGTCTTGAAATGTTTTTTTCGTTCTTCTGTAAAGAGATCTGTAATGTTTCCTATTATGCTTTAGTTTTTGAAAATGGAATATCAACTGTATTTTTAGAAAAATCAACATTATATGAACGTGAAATCTATTTAAAAATAATAATGCTAGCTCTTATGATCTTCTATTAAGAGAAAGGTTTACTGGAAATTGGAAAGAATAGTATTCATTGCTTTTCTACAAAACTTTATTGAAGGATTTTTGAAATATTTAACCAAATACCGAATATATTAGAAATCGGAAATATTACATGCATTATAATATGTATTTCTGATAAGAATCGACTTTAACGTTATTTATAAAATTTCCCTACAAATATCGGCGAATGGATGAATATACATACACACTGCACCTTTTTGTAAAAAGCTCTTTTTAACATCATGAACAAGAAAATTTGATCCCAGATATCTGTTGTGTCATAAACAGCTTGCTGGGAGGATGGTACACACTTGAATTCTACACCACTATTACCCCTTATCAATATAAAGTATAGTCTCGAGTTTCGCCTCGTTTTGAACAATGGAATGAAATACGTGCTTGTGAAATAGTAAGTATATGTATACATACGGGGTGCAATAGCTCATTTCATGATAATAGTCATTGAGTGCGAACTATTAATTATATTATAATGATAAATTGAAATCACAAAGAGCTATATGATCAAATATATCTTGTGTGTTAAGTATTGTATAGTTACGCACATGAAACATACGCTATAGATAATACAGAGATAATATTATACATACAGTGCATTTAAACATTTTTAGTTGGCTTTACTGTTTATAAGGAAGGTCTAGGCCTGATTAGGAATTGCAAGTCTTTAATCACTTCCTAATAGGAAGACTATCAGTTAATTTCGCTCATGTCATTCCGTTCAATAAGACGGGTTTTCCAATGTGATGGGGCTATCTCGACGAAAAAGTGCGTAATTTTTTAGAGAAATTGGGTGAAGAGTATTTGCATATTATATTCCTGGGGTCGAAATCATTGGAGGAAAGATACTAGACAAGATTTTTTTCTGCGGGATTGGGTCTTTGGCGCACACCTTATTCAGGTTATTTAGCAAAAAAATTTCGGAATATCACACGAAGATACTACGAATCATTGATAACTAAGAGATATGGACAATCAAAAAATGACTTAGGCCATCAATCTTTCGCCAAAAGCTCAGACCAAAGTTTGGAGGAGGGGAGAGGAGAGAAACATAGGCTAACATGTTGAAGAGGTATGTTGACTCTCCCATGCATCTGTTTTTACTCATTCAAAGCATTTCACTTCTGCAAATGTCATCGCACCGAGACATGATAATCAAGAATGTTCTATATGGGAAATTTTCCAGTGAAGAGAGGCTGCGCATATTCGACGCTTTTGCACGGAGTCGGTGAAAATATTGGTATTGAAAACAGTGTCCAACGTGATGGATACTATACTCCAGAGGACACATGGGTGTATTAAACTCCCAGCCAGAATGGGTGACTTAAAAAGTGAAGAATTGAAATGGGAGGAGAAACAACAATTTCTATCTACCTTTGGCACCATTGACTGCACCCATATACTGATTATTAAACGTAAATGTAAAAGTATTAACATACGGCCTGATAGCAACTCAAGAAAGGAATTCAGAAGCGTTGATGCGTTTTGACCGGAATCGATGCATAATTCTCGTATTTGGCATTTATAAGGACATGAAATGGAATGAGGCTCCGGCGCTCCTATTGCGGACGTAGGTTATGGTCTGAAGCTTTGGCTTATAACTCCTTTTGCTTGGGCTGAGTGAATGATTTATACAAATTTCCGAAAATAAATACCAATGCTAAGTGCTTATCATGCATCTGGATTTTTTCTGACAGCACATTGTCGGAATGGGACATAAAATAAGTTAATATGGCTAGATACAAACCCTAGGAAGAGACACTGCCCAACATAATTTCCAGCAAGTGAACAGCATTTGATATGTTTTGAAATGGTTTAAATTCTATACGATGTAGATGGCTCTCGAGAAAATACTTTCGATATATCCGAATTTCAAAGTAATTAAAAGAATAATACCGGAAGTTGCATTGGTAAGTTATCTTAAGGAATTTTCCGGTTCAGATTCTATTTTATAATGACTGAAAAATTTTTTTAATACAAATATTCTTTTGATAAACCGAACATCATTCACAATTTAATGCTTTTATTTTATAGATATAGAAATAGAACAAAAGTATAAGAGGGCTAAAAGCGTAGATGAGCAGACGTTGGATGTAACATTAAAAAATGTTGTAATATTAACAATTAGCTGCCCCATTGTTGTTGAATTCAGATTTTTATAAAAAGATTATAATGCATACATAATTCACAGTAAATTACCATTTCAAAACTATAAATTGTTCTAAATTTACGAAATGATTTATAAAAACAATTACAATTTGAAATTGCGTTTCCCATAATCAAACATTGAGTGTTTTTTAATTATTTTACGCGAAAAATTAATTTTCAATAGAGACGTGAGTTGCTCAACTTTGCAGCTACGGTAAACTATTTAAATATGGTACGATTCGACAACAAATATGCTGCACTAATGATATATTCATATGACATACCTGCGTTAGCACTCCAGGTAACCATATAAATTCTCCAGGAACGTTTGTGCACCTAGATTAGAAATCAAAGTTTGTAAATTTTATTGAAAACTTTTAGGACATACCTATATTGACCCAGCAATACTTTGCTGTCTGTTTGATCTCCTAATTGTATACGTAGAAACCCATTTTCTTTTTCATTATTTCTATTTTCATATATGCCTTGAAATTCAGCTTCGTTACTCAATCTTTTTAAATCTTTAATTACAGATAAATCCTGATCTGTTTTTAGCCCTTTTTGTGACTCATGATATGTATTAAATTCCGTTTTACTCGGAGCAATTCTTCCCATTTTCTTCGCTAAATACTCGACCAGAGTAGTTTTGCCACAGCCAACCGGACCGACCAAAAAAATGGCTTTATCTGATAGAAGCCCCATGGCAATATTTTTCAAATTCGATTTTGTGGAATTTACTTTAACGATTTTATCACGAGCCTCTTGATTCTTAGTATAAAATAAAGCATTTTTACTGTTGTAAATAGGCAATAGAATACCTTCAATATTAACCACATCTTCACTTGAAATATTCCACACTATAATTTTATCACTACAGTCAATCAATTCGTGCGAAGGAATTCGCTCCATTCTGTGATTTATAAGTTCCATAAAACGGAAAATACTACTGGCAGATACACTTTTATTCAACTCTTGAAGTTCGACTTGTGGCATGTTGAATAAAATGGACAAAACTTGATTATAATAGAGTTTCTGAATTTCGTCTGTTGTGTCACAGTATAATTTCACGAATTGCGACCAATCCCATAAATGTTTATAAAAAGTAGGGTTACAATGTAGTAGATCGTAGCAACATTTCACGATATCAAAGCTGTTTATTGATTTTTCTTCGGCTTTAATCTTTTTAAATGTAACATTGGGTCCTTTCTTTTGAAAGGGCGCTTCTTTATCTGCAAAGTATGATACGCTGTACCTGCAAAGTGAAGATATATGAAAAATTTAATTTGATTTATAGTGAGATTTGTGTATACACAAGTGAAGTTTGCTTGTATGCATTATTACGTATGCATTATTTAAGATGATCGATTTTTTTTTCAATACAATTAAAAAGCAAATTAATGAACAGGAAAGGAACAAATACGAATTGCACAGTAGGACTGTTCCGGTACTCCATGCATTGCAATGCATTGCCATGAAGCCGTTCCCGAACCCGTAAGCCGTTTGACTGAAAACGGAAAATTTCCCTTCTTTGCTGAAAATCTACGAAAATACCTATTCCGAAAAAATACCTATTCCAGCATGTACGCCACATCTCTAACGCGAACTGGTAAAAAGATTTATTTCCAATGGCACGCACGTGTTAAAATTTACCGAACCGAAAATGAACTGCAGAGTGTTGTAGTTGTTTGCAGATTAGCTCACTATCGAGCATTTAGGTACGCAAATATATATGGATGCGACTATAATGAGTCGATTATAAATCGTACTCATTTTTATTAGAAATATAACGAACTGCTCAATAAGTGGGAATACTACCAGCAAGTAATTTTGTATATATTCAAGTTAATCGATGAGAGCAAATATAATTTTACATTGCATATTTTGCAGTGTGCCAAGAGAGTGTCCTGGTGAGCGGCAAAGACAGAAATATGTGCGTCCGAAAATAGTGAAGCATTATGTTGAAACTGATGTTTTTCAAATATTGATTACATATAATTTAAGTACTTAAGCACCCAAAATGACATACCCGAGAGTTTGGCCTTTATAAACTAATCAATTTTTTCACGTCGTGTGTACAGTAGAAATACATTTTAAAAACTTACCTTAATACTTCCGGTGAATACTTCACCAATTTTGAAAACCCTATGGCTCGCTTCAAATAAATATTCCAATCACTGGTGTCTCGGAGAGGCATTGCGATTGAAACTACGATTAAAAGGATATCAGGAAAACATACTGCTATAGGCTCAGTGAAATCGGGTTCCAGTAGCTTTGCTGTTAAAGTTTCCACAATTTCAATGATGTCCATTTCTGTATATTCCTAATAATAAAATATAATGACTTCAACTGAAACGAACTATAAATCTTAACCTACCTCTAATTTCAAAAATTTTAGCAAAGCCTCATCGCCTGTGAGAACGTTGAAATTCAACATAGAATTCCTTAAACGACTGCAACTGATTTCCATTTTAAATTTATTTGGAAATTAACTGGATAATGAACAGACAAAGGCCGACAATAGCCAGAAGTCCTGTGAACAGTCTAATAAACTTTTCAATCAATCAAGCACCTACAGAATTACTTAAACCATGATGATAAAGTAATGAGGGGCCAAGAGTGAACAAGCAACTTGACAGCCAGATAACCCACGTGGTGATCATATGACCATGGAGGGATTAGACAATGGAGTAGCCCTTCACATTTGAAATATATCACAAGGGATGAAACCACGAGGAGAGGAGAATGCGTTGTTTTGTCTCCCTAATGGGTCTCCCTATTGTCTATGTTTTGTTTCCGTCTTGCACGTTTGTCTCATTTGGAATTGAATGTCATATGATCACCAAATGGAGGATTGTTTGTCAAATTAATAGATGACGTTTCTGACGCAAGTCGCAGAGGTAAATGCAAAGGGGTGGTTTCATTCTGGGCCACTCCATTATTTTACCTCCATCATATGACATGACCGAAGTAAAGACAAACGTGTAAGACGGAGACAAAACTTCGGCAAGAGGAAGAACAAACATATCCGTTTTTCTACAAGAAATAGTTTTTCTATTTTTTTTCCATTCCCCTCACCTCATGCTTTCTTCCTATTCAAACACATTAGAAATGTGAGGGGCCACTCAATCAGAGCTAGGAGAGGCAACAATTGGATTACGGAAGATTTAATTAAGGAAATGGATAAAAAGAAAATATTATATAAAAGAATGAAAATGAATCCAAGTGATGCCAAACTTACTTCTGATTACAGATCCTCGAAGAATAGAGTATGTTCCATGATCAGAATTGCTAAGAAAGACTATGTTAGAAGACATCTTATTTCTGCTGAGGGTGATGTTAGGAGAGTTTGGAAATTCATCAACCAAGAACTCTTGTTGGGCAATAAAATAAACAAATCTAAATCTATCATCACTGCCGATAATCTTGTTGATCATTTCAGCTCTATAGGTGAAAAACTTATTGAGGACTTAAAAGTAAAGTTTAACCTTGACAACTTTGAAAGGCAGAACATTCCGTTGAATTCAAAATCTCTCTTTTTCGAGCCTACTGATCCTGGTGAAGTGTTTGCCATAATTAGCTCATTGAAGAATTCTTCACCTGGAACTGATGGAATAACTTCCGAAAACTTGAAATTAGTCGCTACTCAGATATCACCTTATATTTCTGCAATCATTAATAATCACATTACCAAAGGTGAATTCCCTACAGAGCTGAAAGATACCATGATAGTTCCTATTCATAAATCAGGTGACGATGTAGATCCTTCTAATTACAGGCCAATTGCTTTAACAAGTTCGTTTAGCAAAATTTTCGAAAAAGTTATCAATAAAAGACTAGTTAAGTTTATAGAAAACAGTGTAGGATTTGATACACATCAATATGGTTTTTTACAAAAAAGTAACACAACATCAGCAATAACAGATGCCTTACAATTTATTAATTGTGAACTTGATTCGAATAAATATGTGGCCGCACTGTTTATTGATTTAGCGAAGGCCTTTGATACAGTTAATCATATCACTTTGTTAGAAAATCTGAGCGAACTTGGAATAAGAGGCTTGGGACTGGCGTTAATTGGTAGTTTCCTAAAAGACAGAAAAGTTCTGGTTAGATTTAATGATGAAATAAGTAAACAACGAGTAGTTAACATTGGTGTTCCTCAAGGGTCGATTCTAGGACCAACTTTATTTTTGCTCTATATTTATAATTTATATTTCTCTGGTCTGACTGGAAAATATATTATTTACGCTGATGATACCCTGTTGCTATACTCTGCTAACTCTGCTGAACTTCTGGAGCGACAAATAAATAATGATTTAATTGTTTATGGGTCCTGGCTTTTGGGAAACAGGCTTACAATCAATACCTGTAAAACTAGTTACATGGTATTCAAGCAGATTAATAAGAGTGACATCTGCCTTAACATTAGAATGCATGGACAGGAGATACAAAGAGTGGCTAGATCTAAATACTTAGGACTAATTATTGATGATAGATTATCTTGGTCCCCTCACATAAGTAATGTGAAATCTAAGTTGGTTTTCTGGGTTAGGCTGTTCAGAATGAAATATTACTTGGATTTAGAGCTAAAAAATATGATTTATAACTCTTTTGTGCTGCCTAAGATTACCTATGGTATTTTGAATTGGAGTCAAACTTCAGAGATGAATATTGACTCAATTCATAGAATACTCAATAGGATAGTCAAGGCAGTGCATGGACTTGATGGACTGACTCCAAGTGATGTACTATACAGACAAACAGATAAATTCAATGTAAGGGATATTATATTTATGGAAAAAGCTAAGATAATATATAAAATACTCAATAATAATATAAAATCTTCGATATGTCCAATAAAACACTGTGATTACCACAGCTATCACACAAGATTTAAAGATAATCTCAGGCTTGATATCGCTAGAACGAATAGAAAACATAAAGATCCTATTAGATTAGCTATGGAAATCTTTAATAATTTACCTAACTCTTTGAAGAATGCTAGGTCTTTTCCCGTCTTTAAAAGGCTGCTGAAGAATCACATTACAACCATGTAAAGTAAATTACGTACTATTTAATACTAATTTTTTTTTACTAATTGCTATTTTTCTTTTTTTTGCATCCCTCATACCAGCACTCTGTTGCTGACTGGGAAGCACTTTCTCTCGCTTTGTTTTCTCAAAAATCCTATAATTAATTTTTATTTATATTATGAAAGAGCTTCTTCTTCTTCTTTGCATGCTTTTTTTTTTTATTATCCATCTTTTACACTAACTTCCCATCAACTAACTCTATCTTACTTTCTTTATTCTCCGTTTATCCTATTTATGTTTTCTTTTTTACTATTATATAATTTAATTACAAATTGAATGTGTCGAGAGTGTGGTTTGGGATTCCTTTCCTATCCTATTCCCTTTCGGGGGATGATGATAATTTTAATTGCTTGTTTCTTGACTAAGTGGCTTACTGCTGCTAGGAAGAAGAGGCTCTGCAATGAAGCTGACCCCATTGTGTTATTGTCTACTATCTCCATGAGCTAAACACGAGTAAATTTTACCGCTGAAGCACCCTGCAACGGTTTCTACTATGGCCGTCATATAGAAGGCCAGTCGCGACTTGCAATCTGACAGGTACTAATGTACTTTTATTGGTCGAACTGGTCGAGAAATGTACGTCGACTGGTCGAAAAAAGGTACATTAAGCACGCCATCTTAGTACGTTAATTGCTATTGCGACCGGCCTTCTATATGACGGCCATGTTTCTACCCTGTCTACCGTAGTCAAGCGATCTAAACTGTCAGATTAGTTGGGTTATCCATCGCATTTCGATATGTCGCAGTTAAGCGCAGTTCAAGTTGAAATGGTTTCAACTTTGACGCAGCCAAGCACTTGACATTTGCGACGGGAGAAAAGTGTCTAATCGGTCCGTAGATGTCCACTCCATACCTACTATGTCAGTGGATTGTTCCTGGTTTTCTGGCAGTGGTTTGATTAGTAGCGCGGCGTTGTAAAGCAAGGAATTGTAGTGAAACAATCGAAGTCATATTAGTTGTCCGTGAAATCTAGTAAAGATGTCAATATCAGAAGATTGTAAGTACCTCGTTGTGTATGCGAATATGACTGCTGAGTTAATTGAAATGCTTGAGATATTCCGCAGTCCAATTGAATTTTTAACAATGTCAAGGATTGGTGCGTACGGCGATTTGTCATTGGAGTTTTCGGCAAGTTTAGCGGAGCTGAAAATTCTTTTGTTACGAGTTTCTAAGTGTGAATTATGGAGAAGTGCTAATAGTGTACCGTTAACTCCTGCGAAATTCGAACATAATAAGTCCCGTTGAGGTGCATATAAAGGTGGCGTTTGTTAAAACGGCAGTCTTTACTGTGGATTCACCAAGGGATCGTGGAGTATACACTATCTACCCATGTTTTTAGAGAAAAAAATTGTCAGATTAAAATTGAAATTTGGGGTAAAATGATGATTCGAAGCAAAACCTGGAATGTTGTATTAATTGATGACGCAGCATAGAATGTTGCGTTTGTTAAAGCGTATATTGCTTTCCTGTGTTCCCGAGATTATTTGATAAAACTCAACTTGGTGCACCCCAGCCGGGAAATCTTGCCACCAGATGGTGAAGAGGTGGTAGCAGGTTCGAAAAATTGAAGCAAAACACTAAAACATACAAAAAATATACGAGAAGTTAACACATTGAAGACAAAACACAAATAAAGAATACCCCCAAAAGCAAGCACACAACCACAATAGCACATGTAGGGGATAGACATTAAAAGCCTGAAACACACAAAATACATATATTAAATCAAACGATAAAGCACATCTAAATTTCACAATCTATTTATATTTGCGCCATCGAATGCTACTGAAACTAGTGATGGGCGTTTCTGTTTTTTTTTAAAAAAAAACGAAAACGAATTGTTTTTTTGAGACAAGCAAAACATTCATTTCTAGAACTAAGCGCTACCAACCTGAATTGAGATTTGTATTGTCCAAATTTCCCAATATATTATCTACTTGATTAACCGTATAAATCATACATCGATTAGTCCATATGGTCGTAAAGAATCAAGATACATGGTCGTATGCCATCAAGAGTTGATTATAGTAAGCACCATTCAAAACAACAGCCACTGTTGCTTTCAATGCTACTTACCCTAACCAGCTCTTGATCGAGATGCAAAAATACGCACCTAATATGTCTGCGTATTATATATATGTACATACATAGTTTGCCTCTGAAAATCTGCTTTCCGCCGCTAAACAGTTTTACACTGCTAAACAGTTCGTTTTAACAAACGAAAAACGGTTCATTTTAGAAAAACGAGTGGCTTTAGAAAAAGTATTCTTTGTAGAAACACGGTTCGTTTTATAAAAAATGTTCGTTTTATAGAAACTGTTTGTCGCTATTTGGAAAAACTGTTCGTTCGTTTTTTGCAGCCAAACGTTTTTTGGAAATTGTTTGGCGTTTTTAACTGAAACGCGTTGACCAGCTTCCGTACGTCCTTCAAAAGACTTGATCGCGTGGTAGATCGTGTCGTTTCATTGGCTGATGATTTTTCCAACAGAAAAGGTATAATAAAATAAAAACAGCAGTGAGATATGAAACAATTTGCCTGAATCTGAGGTTTAGTAGTAAAACTAAGGAAAACTAAGGGACTAAGGACAAATTTGACAGTCTTCTCCTCCGCGAACAGAAGATGAAGAAGTTAGTGCGTAACCAGCGTGCGAACTCCGTATATGTATACGGTCAAAAAATCCCAATGACCTGGCCTGAGATTGTATTGTTGATCAAAACTTACACATCTTAGAGGTATGCCTGGGATCGTTGTCTTGTTGAAATCTCCATTTTAGAGGCATCTTCTCGTCAGCGTACGGAAGCATTATATTTTGTAATATGTCAACGTATACGAAACGATCCATAATACCGTAAATTCGATGAATGGGCCCAATACTTTGAACTGAAAAGCAACCCCAGACCATGATATTACCTCCTCCATGTTTGGTTGTTGGGATGCAATCATCATCATCGCGGCACTACAGCCCGAATCGAGCCTTAGCCTCCTTAATTCTTCGCCTCCATTCGTCTCGGTTCAGTGACCGCATCCTCCAGTTCGGTGCTCCCAGAAGTGACCTGCTCTCAGCAGCTATCGAATCCTCCCAGTGCTTGCGTGGCTTACCGACTGGCCTGGCTCCGCTCGCTCGCCCCTTGAGAGACCGTTTGGGGATTCGATTGTCGCTCATTCGTTCGACGTGGCCAGCCCATTGTAATTTTTGTAGTCGTATGACGGTAGACTTCCGGCTCTTCATACATGGTATACAGCTCGTTGTTGTATCGGATTCGCCATCCATCTTCTTCCCGTATTGGACCAAGGATCCTCCGCAATACCCTTCTCTCGAACGTATTCAAGGCTTTTTCAGACGCCTGGGTCATTGTCCAGGTTTCGCTTCCGCAGCATAGCACAGGTCTAATAATTGTTTTATACATGCGAAGCTTCGTATTCCTGTGTACGCATCGAGATTTCAAAGTGGGAAGCACCGAAAAGAATGTCTTATTGGCCAATTGAATCCGTCCTTTGATTTCGTCAAGCTCATTCCCATCCTTCGAGAGGTTCGTCCCTAGAAACACGAAGTTGTCTACGTTTTCAAGGTTATAGTCCCCTATCGTTATGTTTTGTCTTATTGGCGTCATTTTCCTTGATTGAGTCATAACTTTTTTTTTTTGTTCGTTAATTTGAAGACCAACTTCCTTGGCGGTTTCGTCTAGAGCTACAAATACTTCCTTAGCGTCGTTGAACGAACGTGACATAATGTTGATGTCATCAGCGTAAGCTAATAGCTGTGTCAATTTAAATAATAGAGTTCCTCTCGTATCAACGGGGATTTTTCTGATGACATACTCAAGCGCTAAGTTAAAGATTACCGGAGCTAATCCATCCCCTTGTTTTAGCCCTATATTCGTCGAAAACGAGTCGGTCATATTATTCTGAATCAGCACTTGTGACGTGGAGTCGGTCATGGTTATTTTCACCAGTCGTACCAACTTTGCTGTGATTCCGAACTGCAGCATGATGTGATATAATGCAGTTCGATTGATGCAGTCGTACGCTTGTTTGAAATCGACGAATATTTGATGGATATCAATGTTGAATTCCCAGCATTTTTCCAAAATTTGTTTGACCGTAAATATTTGGTCAGTTGTCGATCTTCCACGTCTGAAACCACCTTGATATTCACCAAGAATTTTCTCAGCGTGATGGGAATCCTTAACTCTAAAATCTTTGTCAAGAGTTTGTACGACGTACAAAGCAGTGATATGCCCCTGTAGTTTTCGCATAGCAGTTTATCTCCTTTCTTGTGAATGGGACATATAACACTTTTTCGCCACTCATTCGGCATCGTTTCTTGTTGCCATATGTCTGTCACCAATCCATGGATAGCCCTTAAAACGGAAATCCCACCTGTCTTCAGGAGCTCCGCGGGAATCCCATCGATGCCCGGTGCTTTGTTGGATTTCAAGCGGTCCATGGCCTGTCGGACTTCATCTAGTGTAGGAGGGTGAGATGAGGCACTGTCAAGGTATGTACCAATTAGTGATGGCGATTCGTCGGGTGCGGGGACATTTCCGTTCAGTAATTGCTGGAAATAGGACGACCATCTTCCCTTCACTTGTTCTGAGCCACTTATGATGCTTCCATCGGCTGCCCTACATAGGCTAGTTCGTGGTTTAAAGCCTTGTTTTAAGTGCCTCTCTACTTTGCACGCTTGTCGAGTGTTGTTAGCCATAGAGCTGTCATTCATGTTATTCAGCATGCTGTCAAAATGCTTTCGTTTCTTACGTCTAATTATTCTATTAGCTACTCTCCGAAGATCGTCGTATTTTTCTTTCTTGGCTCTAGTCGGACGTTCAATGTGGATTTTGTAGGCCGCATTCTTTTCGTCCAACGCGGATTGACATTCCTCGTCGAACCATTCATTTCTGCGTTGTCCGGCTGTGTATCCCACTACTTTTTCGGCTGCTGTATTCACTGCGCTTTTGATGGTAGTCCAAACTTCGTTGATAGACGTGGTGTTAGGCGTGGAAGCTAGTTCCATTTCCAGAGCAGATCTATACTCGGATTCTATCGTCTTGTTTCGAAGCTTGTCGACATCGAACTTGCGTCTTGAGCTTGCTCTGGCTTCATACGACAGTGATATTCGACATCGATATCGAGTCTTGACTAAGTAGTGGTCGGAGTCGCAGTTGGCCCCACGGAAGGTTCGCACATCTAAAATACTTAGGGCTAAATAAATACTTAGGGCTAAATCTTTGTCCTTTTGTTCGTCGTACATGTCTTATTCCATCAGAATATTTTAAATTAAATTTCGATTTGTCGGAAAATAATACAGTTCTCCACTTTTGAATACTCCAGTCTAATTGGTCCTCGGCAAAGGCTTTTTTGCTGGTCGGAAAACCAGCTTCTTTAGCTCTTCTCCTAATGGTCCTTGCACATACTGATAGTTTGAAATAATTTTGAATGTGGTTAGAAGAGTCCATAGGTTCAACTCAAATCCTTTTTTTAATCAAAAAATCAACTCTTCGTGATGTTTTTCCAGGCCTTTCTACAGAGGAGAGATACGACCCTTCAGCTCAAACATTTTGATTAGCCGCGATATAACTGACCGATTCATCGAATATCTTTTACTAATTTTTCACTGCAATATGTAATTTTTGCCATTTTTAGTATCTTAACGTGTTAACACTAACACACAAACATTTTGCGCAAATGCTGTTTTAATGATGAAATTTTAATGATTCATATAAGGCAAACGCATTTCTGATGCAATAACTGTTTCCTGCTAACGGTCCGTCAGTAGCGGTGCGAAAAAGTTACTATATATAAAGCGATGCTTTAGTTTTGTCCAGGCAAATTTTGAGTACCGAGAAAAAGTTTTCGTTTATTTTTTGTTATTGAAAAGATTGAATTGTCATTGTTATGTTTTATTATAATGCACATATACACACATTTTCGTCAAATCCTTGCGCTGTAAACCTTTTGAAGGCTCGAAACTTTTCGACTCATTTTTTCACGAAATTCTGCAGCTTAGAAATCTCCTTGAAAATCCTTTTCGTAACGCAGCCAGGATACTCTACGCCAAGGGACATTGTTTAATATTGTTACGTTTGATTCAACCAATTTGAAGTTCATGAAATCATCAAACGACAACATGTTTACCTCAAAAGTAAAAGGATTGTTTTTGGCTGACCTTATATTTGCGCCCAACCTTCTGGCGTGTAAACTGGAATAAACTTGGTTTCTCTCTTTATTTTTGAGTGTATGGAATCGCATTCAATTTGTGTGTGTCCAGTTTCAAAAAACTTGTGGTGAATGGTCTTTAAGCTGGGATGAGTTTGGACAAGTTTCAGGCACATTGCTGCAAATATTGAATTTTTCTGTTGGCCAACACACCAACATCATTCTAATGGATTTAGTATCCTTTTGGTTTGAAATGTTTTGAAAAATACATGTGGAGATTTCGTTAGCTCCTCTTTTTCCTTGCACTTCATCCCATACGTAACACAAGACTTTCTGGTTTCCAAGATGGTAAACCGTTAGGCTATACACTGTTAATTTACCCATATAGTAAATTTTGCCGCTTGGCCCTTTTGGTGTTATTAAGACGGGTTGCAGATCAAAGTTGAATACTATTATTTTTTTTATTAGATTACGATATTTCCTATTCTAAATTCCTTTTTCGTCGAGCGGACCCTTTCTTTGCCATGTGCCATTCAAAATTTAATTTCTCTTCCTCCTGTTTTTCTGAACTAAAGCCTTTGTGAGCTAAGCAGAACTTGCGCTGATCTCTCTTTGGCTTGAAAAATCCTAAATTGTATCATCTGAAAACTTGACTGCATTTGTTTATGCTTACCGGTTTCAAACTGCTCTTTTTGCATTCCTCTACATACATTTTATGGATTATTTGCATATTAAGAGATGTATCTAAGTACTTTCTCGCTGTCGATATAAGGCAGTAATGATTTAGGACTCTACTGCATGAAAAGAAGCAATATGCTTCTCTGTGTGCTCTTCTTCAGTTGAGGCAGTTTATTGTGAGGCGGATGCTTGCCCCGTTTATCTTCCTCGAAGCATTCTTGAATGGTCGTTTTTATAACAACGCTCCTTATGAGGGAGTCCGTAATATTGAAAGTTGCCAAAAAGAACCTGCGGCATACCTTTATTCTTTGATAGTCAACCGTTAAGCAGTAATTCACAGTCAGAGATTGTCAAATTCCTCGTTATCCGTGCTTTAGATTTGTTTTCAATATGCATATTAATAAAACTCTGTTGATCATCGATATTAACCATTCCACGAAATTTTTCGTATAAGAGTTTTCGGCTTTCTTCACTGATGTTGCAGTTGACATGTTTGACCTTTCCATTGCTAGTTGAGCATAACATAGGCTTAGCCGGCCGCTGAGTACCCTTTGCTCCAACGTAGGCCTCACCTCTTGGCCTCTTATTTTTGCTGATGCTCGCTCTCCATCCTTCCTTATTAATTTTTCCTTTCTTCGACATATTTGAGAAACTTACAGCGTTCTCCGTTTCACTTTCATCTGACTCCATACTAACAAATGAAGAATTTGGACTGTAAGATGAAATTAAAGAACTAAAGTCCCTAGTGTCTTCGTCATTATCAAAAACATGGGAAGGACCAGGTAAATCTTTATTGATTTTCGCTATTTACAGAAAATGCTATTAGTACCCGAATGATTGTAATCAAAACAAAACCTACATAGCTTTTTGTTGGAACCATCACTATAGCTTCAATGGGTCTTCTTCCTGAACAGTGCTAATCTCTTAAAAATAAAGTAAGAATATTTATAAGTTATTGAAATTCGAGTTATTTTCCCTACATACCGGCATCATTCACGTTAAGCTGCGTACACATAGGGCCAAGGCCAACGGTTCGTTAGCTCGGATTTGCTTAGTGTATACGAAGAGCCAACCTTGGCGTTGGCCTTGATTGCCGTTCGCTCTGCCGGCGGTAACATCAAAGCGTTGGCGATGTGTTGGTCTTGGGACTTCGTTGGAGTGTGGATGTTTGTTCGACCATAGCTCACCCAGACCGCAGCCAACGCTTCGGTAACAAGCTATAGGCCTCAATCAACGAATTGGTCAATCTATCATTGGCCGTTCGTTGGTTGTATACGCGCCTTTAGAAATTACTTTGTTTTTCTGGAGAGCCAACGATAAAAACAATGCTCCACGACTTGCCATAGTAATTCTACAAAACTCGAAGAAATAACAGATTAAACAAGATGCAGAATTGACCAAGTCCTAAGGACACATAACATGCTCAACTGTAGATTTTCTATTTATTCATAATATGCTCAGGTTTTTCGTTACACCAAAACAACGAATGTGCGCATTCATGTTTTCGGCGTAACGCATTTTGCAAATACTTAGTTTTTAGCTGATTCAGAAAATTAAAATTTTGATTTTGTGTAGGCATAAAATGGATTTTCATATTCCCAGTTTTGGCAAATTGTTTATATACGAATTCCACGTACAGTGACATGCAAAACAAAAAAAAATCGCCAAAAGAGCACATTTATAGTTTTGAATTTAACTTATCTAGTGTGCAAGTACAAATTTTCAGTTCTCAGTAAAGCCTAGTAATGTATTCGACGAACGAAATACAGCGAAAACGTCTGTGCGGAATCGAGCGAAGTAAAGTTCCGCACCCCGACACCGGGGGCAGTATAAATTACCACTGATGACATTTAACAAGTGCATTACATTTGAATTCGGTGCATACAAATTTAACTAACCGGCATCAAAAATGATAATATCAGCAAAACAAAAACTATTGTTGCAAGGATGCGCGGTTCATCCATCCATTTTCACCAATTTTCCAATAAAATATCCGCAAACTCGAATGAAATTATGAGCTGTCACAGTTTTCGCATCAATTTAAGGTCCTGGGTCATTAAATGGCCGCGAAATTTAACTTATACATTGTGCAGCGCCATCTCAGAGCGAGTCATTGCGTTGTCTTCGAAGACTCTTATACGCCTTCGAACACATTACTGACGAGCAAAACCAAACGAAACGAAATTCCGCGCCAGGCTGATTTTGTATGGGATTTGACACTTCGTTCCGTTTCGCGTCGAATACATTTCAGGGCTTTACATTCAATTTTCAATAGGTATGTTTTTGTGTGTCCATGAATCTCGTGATAACAATATACATACTATACCTACTTTCATTTGACGTCGCACGATTTAGTGAGGGCTGCTGAAAAATTGCCCCCGATATAACAAATAAGCGGGAATTTTGACTAAAATAGTAATTGAAATTGGATTATGAAGCAACCTAAAACCTGGTGCTTTCTGTAAGTTTCAGCGAAAAACCAGAAATGAAGCCTAATTGTTAGACATTCTCATCCAACTCAGTACATGACAAAAAAGTCTTTTCTCTTCAGCCCTCCCTACTGCGATTAGATGTCGATGAATATGCAACCGACTGAGTTGCCAAATAACGTGATTCGGGACTTATATCTGCATACTCCATGGTCATGTAATTAGATGATGGAACGTAAGATGTAAAAATCCACACATTGTTATACAATTTCGCCACGGCTTTGCTATGTTAAATACAACAAAAACTGATTTTTTAAAAGGTGCCAATTCACATAGTTTACGACGCGGCTAGTAAGCTTAGCTCTTCGTATAGCGGCTAGTAAGCTTAGTTCTTCGTATAGCGGCAACACCATAGTTAATAACAGTTGGTTTCACGTTCTAGATCTACTCGATGCTAGTAACTTTTGCCGACACACGTTAGTTTTTAAGTTGATGGCCAAGTAGTAAATTCACCTTTAGCTCGCGATGTAGATTGTTTCGCTAGATCTCCATAAGCAATGCCATTTGTCTGTAGCGCCATCGTGAAGAATGCCTCGACGTGGAACTTTTGGCTGAATGTGTCGTGAAATGTGTACTGAAGATGACTTGAGTGAAAATTGTCGGATAATTAAATGAAAATTGTCGGATGATTAAAAGATGGATGAAACTGAACATAGAAGCTTAGAATTTATCGAAGATTCGTACATTCCCACGTTAGAAAATTGTGTTACTCCGTCATTGGATGAAATTACTGAATTCGATAAAAGATATCTGGACAATTGTGAGTGGTCTGATGAAACAGAACGTTATTTGCGGTCGCTCACTCTGGATCAGATTTTCTATGACGTGCCAGCATTCGACAATGAGTTGTTAGAGTTTCAAGCCGTCGAAACAGAATTCGGAAATGTTTTAACAAATAACAATGCTTCTTCATCGGTGTCGATTGCGAAACGATGGCAACTAAAGCTTTTTACAAAGAAGTCAATGAGAGACGTGAAAGTTACCTTCATAGACTTTTCAAAGCCCTATTTAGCAAAAATTTCCAGCAGTGACAACTACAAAAGGTTTTTAAATTTCGGAAATCAGGGTAAGATGTACTTGACTACTAGGGTGCATATAAAATCTGTATAAACTCCGTTTTCAATTTTTGACGTTGTAATTTGTTGCATAGATAACAAATGTTTTAGTGGTAAATAAATGTGCGAATCATACCAATTAATGTAGAAAATGTTAGATACAGTTAGTCAGTCAGCGGTTAACTTTTGATCTCTACCTTGAAAAGAATCTTCAAAAGTCACATCACGAATTTTTAATAAAAAACAAATCATTTCAATTATATTTCGACTACAAGAAGAATCTAATTGCTGTATTAAATTATGTTTCTTCGAAAATATATTGCAAATCGATATTGAAAAACAAAGCGTTATTGTAATTGCTTGAATGCTTTTTTACCAGGAATATATACTTATTTACAAATATTAATAGGTAAATAGAATTATAGTTACATTGTTTTGTAATTAAAAAGACGGAATGGACTACTAAATCTCAAGAACAATGCTTCTTAAAGTCTTTTAACAAATTGCAAATTTCATTTAAGGGCTTATATACAGTCAGAAGGCCCACAAAAGCGATTTTTCAAGAATTTTTCCTGAAAAGACTTTCGAATTTATTAAGGGGGAAAATACATGTAACTGCTAAAAAAATTCTATTTTTTTTTTATTACATCAAAATGTTTGAAATGCTCTTAAAATATACCAAAAAAAGATTTGAAGCGATATTCGTATTAGTTCTCGAGTTATAGTCAGTTATAGGCAGCGTGGCGTTCCCCAGGTCGGTGGAGCTTTAAAACTTTAAACGCATTTTTCTCAAAGTAGTACTTTTTAACTGCCGTACAAAATATCTCAACAAATATTGAACCGTTCCGGCTCAAATTTATACCACATCTGCAAAAGAGTATTATCTCCTCGTTGAACCTAAATGTTATTGTAATTTCAGAAAAATAATTTGTTCATTAATGTTTAAACCGTGATTTTTGTGAAAAATAATCGATTTTTTTGTTTAATCTAAAATTAATGTAAAAACTTAAATTTTTTTTATAAATTTTATTGGTTCACCGATGAATTATATATTTCATTAGCATATTTTTTTTTCTCTGATTGTTGCAAGTTCCCCGGAAAAGGCGTTAAGTTGTACGAGGCAGTTTTTGGTGTTTTTTTCATTCGCTCGCATCGCCTCCATTTTGTGTTGGAAAATTATTAAAAAAATATTTTCATTTACTGTGAGACATGTACTTTAAGGATTTAATATTAAACATTTTCTAAATGAACTATATATATATTTTAAATCAATCTGAAATTAGCAATTTTTTTCGATTCTACATGTATTTCCCCCCTTAATGCAAAAATTTGCACACATAATACACTCCGTTTCATGTTTATAACCCACCTAACAATTTTCAGTTATTTTCATCTAAAATAGTTGCTCGACACAAATCTAATACAAAGAAGAATGAGAAACTGTGTACAATGATTTTTCTGAGAATGACTTCTCATTGACGTTATAACCCAGATAAAGTTTTCAATAAAATTGAATGTTTGTTCAAACTAGTTTCCAAATTAACAAAAGCTTAGTAATTAATAGAATTTCCTTTTGATTTGATCATATCAAAAATCCGTTTTTCATGGAATTGATCATTCATCAAGAATCATTGCTTTCAATTCCGCCAGTGGAACCGCCAGAATAGTTATGTAAAAATTCATACACCCGATTTTCAGCTATACCCGTCTGACAAGAATCCCCCAAATGTTTTCAATGGGGTTCAGGTCAGACAAACACGCTGGCCAATCCATTACCTTAATTGAATTTCTTTCCATCCATCCCATTGTTACACGACTGGTATGAATCTTCGCATTATCCTGCTGGAAAGTCAAGTTTTTTTCAGGATGTGCTGCCAGAAATGGCAGTAAAATGCCTTCAAGTATTTGAATATAATCTCTACTCTTCATACGTGACGAAGTAAATTTTATGTCCAAGCATCCAGATGAAGAACATCACGGACCCGCCACCGAAATTCCGCTTCGAGAAATACTGGGGTTCCTTTTTCAGATCGCGCCAGTACGAATTTAATCATCAGGCCCATCTAAGTTCCATTTTTTTTTCATCCGAAAAAATAATCTGGAAACGAAATTTTAGAAATTAAGCAGAGATGGAATACAAAATCCAGTATTTACCAGTATACCAATCTGTAGCCAAATTTTGTCTGCGAATTCCAACCGAGCTTTCTTATGGTGATCTAATAGTCGTGGAGCACTCTTCATTTTAGCTCTACTGATGTTATTATCACGTTGTAGCGTTGTCCAAATCGTTGTTTCTGACACCTTTGTTTGTACAAGAGCTTCCATTTTATTACAGCTTATTGTTCTATTTCTGACTGAATGTATAATCTTCCTCTCCTCCTGCGGAAAAAGTTTTCTTTCTTCCGTTCGCTTTGTTTTTCTATATATTTTTCATTTTTCTAAAAATTTAAAAAAAAAAGTTGTTGAAAAAACAAAGTTGACTGCGTCCAATTTTTCTTGAAATTTCACTGATGTTCAAACCAAATTCTTTGTACGCTAAGATTTCATCCTTTTCAGCTTCATTTAATGACGTACCTCGAGGCAATTTGAATGATCAACTTTATTATCACAGACTCGTGTAAACAACAGTTGAAAGGATTGATTTACTCGAATAGTAATTCTACTAAAACGGACAAGAATGACGAATTTCCAAGAATTGCAGTAAAAAATAACGCCAATGAGAAGTAATTCTCAGACAAATCATTGTACACAGTTTCTCATTCTTCTTTGCATTAGATTTATGTCGAACAATTATTTTAGATGAAAATAATTGGAAATTGTTAGGTGGATTATAAATATGAAACGGAGTGTATGATAACTTTTAACTGTATTTTAAAATTTTTTATTTGTAACAATAGTAGTTTTGAAAGCTGCTATAGCTGATCTCCCGGAGCTCCTCTAAAAAGAATTTGCCTTGCGGTGACCACGATATCTCTGGACTGGATCATTTAAAATAAAAAAAAAACAAACGGATTTCGTTTAAGCTTGTAATAATTTTAAGCAAAATAATTAGTTAAGCAAAATAATTTTTGACAAAATGGTAGCTTTTCAAAAAAAAAATCGATTTTTCGTCAATATTTTGGCCTTAAATTGTTTATAAAAAAATAAATATTCATCGGTGAGAAAAAAAACTTTGATTTTTTACTAAAAAGTGCACTGAAAAAACTTGTGCTAAAATTTGAGACTGATCGGTTCAGTCGTTTCCGAGAAATTTTGGTCACCGACTTTAAACAAAACAGTTTTGAGAAAAACACGTTTAAAGTTTCAAAAGCACTTTACATAGAGTAAAAAATGTGTTCTTTTTTCAATTTACATCGATTCGTCCATTCCAGGGCCATATAATACAGCCTCCGCCCCTTTGGCAGGTTCTAATAACTCGAGTTGGTGTTGTCTGCAGACCATTCTCCCCTTTCGTGTGCTCTGTGGTTAGATACGTTTATCAGCAATATTTTTTCAAAAAATTGTCTTTGATGCGGATCGCTTGCACCTCCAAATTCACTACTTCCTGCAGCCTTCCCGCTTTTGAACATTATGTACGATCTTATACGAGGGGCATTCAAATATAAACGAGACTTTTGTTCTAGAAGAACTTATAATGAAAGAGAGGGGATAGGAGCGTCAATATGCTGTGGTTAGGATATGATAAGACTGTCCAGTCCTTCGTATAGACATCTGAGAAAAACACTCGATCCGAAATTTCAACAAGGCTTCTTGAGTGCTTTCAGGCTGAAGGACAGGCTTTTCTTTAACGCATTTTCACCTTCGACGAGACATGGGTGCACCATTACACACCGGAATCGAAGCAGACAAGTATGGAATGGAGGATGAAAGAAGAGCAGTCACCGGTAAAAGCCAAAACGCGGTTGTCGGCTGGGAAAGTTATTGCGTCTGTTATTTTTTTAATCCGGTGGTGTTTTGGTGGTTGATTTTCTCCATGATGGAAGAACAATCAATGCTGCACACTATTGCCAGCTTTCAGATCAACTTAAAGCTGTTTACCGCAACCAAAGTCGAGGGTAACTCATCCGTGACGTCATTCTTCTTCAAGACAACGCCCACCCCCACACAGCTGCACAAAACAACAGCCAAACTAGCATAAATCCACTGGACAGCTTTAGAACATCCTCCATACAGCCCCGATCTATCACCTTGTGATTTCCGTTTGTTTGGTCCGCTTAAGAACGCACTTGGGGGCCAACATTTTCAAGATGAGCAAAAAGTCAAAAAATGTTTGGCCATTTTTCTGCGAGACCAAGCCATTTCGTTTTATGAACAGGGGATTAAAAATTTACCCAAACGATGGGAATAATGTGTTGAGTTATTGGAGGTTGAGTGGAAAAATAATATACATGTATTATGTATTTTCTTTGAATACATTTTTTTCAAATAAAGTCCCGTTCATATTTGAATGCTCCTCGTATCTTGTACCTCGCTGCCGGTTCTTTTCGTTTCCTCAATTGCCACTACGTTTAGATTGTACTTGATGGCTTGTTATAACAATGCTTTAACCGCACCAGGCGTTTGGATCTATCTGATATTCCAGGATCCAAATGTGTAGTCCATGTTTCGTTTGCTCCGTTCGATTGATTCAATCTTATCCGAGGCCTTTTCTGCTGTCCCGGAACGGTTTTAAAGTTTGCAGAGGACAGAATGTCGCTCCACCTCTCTAATCCCTAAGCCGACAGCTTCTTTCTCTTCCACCGAGGATATCATTACTCCATCTCTGATCAAGATAAGCAATACTAGAGTGAGTATATAGGGCGATGAGGAGAGATGAGAGGAGTCATTTCTAAAGAATAGATCGACCATGTACTTGCACGTTGCACTTCGCACGTTCAGCTGCTATCAATTTCACTTTGTAAAGAAAAATTATTCACTTCTTTACTATATTGGCATTACTGTCTCTGTTGATAAGGAATTGCATGTTTGAACTTAACACTTTTTCAGTAAGCACCAAATACGCAAAGTGGATAATCTTAAGTAATAATTTTAATAGTAAATTTATATAGCATAAAACTTAAGAGGACTTCTTACCAGTCTATTATAGCGTGTCAAATATTACAGAATACATACAAATTTGACATGTTATCGAATCTTTAAGAACAACGCAGCCAATTGGTTGCTAAACTATAAAATATGTATAATACTTTCAATCTATTTTATTGATGATAGCATTAATTTATTCTCGATTAGTGTATTTTTGAACAATTTCATTAACTTTTTTATTTTTCCATCAGACAATGTGGGGAGTAAAATGTCAGAACCAGTATCCCCAGCTTCGGTTGCATCAGCAGATATAGCAGAGGAATTCGCAAAACTAACAACCGAAGAGCAAGATCGGCAACGAGCAGAATGGAGTCAAGTAACTTCGCAATACGCTTCAAATATGTTGGGTACTAGTAAAGTTGCTAATTTCGATAGGAACTCGCACGTGTTGAAGAGGAAATCAATACATTGCGGACGGTGCTGGCATCCAAGGTACGCCATTCGTCAGATTTGAAACGAAAACTGGGTATTACTGTCTGGAAAGAAATAACAGATGATATGAATCAAGGGATAAAAACCGTTAAAGAAAGTCAAGTGTAAGTCAAAGTATTCATATTTTTAAAAAATTACCATAAATATCCATTTCGATAGACAATTTTTATATTAAGTTGTTCATGTTATTTTTATGTGTTCTATATGTTTGCTCTTACTTTTTATTATCATTTAAGTTATCATACCGTTGAAAATAAAGTCGGAGAAATCGCTAAAGCTGTTCATGACGCGCCTATGTAAGTAAATTTCTTGTAATGGTGTTATTATTTAAAGAGTGCGAAATATTCACAAAGCAAATAATGCTAAATTGTGTCCATTACAAGATAACATATATATACAATTCTTGCTTGAAACGTACTAACTCGGTGATTTCAATTTGTTTTCTTGACTTATTTTGCATTAAATACTTTTTGATTGGTATTACAGTTCCTCGTGTGTTTTCTTTGTTAAATGTCCATAACATTTATACTCATTTTATTTCCTTCACTTCATACTCTCCATCACTCAATTCAATATGGACGATCCGTTTTCCTACTAATAATCTCAAAAAAGTTGGTCTTAGAACTTCATTGTCAATTGGCGTATTATACTAGTGACAGTGCATTCCAGTTAATTATAGTATTTTGTCCACCATATTCATTTAGTGTACATATTTACTGTCGTCAACATATGCCCAGAGAAAAGTTTGCAAACACTTCTGTTTCGCTACGTTCTTTGAGTATTTTGAATGTGTGATTTTAAGCTCTCCTTGAATTTTGATTCATTAATTGAATTTTTGACCATTCTAGTAAAAAGTGAAGTAATCTCACAGCAATCCTTGTCTAGTGTAAATGTTGAAGCTGATAGCTTCATTCTCAAAATTACAATCAATATATACGATTGTAATATGATTAGATTAGTTTGTTTACTCACTTTACCCCTGGTTTAGGTGCTTATTCAGAGCTTAGTGAACATAAAGTTGGGTGTGCGGTTCCTCGTCCGAATCTTGATTGGAATCAGAGGCGCCACACACTACGAGCCAATGCTCTACCCACCTACATATTCTAGTAAGGATAATTTAAAACAAAAAAGTGGTTAAAAAGTCGGTTATCGAGTAAATACGAGTATCTTTTAAATGAGGGTCATTTAATTATGTGTGAAATGTCGTTACAACGAATGTTAATTAGCTTATTTGAAACATAGCATTTACAATCGTGATCAGATATAAATTAGCCGTTTTTACCGTTTCGAATATTAATATTTGACAGATTTATTTCATAAAAGTCTTTATAAATTAATAATGTTGTTCATTTAATTTACAGTTACCAAAAAACAGAGTCTGTTTTGAAATCGACAGGTGAAAAGGCTTCGTCAATTTTAGGTGGCATAGCAGGTGGAATATCGAACAGATTCTCGCAAATCAAAAATTCGGATTCAATGCGCTCCCTAGAAGATAAAATGGGGTCAGCGTATGAAAACGTAAAGGTACCAAAGATTATAAGCTTTATTATTTTTCGATTGCATTAACTTGGTTTTGTTTTACAGACGAAAGTCACAACTTCGCGGTCTAACTCAGTATCTAGTTTTAATGATGCCTTAAATGAAAACCAGGGAACTGACCCAACATCGCCCATTTCTTCTGAAGGAAAGCCACTTTCATAAAAGTTACAATATGGCAATTAATCAAATAACATTTATTAAACACATGTTTTCTTTTATAAATTCGCATCTTGTGCTCAAAAATGAGTTCATAGATTATACAGATTTGCAGTCGATTTAATAGCATTAGACTGATTGTTCGAAGCTTAAATTCCACCATTTGAAATGAAAAGTGGTCATAATATGATGAACTGTTTCGGAAAAATATGTCTTTTATTATACAAGTATGTATGAAAGTGATTCTAAATCGATTCTATGCAATCTTCTATGTGATGGGCTTAGTGATGGGTTTATTTTCTTAGCTATGGAAATATATATACATATATGAAAAATAAGCTGTATTGATAAATTTATTTTGTGTTTTCCGAACCCGAAATTAAGGTCCGAGCAATCGAAGTGAACACCGGACAATCGAAGAGAATACTGTAATTGAAGCAAATGTTCACATATTAGTGATAGATAAGCTATGCGCTCAATATGTGAATAAGTTAAACGCTTTCGAATATGCATGTGGACCTATCATTAGTGAGTACGTCGGTGTAGAATAAAGGATGTGTTCAATGTGGCCATTCGAAATTTTGAAACTCAACGGTCGAAACGGCTCCGAAAAATACACTAAAAGCAATGCTAAACTGCAAACTCCTTTTTGTGACAATAGAATTAAAAATTAAGTAGCTTTTCGGAGAAGCTTTTTTGCAAACAACAAGAAAAGAAGAACTTAAACATTTAATTCATCCATTTATAATAAAAATAATTCATAATGAAAAAAACTCACTTCAGTTTTTAACTTAAAGGCAGGTAATGCGCATAATTAAAAGTCACATTCAGTATCTGAATCCTTTGAATTGGACTCTGCGGATAAATCGCTATAGTTGGCATAAATTCAGCTAGGATTTTTAATAATTGACTCTGATACTTCAAAGTTATGGCAGCATACTCCTATAGTTCTTTATAAATTAATAATGTTGTTCATTTAATTTACAGTTACCAAAAAACAGAGTCTGTTTTGAAATCGACAGGTGAAAAGGCTTCGTCAATTTTGGGTGGCATAGCAGGTGGAATATCGAACAGATTCTCGCAAATCAAAAATTCGGATTCGATGCGCTCCCTAGAAGATAAAATGGGATTCCCTCTTTTTTTTCTTTCTTAAACTAGGTTGCGTCAAGGGAATAGAATTCGAATTATGTTAAATGATAGTGTTTGTATGCAATATTTAATGCCATTGAACGTTCGTGTAAAGCAGTGCTAGCGGAAAATTTGAGTGCAAATAAAAAGTGCTAAATGCCAAAGTACCTTTTTGAATACTCAATAGTTGAAATTTATGCTAAATCTAGCATTAAAATGCTAAATTTGGCCACACTGGATGTGTTGCATCTGAGTTGGCTAGCACTTTCACAATCCAAATGGTTTTTAGGTTTCTATTATTTATTTCTTCTTCGGAGATTATTATTTGAGTTTTAAATTGATTTATTGTTTGAATGCCTTCCATAGATGAACTTTCCTCCGAGTGCACGCTATGCTCTGTAACTGAGGTATTTTTCATTTGTCTGGAAAATGCGTCTGCAACATTTTGCTGTCTAGGCTTATACACTGATTTTTCACCAAATTCTTCAATGAGGTTTTCAATCGCTTGTGTTTCACAATTGGGTTCTCCTCTGATACAGAAAATATTAAGGATTGGTGATCGGTGTAGTCGGCTATGCCGTATAAATAATGTATTTATTTCTACAGGCTCCAAACTATCGCGAGGAGTTCCTTTTCATTCGTAGAATAGTTTTGTTCAGTCTTGGACAATGTTCTTAATATGAACATTATAGGTTTCCTTCTTTGACTTAATACGCCTCCTAGTGCTATGTTGCTAGCATCGGTCGCAAGTTCAAAGGGGTTACTGAAGTCCGGCTGAAATAATTGTACTTGCTCCTTTAATTTTCCTTTTAGAACTAGTAGCTTATATGGCCTTTTCATCGAGTTGTAATTTTATATTTTTACTTTTTATTTTGGTATTACTTCAATTTTCACCTTGTGGAATCTTGATGTTTGTGTGACGAAAAACTTAACAAACCATCAGATTGATAATCTAATAGAGACCGTCAATGACATCATAAACGAAACAGTTGTCCAGAATACACGCTTGATCACACTTAAAAAATATCAGAATCACGCACTGCCATCGAAAATTGTTAAGCACATAAAAAGGAGACACATTTGGCGCTGCAAGTTAGAGCGGCTTTTTCATAGGCATGGCAGAGATCACCCGTCGTACAAGCCGCTGCTTTCAAATATCAACTGACTCAGAAAAATAATTGCTGAAATAGTTGGTAAATTTCGAGCGTCTTGAATCGCGGCTGGCTGATATCCGACCAGGCGCCGGTATCTTTAAAGAAATCAATCTCCAACCGTCAGGCAGAGTTGTTTGCATCGATATTCCAATCCCAGCTGAATGCCGCTCCGCCTGACTATTCAGGTCCTAGCAGCCAAATGGCATAAGAGGAAGTCAATCGCTTTCTCAATACACACAAAAAGCCATTGGCCACATTTCCCTCTCAAAACACTTTGAATGATCCGTAAAATGCAGATGACCGGTGCCGGTGCAATAGTGAATATTTGGTGCAACTGCTGCGTGATATAAAAAGTAAGAAATCCTCTGGGCATGATGAAATGTCTAATTTCATAATTAAACATTTACCAATCTCTATGCTCAGAATTCTTTCTATTATTTTCAACAACGCCCTGAGCAACAGTTACTTTCCGGACACATGGAGGGTAGCAAAAACTGTTTCCATTCATAAGAAGGGCAAAACTAAAGAGGCCAGTAATTTCCGTCCAACCTCCTTGCTTCCTATTGGGGAATATTTTTGAGAGAATACGGATGGAAATGATAAAAAAAAAACTGCTGTGAGCTCAGATATGCAATTCCCGACCACCAGTTTGGCTTTAGGGGCAAGCTCGGCACTCAGCACGCCATCTTATTCTTGCGTGATCAAATTGTGTCTCACTTGAATGTGCGAAACATTCCGACAATAGTGTGCTTTAGATATTGAGAAGCCTTTCTCTCGAAATCGCCAATCAGCTGTAGTGCACTGCACAAAGTTGTCAGTCAGTTGAGTGGCGAACATTAGGCGTTTTTTTTTTCTCCCCTATCCATAACAGAACAATGCTATCCAGAACAAACGCATTGGAAACAACAACTCCTGTCCCAGTGAATTCACTGGAGCAAATCTGGTTATGAATAGGGGGAGCAAAAAAACGCCTATTAATAGTGTATTCGAATGGAATTTAGAAATATTCGAAGAATCCACATTAGTTGGAAATGTAGTTAGTTTGGAAATGTAAATTTTACCTAAATTATCAATTGTTTGCAAAGAAAATAGGAGGTCGTACTCGTTCTCCAGTATTTGTTCAGTTTCATTAGAACCAAAAAGTTCGAAATCGAATTGTGTTCGAAATTAGCTGTATTATTTTTCAAATGATGTGAATATAAGTGTGAAATCAATCAATTGCATTTCATTTTAAATTTGATTCGAAATTAGAACATTTGGAAAGTGTCGGAAATAGTTAATTTTTATTGGAAATTAGATTTGAAGTTAGAACAATGCATTATTGCTCTTCCAAACTATACTAGCATGTCAATTAGGTTCGTCCGTTTTTTAAGTTGAGTTAAAGTTAAACCCGAGTTGAAAAATTGGTACTTTACTCCAGGCAGCCAAGTAAATCAATACATTAAGTAAATTGCACTGGGGAATTTTATTTACCGCATTATTCCTATTCTGAATTTTACAGTTTCGTTTCTAATATTCCTTTATTCTAATGTTAATTTTAGATCAAATGGATAATCGATTGAGTCTAAGCTCTGTCTGAAAAGTTGTGTGTGCTGCCAAGCAATGTCTCCTTTCCCTCCAGTCAAAGTGGCAATTATACTAAATTGACTTGATCCAATAATGTCAGCAGCCCCTGAGTCCGTAACGACATTAACATTTATATTCCCATTTTCGAATGTTTTCGTATCGAATTTCAAGAAATAATTTTTCACCTTCACTTCTGAGCTCGTAAAATCGAAACTCCATACAATTTCAGCCATGTCGCTATATTCTAAAAGAAGGAATTTTTAGAAAATCAAACAAAATAATGTGAATATACCAACCAACTCTTGCTAAGTAGGCCATCTTCCAGTCTCTTTCTACTTTCCGGAAAATATTCCTTGAGGAAAACTTACAGGAGTCCCACAGTTTATACGATTCAATAACCAAAGGTTCGCCATTATCTAGAAATAAAGAATATTTTAAAAATAAAAATATAAAGTTTATTCATTTGTGATCGCGGTGCGCGGTTGAATATTAGTTAAAAATAGTTAGTTAAAATTATAGACATGAAGGGAACGGAGATCACAAATTAATAATCTTTATGAGTAAATATCGTCGGATATAAGTCGAGGATGTTAAAATTTGTCATAAATAACGTAAATCAAAATTAATGATCTTCCACTGGAAGTGGTCACATCAGTCAGGTATGCACTATGAGCTGATGTCTGATGAGATCATACTTTCGAAACCACTTATGAATTTGAATGAGTTTGATTCAGTTATTTTCATTAAATTATTAACACTTTTTAGAACAATGTTGCTTGTGATTTAAATTTTTTTGTACGATTTTTTAAATGACAAGTAGCTGTTTTTCATCTTAAACGTTTTTTTTTTAAATCTTCGATATTATTATGAGCGTCTCCCACTTTTTTAGACGATTTTTTTTTGTTCGCATTTTGGTGGAACGTATCCACTGTGTAACAACAGAGTAAGGTATATAGATATATAGCTGTGTGTGAAAATTTAGAGTAGAAATGAAGGAGTTCGGAGGAAGGTTGGTAAAAACACTTGTTATAATGAAAAATCTTACGGCAGGTACAGATGAAATCAAAGTTTTTTTTTGGATTTTTATGTTGTTCCCAACCATGTGCAACATTTTCTCATAATTATTGGTCAAAGTATTACTGAACAAGAACATGTATTGGTCATTAAAGATGGTAAACACATCTATTTTATGCAGAATAATATTGATGAGCTGCCGAGTTTAAATACTACACTTCTAAATAAAATGTGCCTTTGGGCTGAAGGCGTGACTATTATACCACCAAAAACATGCATCGACTGTGTAATGCAGGACAGATGACTATAATAGGAACCCCATTGCAAACGATACAGTAAAATTGGACGATGAGTTAGGGGTGATGAGCTGATAGGGTTTTAGCTGCGTAGCTTAGTGATGAAAAACTAAAGCTAATTCACGAGTCTATCCAATCCATTTGGATCATACTCTAGAAAAACGATGCGTGTATAGAGCTAATGAAGAAGGACACCAATAGGTAGTTCCCTGATCCACGCGAAACAAATTGTTAGAGTCGCTCATAACAATTTTGGACACTTTTTTGAAGATAGAACACTTAACAAAATTAAAGAAACCTATTGTAGTTGCATGCCTTGTTTATATCACAAGAAAATGAAAGACAAACCACAAAGATTTCTTCATCCTAATAAGAAAGACAACATAACCTTCCACACTTCTCATATAGACCATTTGGGACCATTCACCCGAAGCACTCGTGCTAACGAGTAGCTAATCGTAACCGTGGACGGTTTCACTTAATGTAAGTTACTAAGAGCAGTCAAGAGCACTAAAACTCTACCAGTGCCCAGCTTCCTGGATTATATAATTTCTGGGTTTGGCGTCCTGGTTGAATCATTAGTGCAATGGGAAGTTATTACACATCGAAAGCATTTGAAAAATACTGCGTTGAGAAAGGGAATTAGTAAGTAAATGGACAAGTAGGGAGATTCAATTCTACTATTTTCGGAACTTAAGCTATCAAGCCTGACACTGCATAGCATTGGGATAAATATATAATCAAGTTCAATTCGCAATAGCATGCATAGTATTGCAAAACTAACACCAGTCAGCGATTGTTGTTTGTACCAAACGTGCCGTAAGACGCTCTATTATCCAACGCAGCACAAACAGAACAAAATATGATGAGATCGAAGAGAGGCAGAGAAAGCAAAAGGAACGATTTGACGCCAAACGAAGCCCTGCGCGTAAATATAATAGGCGTGTTTTTTGCTCCTCTATCCAGTAGAGAATAGGATATACCCATTGGAAACACCAACACTCCTGTACCAGTGAATTCACTAGTACATAAATACTATTCCTCATTGGTAGTTCATGTGCTGAACTATAGAATGTCCTGATAGAAAAAAAAAAAGCTCGCGAGAAGTTGTCTTTTTTGCTGTGAATTGGCTTTGGGTTTTTCATGGTTATGTTGAATGTTTTGGTAGTTAGGAAATTAGGAAAAGCCCTCAAAATGTGTAGAAAGTTAAAAGAATTAATTTTCTGTTAGTTCTTTTTCTATTTTCTATCGATTGTGGTAGTGTATATTCGTTATTTTCTTTCTTTATCTTCAGCTGTTGTGTGGCACCACAGCAAATACAGTAACATATGTCAGTCTTAGCGAATGCACTGCTGTTTTATACTAGATCCTTGTTTTTGCGGCATAGTTCTATTCTGTTCTGTATCGGAGCAAAAAAACGCACCTAATATAGGGGACATAGAATTGGTAGAAATAGTAGTTTAGTAGTATTGGTAGTAGAAAAAGTTTTAAGTTACCTCCAAATTATAAAGCACCATTTGCTGTTAAACGTAAACTAAACGTGGTTAAGGAATGACCTGGATCTACTCGAAGCAAGAGAGCTGCTTACCAGAATGTCGAGTCAGCCGAACATTTAAGAAAACTTAGCATCCTCGGAAACGAGAGTTCCACCGATGAAAATGATGTAAATAACTGAGGGCAGTTATTATCTCAGAATGGCCGAGCTGTTAGCTACAGCGTATAAAATAAAAGTGTAGTAGTGCACAGGTCAGAATACGACCAGCAGGATAAACGCATCAGGCAGTTTAAGTAGTATGTTCAATTAGTCTGTTCAAGTCTCCGTAGCAGTGCGGACGGAAATGTTGAGCTTTAGGGTATATAGTGCGTAGTGTAGTATGTGCGGTAATTAGAAACTGTGAGTAGTGCCTTTTGCTAATTCACGGAACTGATGAGGATCTGTGTTTGTTATCGATGGTCGGACGGTGTTTGTCATAGTCCTCATGACCGACGTGCGAGTGTGTCTCGACGTTCCTCAGTTAACATGTGTGTTTTTGTAGCTGGGCGTGTTTAGTTAGCTGCAGCCACTGAGTGTGTGACTCACATATTCCCTTAATATTTTACAGACTGATCGCCGAGTGAGTAAGGAAGGAAGCGACAAGCCGTGGGACACAATTGTGACTACAAAGTAAAATCATCTGTTACAGACACTGTGGTACTTATTTAAAAAAAAAAAAAAACAAATATATACCTAGTTACTAATATATGTATATAGTTTAATTTTAAATACGAACACACCTTGTGTTAAATACCTTTCATATCTGTCTAATGAACATGAATATCGTAAATTGAATTGCTTTGCGGTTTTTTCATTGTCATTGAGAGTGAACTGATAGAGCTAAAATGACACACGTTTAAATGCATAATTGGAATCAAATCAAAAAACAATCTTACATTATTATCAAACTTTTCACCTCTTTCTTGACGCCAATCGAGACTGCCTGACGACCGTCCACGCTTTTCATTTTCAGTGGGCTCACTGTAATAAAATTAAATTCAGTCTGTAATTTTTATTTATTTTTACGAATTCGTTACCGTTCTACGATTAGTTCTGTTATTTCTAACAAATTTCGCATGCTTAAAAATCGCTTTCGAGCCTCAGAACATTTTTCTTGTCGTTTTTCACGTAGCTTTAATACAGCACTTAGCAATTCTGTTTCATTGCATTTGTTTCGGCAGGTTGACGTCTGAAAAATGTTGAGAAAGTTTTTATATTACATATTTGTGTTAAACTAATGAAATATAAATCATTGGCCATCCGAGAAACAAAGCAAGTTACTCAACAAAATACTTGTCGGCCATAACTGAGACTAAATAGATTTGTATACGAACTGATATTGAAACAATATTTACAAAATGACTACAAATCCTTCCAAAGTATTCGTTGGTTTGAATACTTTGAATGCTATTATATCTTGTAGAAACAAATGTCTTTTACCTGTTTGAAGTCACTAGTATACCGCCATGTAACATCCTGAACATCATCTGTTGAAAATGCTATCACGTAATCTATTTGCCTCTTCCAACCATGCTGATACATAAGAGGTGCGTCAACAACGTTGTCCGAAGGGTCCACGTGAATCCATCGTTTCTGAGCATACGAATAGACTTCAGTCCACACATGGTCGAACGTTGCATACACAAAACGGGCATCATAGCCCAAACACATGCAAAGGAATGTTAAACAATTGGCATATTCACCACATCTCCCACGTCGAGTACGAAGTATGTAAGCAATGTCGTTATATCTATAAAATTTTGTTTGTTGACCACAGCAGTTTAATACTTCAACACGCGTACCATTCTCATTCGCACTGGCATTGGCAGTTTTCTCCATTTTGCAAATTTTACAAGCAATTTTATCAACCCATTCAAAGAAATCGTTGTTGAACCAATTCACTAGTTCAACCAGCATCAAGTCTCTGAAACAAGGTTCGATATTTGTATAAGTTTTCAGCTTGATCCCTTTTTGAATGTTTCGGAGCTTTTCCAGAGCCCGCATCTGCAGCATTTCACGCGGAATTATTTTATTTCCACGTTTTAATAATATCGGGTCTTCATACTGCATTACCATATCCGAGTTACTTTCAAGCATTCGAATGAATAGATTGGATGAATTCTGTGAAAATACCCGTAAAAACGATATGCTTCAAAAAATTAAAAAAAAAAAAGTCAGAATCGATATTGTTTCGATTACCTGAGGCCAACATTTTTATCTAAATTTTATCAAGAACATTTTTACAGTTTATTTTTATTCCAGTGAATTTTATTAAGTATAGCATAGTTTATATTATTGTTTTCATTTCGTTTAAATGTAAGTTTATAATCACAAATAGAAAAAAATACTTACCAAAATTTGCGAGAACGATGTTTTTTGAATGTAAGGTTTATAGCTTCGATATGCGAATTTGTCAATTTCTTTTTTAGCATTGTACGACGTGTCTGGAACTTAAAGTCAAGAATTATAAACATTCCGCTTAGTATCAGAATATTATGTGTAAATATATGTACATATATATATATATATATATATATATATATATATATATATATATATATATATATATATATATATATATATATATATATATATATAATATATATATATATAATATATATATATATAATATATATATATATATAATATATATATATATATATATATATATATATATATATATAATATATATATATATACATATATATATATATATATATATATATATATATATATATAATATATATATATATACATATATATATATATATATATATATATATATATATATATATATATATATATATATATATATATATATATATATATATATATAATATATATATATATATATATATATATATATATATATATATATATATATATATATATATAATATATATATATATATATATATAATATATATATATATATATATATATATATATATATATATATATATATATATATATATATATATATATATATATATATATATATATATACAGTGACATGCAAAACTGTTCACGATTTTCGTTCATATGCACTTAGTTCACTTATTTCACAGCGATGCACTGTAAGTATCGCAATAAAAGAATTTATCCCAAGAATATATAACAGTTGAGTAAACATTGGCATTTATTTTTTTGAATTTTTTAGATGCATGTGTTAGAAATTAATTTTCAGTTCAATTCAATATTGTGAACTGTTTTGCGTGCAGTATTTTTTTTTTTTTTGAAAGACCAATTTTAAACAGGTTTACGAGGGGCGTTCAATGTATCTTTTTTTAAATTTGGGAATAAAAAGTAGTCACTAGGGGCCATGTCTGGGCTGTAGGGTGGGTGGTCAATTTCCTCGAACCGGTGCATTGTCGTAAAGAAACAGCACTTTCTTTGCCAGCTTTCCTCTTCTTTTTTCCTTCTCTCAAACGCCGTAAAGTGGTGGAGTATTTTTCTGCGTTGATAGTTTCATTTTTTTTACGTACTCGATCAATAGTATTCCTTTAGAATCCCAGAAAACCGTAGGCATGATTTTGCCAGCCGATGGAGTGACTTTGAACTTCTTCGGAGGGTCTGATCCCTTTTTATGCCACTGCATAGACTCCTGTTTACTCTCGGGGTCATAGTGATGAACCCACGTTTCATCATCTGTAACTATCCTTTCGAAAACACTTGCTGGATCGTCGGCACACAGCTTTAAAAACTCCTTACAAGTGTCAACCCGCGCCTGCTTTTGAAGCGCAGTGAGCATGCGCGGTGCTCATCTTGCACTGACTTTTGTAAGGTTGAGATAATCATGTAGTATAGTGTGTATAGTACCACCGGATAGCTTAGTTATTTCTACCAACAGATAGCTTAGTTATTTCTGCCAACATCTTGATTTTTACACGTGCATCTTGTAATACAAGTTTTTCGATAATTTTCACATTTTCTTCGGTAGCCGCCAAGATTGGCCCACCTGGGCGGGTGTCATCTTCGATACTTTCCCTGCCTCTGTTGAATTCACTTGACCACTTCTGTACAGTCGATAATAAGAGAGCAGAGTCTTGATAAACGGCTACCATTTCTTCATGGATAGTTTTTTGAGGTTTTCCTTGTTTAGTGAGGAATTTAATCACCGCACGATGCTCGATTTTCTTCAACATTGTCGGGTCAGTCATTTTCGTCGTCTCTGACTGGAGGTCGCAAACAAACTAATGAAGTTATCAACATGAAATTTTATATAAATACCCTCAGAAAATGTTGCTAGCTAATGATATATTTTAACTACCCACAATAATATCAAATCATCCCGATACCGAGAATACAGTGAACGCCCCTCGTATTATTTCAATTTCTGCAGCTATAATTTATTTTGAGGTAAATACCAATGGTTTCCGTATAATATAACATTCTTTTCTCGAGTTTACTTAAACCTTCCTTGTTTTTGTAGAAATTAAATAATGGGAAAAAAATTAAGTGCCGCTTTTCGAATATCGATCGCAAATGATATTGAATCGGGATATTCGGTGAGGACGATCGCTACTAAGAGCTGTGTATCTATCGGGCTCGTGTTTAAAGTCAAAAAGCAATTTCAAATTGTCGTTACGAGTTCGAAAAGAGGGCATCCGAAATTATTATCCCCCGAATCTGAATGGTATTTACGACGAACGATTATGACTAGTGCCGTGGAAAATGCAGTAGAAACCAATTTAGAACTCCGGAGTGCATGTAGTATCAATGTATCCAATGATACTGTTCGTCGGTGTCTTAAAACTGGAGGGTTGAAAGCCAAAGCAAGAAAGCCAAACCAAGAAACCACTTTCACGAGAGCATCATAAAAGAGCCCGATTGGCTTTTGACAAACAGCATCGAAATTGGACTGTTAACCATAGGAAGGCCGTAATATTGTCTGATGAGACTAAAATTAATCGGTTAGGATCCGATGGTAGGACTTGGGTTTGAGTGGACCCAAGATTAGGGCTACGTGATAACAATATCATGAAAACTTTAAAATATGGTGGAGGCTCCTTGATGATTTGGGGCTGTTTTAAAGGCAACAAGTGCGGAAAACTACGTCGAATAAATGAAATAATGCGTGCTGCAGACTATATAAACATCCTGGAAGATTTTCTGCTTCCCAGTATCGATATTTTTGGCTGCGAAACTGAAGATGCGAATTTCATGCACCATGATGACCCTAGAAAAACTGCTAAAATAACAAACGAATGGCCACAGAATAATAATATAAGGACACTGAAATGGCCGGGTCAATCATCGGATATCAATACTATTGAAAATTTGTGATCAGTTATAAAAAAAACTGTTGCTGGCAAATAGGGAGATTCCAGGAAGTGTGGATGAGCTTTGGGAAAAAGTTAAAACCGAATGGGACAAAATGGATTCTCAATTAATACATAATATTATTGGAAGCATGCCAAAACGAATTGAAGCAGTTATTAAAGCCAAAGTAGGCTATACAAAATACAAAAAAATGAAAATTTGACCCACTCGCAAAAGTGTTCACAGAATTCAGTATAAAGACTATAGTTTCTACGAGAAATTATAATTAGGATTACAAATCCTTTTTGTTCTGTTTGCTTAGAAAAGAATAAAATACTTGTTTATGTTAAAAGTATTCTTTGATTCTACTCTCCTTATTTGACAGCGGTGAAAATATTAAAAACACTAAATTTCGTGAACAGTTTTGCGCGTCACTATATATATATATATATATATATATATATATATATATATATATATATATATATATATATATATTTACGCTAGTTGTGACAAATTTTAATATTGGCTACTCACATCTAACAATAATGTGTTCTCATAGAAGTTATTAGTTTGCGATCGCTTTTTCGTTTCTTGTCTATAATAGCATAGACAACGTATATCGGCTCTAAAGCTTTTCCAAGCTGAGAATATTTGATGCGGGAATATGGATAAAAAATGTGCATTGTTTTTGTGAGATGATGAAAAAGCGAAACAATGTAATAACATTAAGTTAGTAATCTTCCACTGCAAGTGGTCACATCATTCAGATATGCACTATGAGCTGATGTATGATAAGAAAGTGCATACTTTCAAAACCACTTAGTTAAATTTCAATTTTTAATCATCTCACAAATAATAATTCCATTTTGATTCTGCTATCGGAGCCCAGCAAACCAAATGTATCGTAATTAATTCATAAAAGAGTCATATTTTACGAATGTTTTTGTCGTTAACGAGCTCGCAAATGAATCGAAAACGATTCATTGGTCCTACTAAAATGGCCATCCGAGAAGAATCATTTTTAACGATTCGTAAATGAGTTAGAAAAAATGTGGTTTTAGCGAGTATATATCGACCAGCAAACTAGGGGAAGAATCTATGTAAAATCTGCTACTGAGCCGCATAGGCCATAGGGCACACACACATGGCTTGCATTATTTATTGCGTCCGTCATCCTAAGCATTGCTGCGTATCGTTTTACGAACAGGCTCGGTTTTGTATGAGGGATATGTCTGTTGACTGTCGAGAAACTATCGTTTTTAGTGAACGCTCACTAAATTGTTTGCTGGGAGGCTTAATCCGCAAAGTGATCTTAATCTGTAAGCAGCACATGGACACTACAAGGCTACAGTAGTCAATTTAAAAAACTTGACAAGACAAATCACTGATAAACACAATTTAAATGAGTCCCAAGAAATCTCGAGTCAACCGTTGGAAACACTAGGCAAGAAGACCAGTAAAGATTTACATAACACCAAACACTCAACACTTTTATCAAGTGAAAAGCCCGGATGTGAATTAACGAAGCGACTGCAAGCAACTCGGAAGCTTGAAATGTAATATACGGCACAATTTTTTACTACATATTGAGTCGACGAAGAAAAATGTAAGCAATTTAAAGGCAACCATACGGCTAACACGGCTCTTAAGTCCACAACTTCAGCTAGCTATGTATTTTTTGGCACTGCCATCTTCATAGTCAAAGGCAAAAAGAATTCAATAAACGCTTGTGAGATTGTAGAATCTTGGTCACAACTCAACTTCATTACAGTATCATTACTGACCAAGCTGGGAAAAATTGGCAGTCAACAGTCAATTGAATTAAATGGAATCGGCTCAACTACCATACAAACTTCCGGTTGGACTAATGTGACGATTTGCTCGAATATAAGCATGGTTTCAGCTGCTATTGAAGACTGCAGAACACTGTGTTAGGTTGGGTCGTGCTAGGGAAGGCTAAACAAATTACCAGGATCGATACACAATTCTGCGGAATTAGTACAACTTCCCTGCATGACCAATATTGATGAGTCTCAGATGCTAGGAAGGCCAATGACAGCTCAAGAAACACAATGTGAAATTTTATATATGAAACAAGGAAAAGAAACAGAGAAAAACTTTGTGGTCAGACTACCATTCAAAATAGAACCTGAATGAATAGAAAATTCACGGGAAGTGGCCACACAGCAGTTTGTGAGTTTAGATCATCGATTTAAAAATGATAAGGTCCTAAAGGAAGAATATGTTAAATTAACAGTTACTTCATCTCAGACACATTGAACCGATAGTGTCCAATAAAGTGCCTGATCAACAGTTTTTCTTTCCAGGACTACGCAAAGTTGGTGCAAGATTCTCACATAACCAGGGCTGTTCTTATAGAAATGCGGCGAAAAATCTCTAATAAAGCAATTTTCACACACCCACGGTCTCCTGACTTTACTGCGCCTGATTTTTTCTAGCGGGGTTATTTTTTTAGTACTGATTCCTGTTTTACGAGGATAATTTTGGCTTATAACGATTCGCATCAGCCATCGGATTTGACACTTTGTGGGGTTATTGCAAACAGAAAGTTCACAAAACAAAACCAACAAATCTGAATGATGTAAAGTAATCTGAGTGAGCGCATTCACTGATTTATCTTTACGAAATTGTGTATAATTCTTTTACCAATTATATGAACTTTGTTTGTCAACATACATACCTAATTCGGAGCTATCCATTTTCTCTGTTGCCTCCTTTAATATTTGATCTAAAGATTCCAAGATTTTGACTACTTCCTTCTTCTTCGTCTTGATTTCTGATAACGGTACGTTACCAGGTAAAATTAATTCATCATCTTTGCGCTGGAAACCGACATCCAATAATAATTCAAACGCTCCCAAGGCGGATAGAAGTTTCTCCTTGATTATTTTATTCGCTAGTCGAATTGTACGATATTTTGAGTTGCTAGGATCTTTGATAACATTGTCCAAAAGTTTTAGCAAAATCTCAACACTCGTTTTGAAGACTTCTTTGGAATTGGACTGCAACATTCGAAGCAAACTTAGACTAATTGAAGACATTATTTCCAAACGTGAAGCGAGAATTTCCTAGAATTTCCACTTGACGTACGATTTTCTTGCTACTTTTGACAATCGTGGTGACAACGGCAATACATTTTCATGACATTTTCAGCTGTGGCTTTAGAAGATACACATTCGGAGGAGTAACGTCTGTAGCAAATGCGCTACTAATTGTCGGATAATGAAAGACGATATTAATGAGAAACTAAAGAAACAATTTATTGACTATAAAACTAAAAGATAGTAAAGATAATACTGAACGCGTCCACGGCCGACCTGTTCGGTCGGCTGATGAAATAGAAGTCTGCTAATAGTTCTGCGTAACTGCCGATGGTTGTGCAGTGCAGGCAATTGGCACTGCCGTACCAGTGCGTCCAACCATGCCCCTACAGCACTCCCCCCTAAGTGTTCACACTGATGTATGGCGCGATGTACGTTGCCGATCAATGGGGCTGATCTGCCGTAGGGGGCCCCGAGGGCAGCTCGATGGGCTGCGATGAAACATCGCGCTGTCGCAGCAAAATAGCTCGCCGTTGCGGCGATCTGTTGCTACGCCAGTTGCTGAGATGACGGCGTTGCTCCTCGTGGCATCAATGATGCGGCTGCTGAGGCGACGCTTGCCAGGATGTCCTTTTCGGATGTTCGTAGGCATCAATGTAGCGCCGAGGTGACAATGTCCGGCCTCGTGTAACTAATTGATGCGGCATCACATGGCAATGGCTACCGCGGCGACAATGTCGGGCCTAATTGTAGCAAGCTGATGCGTCGTAATTACCGTCAGAGCTGTCGTCGGGCCGGTCGTCGGGATGTTCTTTTTCGCACGATCGAGGGTCACCAATGTAGCAAATGCGCTACTAATTGTCGGATAATGAAAGACGATATTAATGAGAAACTAAAGAAACAATTTATTGACTATAAAACTAAAAGATAGTAAAGATAATACTGAACGCGTCCACGGCCGACCTGTTCGGTCGGCTGATGAAATAGAAGTCTGCTAATAGTTCTGCGTAACTGCCGATGGTTGTGCAGTGCAGGCAATTGGCACTGCCGTACCAGTGCGTCCAACCATGCCCCTACACGTCTGTAGGGGCATGGTTGGACGCACTGGTACGGCAGTGCCAATTGCCTGCACTGCACAACCATCGGCAGTTACGCAGAACTATTAGCAGACTTCTATTTCATCAGCCGACCGAACAGGTCGGCCGTGGACGCGTTCAGTATTATCTTTACTATCTTTTAGTTTTATAGTCAATAAATTGTTTCTTTAGTTTCTCATTAATATCGTCTTTCATTTATCCGACAATTAGTAGCGCATTTGCTACATTGGTGACCCTCGATCGTGCGAAAAAGAACATCCCGACGACCGGCCCGACGACAGCTCTGACGGTAATTACGACGCATCAGCTTGCTACAATTAGGCCCGACATTGTCGCCGCGGTAGCCATTGCCATGTGATGCCGCATCAATTAGTTACACGAGGCCGGACATTGTCACCTCGGCGCTACATTGATGCCTACGAACATCCGAAAAGGACATCCTGGCAAGCGTCGCCTCAGCAGCCGCATCATTGATGCCACGAGGAGCAACGCCGTCATCTCAGCAACTGGCGTAGCAACAGATCGCCGCAACGGCGAGCTATTTTGCTGCGACAGCGCGATGTTTCATCGCAGCCCATCGAGCTGCCCTCGGGGCCCCCTACGGCAGATCAGCCCCATTGATCGGCAACGTACATCGCGCCATACATCAGTGAGAACACTTAGGGGGGAGTGCTGTAGGGGCATGGTTGGACGCACTGGTACGGCAGTGCCAATTGCCTGCACTGCACAACCATCGGCAGTTACGCAGAACTATTAGCAGACTTCTATTTCATCAGCCGACCGAACAGGTCGGCCGTGGACGCGTTCAGTATTATCTTTACTATCTTTTAGTTTTATAGTCAATAAATTGTTTCTTTAGTTTCTCATTAATATCGTCTTTCATTTATCCGACAATTAGTAGCGCATTTGCTACACGTCGTTTTAAATGCACTGAGGCCCAGTGAGATAGTAGAAATGGAGTGGTCATCGACGGTATAACTTCCCAGCATTATTTCAACAACAAAAAAACCTTTTCCCTTGAAATTGCGTCTACTTTTACGCAATGCACTATCTGCCAAAGCAAACTGAGACTACATTGGTATTTTTGCGAGCAATGAGCCGTATTTAAGGAAGAAATCATTAAGAATCATTCATGCGGCTATTTCCTGTTCATCGACAACAAAGTCGAAATGAAGTGATATGAAAACAAAAATGTTTAAGCCTTGTGTATGTGCAATAACTCCAAATTCAGGTATGTGTAATGACTCCAATTATGATTATTTGGAAATCTAAGACTAATCAAATCAAAGAAACGAACTTTTTATCTATATTTTAGTGCCATGAAGATTTCATATCGAATTACATAGAAGCCAATGCTTGCAGTGTCCTGGATATAAGTAGCAGCAAGTAACCGCAGGGAACTTAGGTAACTGAACTAACCTATCCATTAAATATGGACATTTTATTCATTTCAGTTACTTACCCACTAGGCCTGAATATCCGTGTTAAAAAATCTACATCCGGATTAAAACACTCTTTTCCAACAAAAAAATTAAATTTATTAAATCATCATTACATCTGAAGAGTTCAGTTTTACAAAATGTAATTTGTTGTGTGGAAAGGAAAGTAAAGTAATTTTATCTTCCTCGGATATTTGCTCATATTGAGCTAAATTATCTTTACTGTGTTCAAATCAATATTATTCAAGAAATCAAAAATATTGTTAATTTTTGAATATAGGTCGCATTTTAAACTGCTACCTAATATGTGTTTAATAGGATCTAAACTAATCTCTTTGCCTTTTATAAATATTCGCACTTGAAAAACTTCATTAATTGAGAAAGATTTTTCAATGTGCGGTACCCTTTCTTTAAAATTTGTTTTATAGAAGTAAATTGTACGATCCTCCACGGATTTTTTCCAATCTTTTAATGACAATTTATTTAAATTACGACGAATATCATTAATTGACAAAATTCTATCCTGTTGAAGTCGTTTTATACGTGCTCGCTCTATAGGCGGATCCTTTCGAGGAGTTGAAAATGAGGAAAGATACTTTGGTAGCCCCGGGAAAATTGTAGGAATAGCATCTGCACGCAATTTACACCTGTCTCTCAATACTGGCAAACCATCTGTGTGGAGAATATCTTCACGGATGATTTGCCACTTTTCGAAATGCCGGTCGCATATCACCGTGTGTTTCTTAACTTGAAGGTCTTTCCTAGGGATTTTAGCTAACCACCTCTTTGTGGCGTTAGGGTCACTAGGAAACTTAAACATACTGCTGGTCTTATGAGTAGACCGACAGTATGGCACGCAGCAGTAAGAAGGCATTTCTGAAATTATATATATTTTTTTGTGAAATCGAAAAAAAGAGTTTATAACTAAGTTTGATTAATGGTAACTTTATTTCAATGCTTGCTATAACATAATGTGTGGGAAGATTCATGTTTTAGGGAAAAATATATTTTCCTTGCATGAACGAAGATGAAATAGTATCTTCTTCTGGTTTTTCATGCTTCAGCTATCGCTTAAAACATACCTACATTAAATTAACAGGAACTGGGTTAGAAGCTGTCTATGCTTATATATTGTTTATTATTGAATGTTGCACTTGTGCATGAACATCAACATAAATTGCATTTTGTCTTATTAACCCCAGAAATGTCGATAAACATCAACTTGAACTACTGTGAAACAAAACAATCGTGTATTTCAGTCTAATAATACAACGGGAATTCCATAAAGAATTCCAATTAGACGTACTGATAATAAGCTCCTAGTAGCCATCACACATGATAGTCAGTCTTTTCGAAATGCGAATCGAGTAAATTACATGGCGAAGTGATTTAAAGCGAGTTTTTGTGATACAAGTGCGCCTGTTGTACTTTGTACACGAGTTAAATGAATTGTGTATAGTGATTTACGTTCGACGATTTTCATTTTCAATTAAAGTGTAAAGGTTATTAACTTGTGATAACGGTTTCCTTCTTGTCTATAAATTAGCAGAGACAACGAATATCGGCTCTAACGCTTACCAAAGCAATGAATATTTGATACGGAAAACTGGATCGTTTTGCGGAATAAGCATTCGAAACCAGAATCAAATTGAATTGTTTCTGTAGGATGATTAAAATGGAATTTTTTTTTAACTAAGTGGGTTCGAAAGTATGCACTGATTCTCATCAGACACTAGCTCATAGTGCATACCTGACTGATGTGACCACTTGCCGAGGGAGATCATTGATTGTCATTGCATACTTTCGACACTACTTAGTTCAAAAATTTTCCATTTTAATTATCCCACAAAAACAATTCATATAAAGTATGTTTATTGGCACTAAACGAACTCTTTTATCCGAGGAAACGCAGAGAACGACGAAGAAACGAGGTGTTTCCGCAGCGAAATATACAAAAGTATTTTAAATGATTAAGTTATTATATTTTTTCAAATACCAAACTATTTGGCAATTCAAATGAGTAAAGACAAGATGTTTCATGCCGCTGTAGTGAATCTAATAGATTCCCTATGTTTTTGATTGCACTTGCCAATGCTTATCGAAGAATATTTCCTCCATTTCAATTCCCTTTCGATTAGCTTTTCAAATTGAGAAAATATTCTCCAAATAGCTTCTGAAGGGACAAACAAAATTCATCCTATATTCACTACGGAGGTATGAACCACTTGCCCAAACATATTATTCTCTTCGAAAAATTTGTAATATTTACCTTACTCTTCAGACCCCGGTACAGTTGAAATTATTTCTTTTGGTCACACGTATTCCTTCCGTTGATTGATTATCTAAAGAGTAAAAGAATTACTACCTGTGTTTCTATTTTCATAATTGTCTTACCCACTCTAAACTACTTTGCAGTGTATCCAAATGCTGGATGCTCCATTTGATCGTAAATGATTTTCAAATGTATTTTATGTCTGAAACATAAATTTTTTATTACATAAATGTTTGTTTTATGGCGATCTTTTCTCACTAAAGCCTAGTAATGTATTCGACGAACGAAATACAGCGAAAACGTCTGTGCGGAATCGAGCGAAGTAAAGTTCCGCACCCCGACACCGGGGGCAGTATAAATTACCACTGATGACATTTAACAAGTGCATTACATTTGAATTCGGTGCATATAAATTTAACTAACCGGCATCAAAAATGATAATATCGGCAAAACAAAAACTATTGTTGCAAGGATGCGCGGTTCATCCATCCATTTTCACCAATTTTTCAATAAAATATCCGCAAACTCGAATGAAATTATGAGCTGTCACATTTTTCGCATCAATTTAAGGTCCTGGGTCATTAAATGGCCGCGAAATTTAACTTATACATTGTGCAGCGCCATCTCAGAGCGAGTCATTGCGTTGTCTTCGAAGACTCTTATACGCCTTCGAACACATTACTGACGAGCAAAACCAAACGAAACGAAATTCCGCGCCAGGCTGATTTTGTATGGGATTTGACACTTCGTTCCGTTTCGCGTCGAATACAATTCAGGGCTTAAAGTTCTATACGTAATCCACAATTAAAATATGGAAAAATCACATTGAACAATGTCAGTATAGGTTATGTGACGTTTAAGTGTCAGTGGTAGTACGGAAGAGAATTGATTGGAAATTTGCCGTATATGTTAAATTGGTTATTTGTATTAAATTAGGCCAATTAACATTAATGCAACTATTTCCTGATCATCGACAACAAAATCGAACTGAAATCAAAAATGTTCAAGCCTTCAATTTCAAGTATGTGCAATGACTTCATTATGATTATTTATCAATCTAAAACTAATCAAAGAAACTAACTTTTTATCTATATTTTAGTGCCGTGAAGAATTCATATCGAATTACATAGAAGCAAATGCTTGCAGTGCCCTGGATATAAGTAGCAGCAAGTAAACGCAGGAAACTTAGGTAACTGAACTAACCTATCTATTAAATATGAACATTTTATTCATTTCAGTTACTTACCCACTAGGCCTGAATATCCGTATTAAAACATCTATATCCGGATTAAAACACTCTTTTCCAACAACAAAATTAAATTTATTAAATCATCATTACATCTGAAGAGTTCAGTTTTACAAAATAAAATTTGTTGTCTGGAAAGGAAAGTAGAGTAATTTTATCTTCCTCGGATATATGCTCATATTGAGCTAAATTATCTTTACTGTGTTCAAATCAATATTATTCAAGAAATCAAAAATATTGTTAATTTTTGAATATAGGTCGCATTTTAAACTGCTACCTAATATGTGTTTAATAGGATCTAAACTAATCTCTTTGCCTTTTATAAATATTCGCACTTGAAAAACTTCATTAATTGAGAAAGATTTTTCAATGTGCGGTACCCTTTCTTTAAAATTTGTTTTATAAAAGTAAATTGTACGATCCTCCACGGATTTTTTCCAATCTTTTAATGACAATTTATTTAAATTACGACGAATATTATCAACTGACAAAATTCTATCCTGTTGTAGTCGTTTTATACGTGCTCGCTCTATAGGCGGATCCTTTCGAGGAGTTGAAAATGAGGAAAGATACTTTGGTAGCCCCGGGAAAATTGTAGGAATAGCATCTGCACGCAATTTACACCTCTCTCTCAATACTGGCAAACCATCTGTGTGAAGAATATCTTCACGGATGACTTGCCACTTTTCGAAATGCCGGTCGCATATCACCGTGTGTTTTTTAACTTGAATGTCTTTCCAAGGGATTTTAGCTAACCACCTCTTTGTGGCGTCAGTATCCTTAGGAAACCTAAACATACTGCTGGTCTTATAACTAGACCGGCAGTTTGGTACGCAGCAGGAAGAAGGCATTTCTGAAATTATATATTGTTTTTTGTGAAATCGAAAACAAAAGTTTATAAATAAGTTTGATTAATAGTAACGTTATTTAAGTGCTTGCTATAACATAATGTGTGAGGAGATTAATGTCTTAGAGAAAAATATATTTTCCTTGCATGAACGAAGATGAAATAGTATCTTCTTCTGGTTTTTCAGGCTTCAGCTATCGCTTAAAACATACCTACATTAAATAAACAGGAACTGGGTTAGAAGCTGTCTATGCTTATATATTGTTTATTATTGAATGTTGCACTTTTGCATGAACATCAACATAAATTGCATTTAGCCTTATTAACCCCAGAAATGTCGATAAACATCTACTTGAACTACTGTGAAACAAAACAATCGTGTATTTCAGTCTAATAATACAACGGGAATCCCATAAAGAATTCCAATTAGAAGTGCCTATAATAAACTCCTAGTAGCCATCACACATGATAGTCAGTCTTTTCGAAATGCGAATCCAGTAAATTACATGGCGAAGTGATTTAAAGCGAGGCGAGTTTTTGTGATACAAGTGCGAACGTTTTAATTTGTACACGAGTTAAATGAATTGTGTATAGTGATTTACGTTCGACGATTTTCATTTTCAATTAAAGTGTAAAGGTTATGAACTTGTGATCACGGTTCCCTTCTTGTCTATAAATTAACACAGACAACGAATATCGGCTCCAACGCTTACCAAAGCAAGGAATATTTGATACGGAAAACTGGATCGTTTTGCGGAATAAGCATTCGAAACCAGAATCAAATTGAATTGTTTCTGTAGGATGATTAAAATGGAATTTTTTTTAACTAAGTGGGTTCGAAAGTATGCACTGATTCTCATCAGACATTAGCTCATAGTGCATACCTGACTGATGTGACCACTTGCCGAGGGAGATCATTAATTGTCATTGCATACTTTCAAAACTATTTAGTTCAAAAATTTCCCATTTTAATTATCCCACAAAAACAATTCATATAAAGTGTGTTTATTGGCACTAAACGAACTGTTTTATCCGAGGAAACGCAGAGAACGACGAATAAACGAGGTGTTTCTTCAGCGAAAAATACAAAAGTATTTTAAACGATTAAGTTATTATATTTTTTCAAATACCAAACTATTTGTCAATTTAAATGAGTAAAGACAAGATGTTTCATGCCGCTGTAGTGTATGTGTATTTGGCATCTAATAGATTCCCTATGTTTTTGATTGCACTTGCCAATGCTTAGCGAAGAATATTTCCTCCATTTCAATTCCCTTTCGATTAGCTTTTCAAATTGAGAAAATATTCTTCAAATAGCTTCTAAAGGGACAAATAAAAATCATCAGGATCCTGTATTCACTATGGAGGTATGAACAACTTGCCCAAACATATTATTCTCTTCGAAAAATTTGGAATATTTACCTTACTCTTCAGACCCCGGTACAGTTGAAATTGTTTCTTTTGGTCACACGTATTCCTTCCGTTTATTGATTATCTAAAGAGTAAAAGAATTACTACCTGTGTTTCTATTTTCATAATAGTCTTACCCACTCTAAACTACTTTGCAGTGTATCCAAATGCTGGATGCTCCATTTGATCGTAAATGATTTTCAAATGTATTTTATGTCTGAAACATAAATTTTTTATTACATAAATGTTTGTTTTATGGCGATCTTTTCTCACTAAAGTTCTATACGTAATCCACATTTAAAATGTGGAAAAATCACATTGAACAATTTCAGTATAGGTTATGGGACGTTTAAGTGTCAGTGGTAGTACGGAAAAGAATTGATTGGAAATTTGCCGTATATGTTAAATTGGTTCTTTGTATTGAATTAGGCCAATTAACATTAATGCGACTATTTCCTGGTCATCGACAACAAAATTGAAGCGAAGTGAATAGAAAAATATTCAAGCCTTGTTAAGAAATGGATTGGGAATTTGCCAGATATGTTTAACTGGTTAAAATTATTTCATTGGGTCAGTTAATTATATCATTGGTTAGTAATGCGACTATTTCCTGATCATCGACAACAAAATCGAAATGAAATCAAAAATGTTCAAGCCTTCAATATCAAGTATGTGCAATGACTTCAATTATGATTATTTATCGATCTAAGACTAATCAAATCAAAGAAACTAACTTTTTATCTATATTTTAGTGCCGTGAAGAATTCATATCGAATTACATAGAAGCAAATGCTTGCAGTGCCCTGGATATAAGTAGCAGCAAGTAACCGCAGGGAACTTAGGTGACTGAACTGACCTATCCATTAAATATGGACATTTTATTCATTTCAGTTACTTACCCACTAGGCCTGAATATCCGTATTAAAAAATCTACATCCGGATTAAAACACTCTTTTCCAAGAAAAAAATTAAATTTATTAAATCATCATTACATCTGAAGAGTTCAGTTTTACAAAATGTAATTGTTGTCTGGAAAGGAAAGTAAAGTAATTTTATCTTCCTCGGATATATGCTCATATTGAGCTAAATTATCTTTACTGTGTTCAAATCAATATTATCCACGAAATCTAAAATATTGTTAATTTTTGAATATAGTTCGCATTTTGAACTGCTACCTAATATGTGGTTAATAGGATCTAAACTAATTTCTTTGTCTTTTAAAAATATTCGCACATGAAAAACTTCATTAATTGAGAAAGATTTTTCAATGTGCGGTACCCTTTCTTTAAAATTTGTTTTATAAAAGTAAATTGTACGATCCTCTACGGATTTTTTCCAATCTTTTAATGACAATTTATTTAAATTACGACGAATATCATTAATTGACAAAATTCTATCCTGTTGTAGCCGTTTTATACGTGCTCTGTCTATAGGCGGATCCCTTCGAGGAGTTGAAAATGAGGAAAGATACTTTGGTAGTCCCGGAAAAATTGTAGGAATAGCATCTGCACGCAATTTACACTTCCCTCTCAATACTGGCAAACCATCTGAGTGAAGAATATCTTCACGGATGACTTGCCACTTTTCGAAATGCCGGTCGCATATCACCGTGTGTTTCTTAACTTGAAGGTCTTTCCTAGGGATTTTAGCTAACCACCTCTTTGTGGCGTTAGTATCCTTAGGAAACTTAAAAAAACTGTTGGTCTTATAAGTAGACCGGCAGTCTGGTACGCAGCAGTGAGCAGGCATTTCTGAAATTATATATTGTTTTTTGTGAAATCGAAAACAAAAGTTTATAAATAAGTTCGATTAATAGTAACTTTATTTCAATGCCTGCTATAACATAATGTGTGGAGAGATTAATGACATAGAGAAAAATATATTTTCCTTGTATGAACAAAGATGAAATAGTATCTTCTTCTGATTTTTCATGCTGCAGCTATCGCTTATAAGATTCAGAAAATTGAGGCAGAATTTCTGGTTGAAGATATTCTTTTTAGTATTATGAAATCGTCTGCTCAGGTTTATATATCAGACGCTAGGCGAACTAAAGGGAGTGATTCAAGCGATTGGTATAAACTTGTTCCAAAATATGCTGGTATAAACGTGGATGTTTTTTGTGGACGTATAGTGGATCAACACAAAATTTTTTAGAAATATCCAAAAAAAATTTGAAAACATTTTGGAAAATACTACATTAAATAAACAGGAACTGGGTTAGAAGCTGTCTATGCTTATATATTGTTTATTATTGAATGTAGCACTTTTGCATGAACATCATCATAAATTGCATTTTGCCTTATTAACCCCAGAAATGTCGATAAGCATCAACTTGAACTACTGTGAAACAAAACAATCGTGTATTTCAGTCTAATAATACAACGGGAATCCCATAAAGAATTCCAATTAGAAGTGCCTATAATAAACTCCTAGTAGCCATCACACATGATAGTCAGTCTTTTCGAAATGCGAATCCAGTAAATTACATGGCGAAGTGATTTAAAGCGAGGCGAGTTTTTGTGATACAAGTGCGAACGTTTTGCTTTGTACACGAGTTAAATGAATTGTGTATAGTGATTTACGTTCGACGATTTTCATTTTCAATTAAAGTGTAAATGTTATTAACTTGTGATCACGGTTCCCTTCTTGTCTATAAATTAACACAGACAACGAATATCGGCTCCAACGCTTACCAAAGCAAGGAATATTAGATACGGAAAACTGGATCGTTTTGCGGAATAAGCATTCGAAACCAGAATCAAATTGAATTATTTCTGTAGGATGATTAAAAAGGAATTTTTTTTTAACTAAGTGGGTTCGAAAGTATGCACTGATTCTCATCAGACACTAGCTCATAGTGCATACCTTACTGATGTGACCACTTGCCGTGGGAGATCATTAATTGTCATTGCATATTTTCGAAACTATTTAGTTCAAAAATTTCCCATTTTAATTATCCCACAAAAAGAATTCATATAAAGTGTGTTTATTTGCAATAAACGTACTGTTTTATCTGAGGAAACCCAGAGAACTACGAATAAACGAGGTGTTTCCTCAGCGAAAAATACAAAAGTATTTTAAACGATTAAGTTATTGTATTTTTTTAAATACCAAACTATTTGGCAATTTAAATGAGTAAAGACAAGATGTTTCATGCCGCTGTAGTGAATCTAATAGATTACCGAAGTTTTCTGATTGCGCTTGCCAATGCTCATCGAAGAATATTTCCTCCATTTCAATTCCCTTTCGATTAGCTTTTCCGATTGAGAAAATATTCTCCAAATAGCTTCTGAATCATCAGGATCCTATATTCACTATGGAGGCATGAACAACTTGCCCAAACATATTATTCTCTTCGAAAAATTTGGAATATTTACCTTGCCTTTCAGACCCCTGTACAGTTGAAAAAGCCGGTTGAAGTTATTTCTTTTGGTCACACGTATTCCTTCCGTTGATTGATTATCTAAAGAGTATAAAAATTACTACCTGTGTTTTTATTTTCAGAATTATCTTACTCACTTTAAACTACTTTGCAGTGTATCCAAACGCGAGATGCTCCATTTGGTCGTAAATGATTCCCAAAAATATTTTCTGCCTGAAACATAAATTTTTTATTACATGGATGTTGTTTATTTTATGGCGGTCTCTTTTCACAAAAGTTCTATAAGTATTTCACATTTAAAATGTGGAAAATCACATTCAAAAATGAGCCGAACACTCTTTTGCCCTTGCCAACAATGAAACTGTATAACCAGTCATTTCTAATTGCATGCATTTCAGAAATTTCTCAATTACAACACTATATTGACGTACAACATCTAAACTTACCCGTTTTCAGAATCTCCTTGTTATTTTCACACAATTTCTTTGATTGGTTCACTATACACGAGCTCACTTGAAAACTTTTAGACGCTATTAATTGTGTCGCGACATCCACTGAGATAGCAGAAATGGAGTGGACATCCATATCAGATTACATAGAAGGGGATAGTATGGTAGTGAATATTCAAAGATATAGAAGAGGTGGACTAGAACTTTGGGCTTTCGTGCGACACCAGTTCATAGGTCTGTTCTTGTACTACAATTAGGTCTGTTCCCGTACTACGATTAATTTCAAGCTAAATTTTTGCCGTAGCAGATTTCACGTGAAATTTTGTATGAAAATTTCACGTGAAATCGAACTCAGTACTATGCTTTAAATGAGAATAATCCATAGAAAAAACCTGAATGAAATCTTATCTAGATTTTAATCGAAATCAGCTATGAAACTTGCATATGAAACAATCTACAATGTAATGTGCATCGAAACACTCAAAACCAGTCAGCACACTAGAAGATTTGATGTAAAATAATTGAAAATGGCAGATTGCTATGCAAATTCATTCAATTCAAACTGCCGATTTCACAATAATCAACAGCAGTGGTACGAGCCGTTTAGAGCACTCTTACTGTTATCAGCACACTCTACATGTAAACCCATAAACTACTATCGCTTAACATTTTTTGATTCAGTGACGCCACAAGTGCAGGATTTTTGTTGTTATATTCAATATGCTTAACAATATTTGATCTGCTCGGGTGTGCAAAAAAACGCACCTATTAATAGGAATACAGGTTAATAGGATCAGAATAGAACTGACGCACTGAAAATAACAACTCCTGTCCCAGTGAATTCACTGGTACGAGAGTTGTTGTTGTTTCCAATGCGTCTGTTCTGTTATGGATAGGGGGAGCAAAAAAACACGCCTAATATTTTACATACAATATCTGATTAAACTGCAAAAGACGCAAAACTATTTGATACTTGAAGAATCCGGTAGCCACTCTCAGCAAAACTCATCAGTAAATGAAGTGACAGATTTGAAAAGTTTTTTTCAGAAATTTGTTTTTGAAGTTGTATGATTTTCGTGCATAAATAAATTGCTACCAATTTAATTAAATTTAAATTCATAAAGTGAATTATATTTACATTAAATACAATGGTAAAATATATATTATTTTTTTCGGTAAAAAATGTATATTTAAACTTTTTAAAATCAACATAAAACAACAACCCTTCCCAATATTGGAATATTATGCGTAAAAAATGGTAATTATAATTGTGACTTCATCATCGGTTTCAAATATTTGTGGAAAGATATATTAACTGGTTCATGATTTAAAGGGCTTTTTTGTGCTTCATTAAATAGTCTTTCATAAACGTTGCCATCATAGGCACCTAAGGCTGAAGACAACACCATGTCTGGGAAGTCGAATCCATCTACAATAGCAACAGCATTGGGCCTCAATTGCGCTAATACTGCTTCCAATCTATTTTGTAGGCTGGTAACATCATTTTCATTCAGGCGAATAAACTGAAAAATAATTAAATTGCATTGAACATTTGTGCGATGAGAAAAAAAACATTTCGAATACTCTTAAAAGATCTCCAATATGATCAAGGCAGGCGTTGACAGTATAGAGTTCAATGATTTGTCGAAATATCGTACGCAAGGGCGGAGAAACGTCCTTTGCACTTTGCTCTAGTTGGCCATGTGCAATTTCCAGCAGGAAAGCGCGACAGTGAATCTACCATAGAACATTTGTAATAAAATTTCGCAACATATTTATATTACCTACATTTGCCGCTTGTATAAGTTCGATTCCGCTCAAATTAGACGCTTGTTCGTGGCTGTAGCCAGATTGCTTTCTCCTTTCAACACTATCATAAGCCAAACGTATTTTTCTAAAATCAATATAATAAAGTAACTACCATGAAATATCCAAATAAAACTTACTGAGCAGCAACAAACTTGAACGCACGAATGATTTGTGGGATTGAACCATCCCAATCGTTAAACGTAGTTTCAGTTCGAAACTCGGACAAGTACGCTACAGTTGGTACCAGTTTTTCATTTCTCAACGCCTGGCTCCATGTCTTCATTAAGTAACGTGCTGTTTGTAACAAAAGAACTGTATTTTCTCCTTCATAAGTAACCGCAGCCGTTACGATTCCATATATCGTCGGGAAATTGGAGCACTCCATATATCCATGTCCTCCGCAAGACAAGCGAAGAATCTCTACTCCTGCGGCAGCATCAGTGGTGCATATTGCTTTTAAGCAGCAGGACATTGCATGGAGCTCTGGCAAACGTTCTAGGTCGCCCTTGTCCAGTTCTGATGTAACCTGATTATATAAATCCCAAATATAAGTCGCACATATTTTAAAAACGAAAGCCTTAGCGATTTGGGGAAAGAGCTTAAACTGTTGAGTAACGTGATCGATGATTTGCGGCTCGGGCTTGCTGAAATGATAGTTTTAACGTTATATCTCTAAGACTAGTCGACTTAGTCTAGTCCTTAGATTATCAAATCCAATCATACACGAAGCAGACTGTCAAGTTTCCATAGACTGTAAAATACTGATGGCGATTGTAAGACAGCTTAAATTAATCCTTCGCGGAATTCTATCGAAGATTTAAATCGTTTGAATCATGGACTATTTGAAATAATGTCTAAATACTAAGTAAAGATTATTGTTGTATTTTTCCACTGAAAACACGTTTCGTGGATTCGATATTCTCTGCGTTTAGAAAATAACAGTTCGTTTACTACGACTAAACAAACTTTTATTCGAAACAATTAATGTTACAACTAAATCGCTTTATTTTAGACTCTACTAAACTCGGGGCAAAAGCAAAGCGGTGTAGGTGCACAACCTTCATCTTCGATCAATATTTTCGATGCTATTTATTTATATTTTCGGATACAGGGCAGATAACATCGTTGAGCTTCTTGATTACGCGATGTGGTCTTTCTCATTTTGGTTGCAGCTTGAGATTTAGGCGTTTCCACCGACGAGGGTTGTAGAGCCACTTTAAATCGATTTCCTGAAACCCAGCTGAATTCAGCTTCAAGTCATACCGTGTTTTCATTTAGTCAGTGTTCGAGTTTATACGGCTCTAATAGACATACAAAGAATGGACAAGCTATCACAATGAATGGACAAGCTATCACAAAGAATGATGAATAAAGAAAGGAGTTATGATTTGGGATACAAAAACGCAAGATCTTTTATATATTTCGTACGGTATTAAAAACCCTACTTATATTATTGGAATAATATTCCCTGATAATCGACCATTGTGAATCGTCTTGTAGTCAGTCTTAACACTTTGCATTACTCATTCCTTTTGTGTTGCAGATACAAGTTTTTTTATATGCCTCTGTGTGTTTCAATTATTTACAGAATAGACATGTAGAACGCAGAATATAGTGAAGAAATCCAACAGAGGAGGGAAAGAAAATTGCATGAAATAACTGTATGGGACATTTTTGCTTCGAAGACCTATAGGAACATGTCGATTTCGACGATCAGACGGCTGAACCACTCTAAAAATGCACCTCAAAAAGACCCAATAATATAGCTACAGGTTGAATACAGAGTAGAAAACCAAAATATACTAATATTTCAATCGAACGATTGTGTTAAAGTTAAGGTCAATTTTGATTTTGCAAATACAGTTCGAAGGTTAATAATAATTTTATATAAATACCTCACGTAGTTTGTATTTGAATTTTCGCAAGAAAAATGGGCTTTTTTTTAGAGCTAATAATTTAACGCGAATATTCGTTCGTTTAACGAGATTGAAAAAAAAAGAGCAATTGATTGAATGAATATACGAACTAGGGATGTTACAGATCTCGAATCCAATCCCGGGATTAGAATCCCGGGATCCCGAACAGTTTTTAGTCCCTAAAATCCCGGGATTGATGTTTTATAATTCTAGGATTGATGATTTATAATCCCGGGACTATAAACCATCAATCCTAATTGAGATCCGGGATTTTAGCGGCTAAAAACTGTTCGGGATCCCGGGATTCTAATCCCGGGATTGGATTCACTAGTTACAGACTTCTGCATCTGCATTCGCAGAGCATCTGCATTATTTTTAAAATCTGCATCCGCATCAGTTTTTGCGGAACTGATGCAGATGCATTTTTGCCAGTCGTAACATGAACCACGAATGTCGAAATTAGTAAACTAAGTCTGTTCGCCGCGCATTTGAATTACCTGCGCCTCAGGAATGAAAGCCGAGTCTCGTTGAAGTAAGTTGACTCATTGCAGCGAGTGTTTTGGTGATTCGTTTCAGTTTGTTCTTAGTAAAATATACATGCTTGTGATTTAGTGATTGCTTAGATTTAGCAATTATTGGAGATGGCTTCTTATACTAAAAGTGCGATTTGGCGTTATTTCAAAATTCATAATGAAGATAGTGCACAGTGTAATACTTGCAAAAAAAAAATGTACTCTCGTAAAGGAAGGACAACTACTTCATTAAAAAATCATCTAAAGTCGATGCATCCAGAAGAGTACTCTTCATTTGTAAATGCTGAAAATGAGCAGCAAGCATTAAAAAAACTGTTAGGACCAGGTAAGCTTTAAAATATGAAGTTCATACTTTTTGCTTTTGAAATTGTTGCATTACATAATAGTTGTCTAATCTTTCAATCGACAAATATTAAATACAAGTATGTATGATGTTAAATTCTAATACAGAGCTACACAAATTTATTCCCGACATTTTTACCTCTGAAATTATTACCTTACTTAATTTACAAAATTTCGTTTGTTGTACTCTGTTATTTTCTAAGGTAAGGTAACCACTCCACTTCAAGAAACAAAAAAGCAGCAAACATTGGAGGCAATCATTCAAAAGGAGAAACAATGGGATACAAATTTTGAAAAATCTCAGAATATTGATAAGTTAATTGGCGAGAATGATTGCCATTCAAGATTTACCATTCAACTTTGTGGAAGGTCTGGGGTTTCGAAGACTCATGCAAGCTATAGTGCCGAAATATAATCTAAGGGGACGTAGCTTTTTCACAGATTTTGTGTGTGAAGATTTGTATAAAAAAGTGGCTATTAAAGTGAAGCAAATGGTTGAGAATTTAGATTTCATGTCATTTACAACAGATATATGGACGGACCCGAGCTCTAATGTTTCTTTACTAAGTTTGACATGTCATGGAATATCAAAAGACTTCAACCGCTTATCAATTATATTAAAGTGCGAGACATTTGATGGCCGTCATACAGGAGATATCATTTCCAATAAATTTGACTCAATGCTTAACGAATGGAACGTATTAAAGAATCAAGTACATTGCATGGTCCGCGATGAAGGCTCGAACATGAAAAAAGCGACGGGTTTATTGAATTTCAATGACATTGACTGCACAGCGCATAAGCTTCAACTTGCAATAAAAACTGCCTTAAAGTCACAGCAAAATGTTACTGATATCCAACAAAAATGTAAAAAAATAGCGACTCATTTCAACCATTCTACAATTGCGCAAAAACAACTACATAAAATTCAGGAAAGGTTAAACCAACCTCAATTAACTTTACTTCAAGACTGCATTACCAGGTGGAATAACATACTTTACATGTTCGAACGGTATATTAAGGTAAAAGATGCCTTAAGCATCTATAGCAATGACAAAACATTCCTCCTATTCTGCCGGAAGAATGGAGAATTATCGAGGGCTGCGTAGAGATGCTTCAACCATTTGAAGAAGCCACACGAGAGTTGAGTAGTTCGCAAGCGTTGATGTCGTCAGTGATTCCCATTATTCACATGTTAAGCAAAAAACTGGATGAACTGCTACTTAGCACAGCAGATAACATCGATCCCATTAAAAATGTTGTAACGACGTTAAAAAATGAAATTGCTGCAAAATTTTGTGACCTCGAACATAACCTTGTATTTACATTGGCTACTTATTTAGATCCACGGTACAAGTGTATTTTTTTAAAATCGATTATGAAAGAAATTGTTGAATCTGAATTTAACATTAATTTTGCGAAGAAGTCGAAAACATCATGCTCAATCGAAGAAGTTAACGATCAAAAACCATCGATCAGTACATCTTTCAAATCGAATTTTCAGAATGACCTTGCTATGATGCTTGACTCTTCAAGCGAGGATGAAACTGAAGTGCCGTTTATGATATGGTTATCAAATCACAGTTGAAAGACTATTGCAATGAAAAAAGGATCAGCATATACGAAAATTCTTTAAACTGGTGGAAAACTAAATCCAGCAAATATGAGTGCATTGCTGTTCTCTCCCGACGGTTCTTGACGGCTCCACCAGCCAGTGTTCCAAGTGAACAACTGTTTAGCGTTGCAGGGTTGATTTATGAACCTCTGCGCAATAGGTTGCATGCAGAAAAAGCGGCCAAACTGTTGTTTTTAAAACATAATTTGCCACTCTTTAAGTTTGATTACTAATCATAGAATGTTTATATATTTTATGAAAAACTCATGTTTTATATTATTTAACGACTAATTTAAGATGAAATTAACTTTGCATTCATTTTAAATTGATATCAAAAAAATATATGTATATTTGAACATTATCTAATTTTTTCGCTGAAACATCCGCATCTACAGATATTGCTTTGAAAATTTCGCATCTGCATCCGCATCTGCAGATCTGACGAAAAATGAAATCTGTAACATCCCTAATACGGACATATCAATTCTAGAATTACTAACGATTTTAATGTCAAACTGAAAGAAATTAGAATGAAAACTCGACATTAGAGTGCACTCATGTTGAAGTCAAATTATGGAACGATTAATTTTTTGAAAACATCCGTAATATCTTATTGCTACCATGTCTAAGTGATATAGCGCATAGTCAATGAAGAAAGTGTATAGGTTGGTGCAGAATCGCACCACTCGTATATTTCTTTATTATCATTCAATGTCACTAGATAGCGCATTATACTGATTAGAGAATTTTACTATGATATGCAATTTATTTGGTAAAATTTTCTATTTCTTTGTTAAAATTATTTGTGTTATCACAATCTTCTATTTACTTGATAAAATTGTTTTTGCTATCACGCTATATTTATTTACAGAATAAATTATTATTGTAAAGCTAAGAATACTTACGTTGGATCTATCGGACTTTGCCTTCGAACTGCCGAATATCGAGTAGCGATTGTTGCTGCCTTAGCAAGATTACTTGAAGCATCCCCGACAATAGCAACTCTTACAAACATCATTGTGCCATAAGTTAAAACTGATGAAGTACCCTTCACAAAAGTCCCGTCTTCGAGTACTTGTGCATTTTTCATTAGCATTTGTTTCCTTGGGATTCGCACATTTTTAAACCCCAGGAACCCATTGTTAACACTTTTCATTCCAAGCTTTGTCCCAATTTCACCTATTTGAATACCAGGCAAGGGCATATGCGTTTCCTCGTCACGTAGTTGTATAATGAAAGGCTGAATGCCGTAACATTTGCCTTTCGTATAAAGCTGAGCCATAACAATAGCGTAATTTGCGGTGTGAGCCACTGAAAAGAAATTTTATTTGAAAAAAATTCGCCGTTTTTGGCATACATACAGCCTCCAGGCCACCATTTGTATGATGTTAAAGTAGGACTGTTTAAAACGAACTCCTGAGTCGCGGTATCATAGTCGGCACGAGTTTCTAATCCACGAATGAACGTTCCATGTCCAAGCTCAGTTTGAGCATAAGTTCCAATAATATTGCATGACCAAGCTCGGGGAACCCACTCAGCCTGTTGTTCAGGTGTTCCTTGTCCCATTAACGCAGGCAGAAACATGATAAAATGCACAGACAATGGATTTCCTTCCTTAATTAGTCCGGATCCCAAGTTTCCACTTAAAAGAGCTCTGTTCAAAAATGGTAAAAGTTACGCTCAAACATTTAACACATTAGAAAGTAAGTTACTTATAATTGTCAATATCATCACTGACACTCATTTGGTACTCTCGGAGTTTAACAAAAATACGGACTGCCTTTTTAACACTATACTCATATAGCTCTTTGTGGGACATATATGATATCGGCAAATTATCTTGCAGCTCTGGATCTTCCAGGAAAAATTGTTCTGAAAGGATAGTTAAAAGTTATCAGAATTTATTGACTAAACTAGAATGCTTTCTACATTGCTCACGTGTATTTTAGTTAAATTAAGTTTAAGAGTATTTGTTGTATGATATAAATTTGTGAGTAGTAATAAGTTTGGTTGATCATACATCACTAATATACTGTAAAAATACTTACCAAGACGTTACGTTACGAATTCACTGGGACATGAGTTGTTGTTGTTTCCAATGGATCTGTTCTGGATAGCTTTGTTCTATTGTGGATAAGGGGAGGCAAAGAAGCACGCCTATTATAGGCGTTTTTTTGCTCCCCCTATATATAACAGAACAATGCTATACACTGCAGACGCATTGGAAACAACAACTCCCCCTTTCCATAACAGGAATTGTTGTTGTTTCCAATGCGTCTGCCCTGGTTAGCATTGTTCTGTTATGGATAAAGGGAGCAAAAAAAAAACGCGCCTTATATTCGAGCTAGTTCTCTATAGGTAGCTTAAGAGGAATCAAATATTAATACAGCGTTGTGCTGTTAAAATTAATTATGCGAATGGACCGCGGAAGGTCCGTCTACTTCGTTTTAGCTTTTTTTTAGCCACTGAAAAAGGCAAATATAATTTACGCACGAGCCATACATTTTGATTGAGTCATGGAGAGATTGGAGGCAGGGAGGTAAGCAAAGATATATTTTCTTGAATAGTTGTCGAACAGCTTGGTCGTCGTTTTCGTTACAAACATTTGTTCATAACATGTTCATGGCAATTAATTCAGTGATGATAAAGCGAATTAAGAAATAAGCTTAATTTACTACCTTAGAAATCGTCTAATCTAATTCTCTACCTACCCCTTTGTCGTTTTTCTTTCAGCTTATTTGGACCACCATTCCACCAGGCTGCTAGTTCTTCCGAATTACAAGAAGCCTTTTGTCGTTCCTTCTGCAAATCTGAATTAATTTTGTTCGTGATAGGCATTGTGGATGAGTTTAGCAGCAATGTTCACTCGTACGCTATAGACTTTACACTGAAGCTTTTTGTCAAACTCACGCAACAGCTTCAGTTTTAACCTTTGCCCAGAATTAGATAGTAGAGACTTAAGTCACTAAATTTCCCGACTCAGCTGCCGAGCTCTGTCGATTTATTGCTAAAACACAATCTGTTGCTGTGGCCTATCGGGCTGTCAGTGCTGCATCCAGGCACTGTAACTAATTTCAAACGCTATAGTTAAGTTTTTTTGAGTCTCGATCAATAGCAGGTTACGGTAGACAGCATTGCAAACAACAACAATTGAAGCAAGATTGTTGTTGTTTTTAATGCTGCCTATCCTAACCTGCTTTTGATCGAGATGCAACAAAACGCACCTACTGTTCACTGCAGAAATACAATGGGTGTGTTTACAGCGATTTAGGGTATGTTTACAGAACACGCTTAATCCGCCGACTTTACACTAAATTCGACCTATACTATTTACATGCTGTAAACACACAATTCCTCGACCTAAATTAGCGATAAGGCCAATCCACAGATAAAAGAGAGAATGGATTAGAAATCGCAGCTGATAAATGATTTAAATGTGCGCGGACAAATGATTTAAATGTGTTCATCTCTCGTGCTTAAGGGGGTGCATTCAAGTACCCAAGTCTCAATTTCGAGTCAAATGCACAAACCAACCAAACAATTTTTGAGTACGCTAGTGGTTTTGATATGAACTTTAATATAACAATCTGTCTTTTTCAAAACAAATATAGCGACGCGAGCAGTAAGGTAGTAGATATGGAGTGGACATGCCCATAAGATTTACATTGCAGGGGATGTTAGTTATTTTTTGTCTGCTCATTGTCAAATCGGGTCAAATCCAAGTAGTTCCCCTCCAATTTGACAACAAGAGCGAAATGGCGGAAAGGCAGCTTTAACATGCTTTGTGCGCGAGAGGATTGAAGGGACTAATGGTGGAAAGTTATACCCAGTGAGGTAGTAGAAATGGAGTGGACATGCCCATAAGATTTACATTGAAAGGGATGGTAGTAATTTTTTAGCTACTCATTGTCAAATTGGGTCAAATCCAAGTAGTTCCCCTCCAATTTGACAATGAGATCAAAATGGCGTAAAGGCAGCTTTAACATGCTTTGTGCGCGAGAGGATTGAAGGAGCTAATGGTGGAAAGTTATACCGTCCGTGTCCAGGGGCTGCGAATATGTCACCTGAGCGCTTGACAGTTTCTCTTGAATTTCAATATGGCGGAAATACCAATGAAGTAGACTTAGAAGTTGGTGCGTAGGGGCAAAAGATTTTATTTTGGGAAATTCAAAGAAATATGTTTCACAAACTGAATAAAATTCGTACCAAAAAAAAAATCTCCGATTGATTGTAGCGTAGATTTCCTAGTCTAGTGGGTAGAGCACTGGCTACTCGTGTGTGGGGTCCCTGGTTCGCATCTAGGTTCTGATTAGTTTTTGAACGGTGAAATTCTTGCTGATTATATTAGAAACTCAATAAGAAAAACGAAAAAACATATTGAGCTGAAAAAAGTGCATGAACATTGATCGTTTTGCATGTGATTATGAGCAAATAGCCGCTCCTTTACACAAAAAATAGCTGAAATAGTAAAATCACATTTCAATTCACTTCTTTTCCTTAATTTACGGATGCACGAAAATTATGGATGAAAACTTTCAGACTGTAAGTCATAATAAACTCATAAGAAAATCTACTAAAAATATAAAATGGAATTTTTTTCAGTTTGTAGTTACATATTTGTATCCGTGACTTGCTTTTCATATATTGAGCAAACAGCATTAAAATGTTCGTGATGCATTTCTATATGATGGCTTTTTAAACAAATTATCGACTAAAAGAGCAATCGAGTTCAACGAACGCAGTTGTGATAATTGATAAAAAGCTTCCAAAAACCGCGGCTGAATATTCATACATGTACACACGTAATAATTAACAGTCTAGATTGCGAAAATGGCTGCAAGAGATAGTTGGAGGAAGCTCCTACTGCGCTTGATAGTTGCGATGGCTATAACTCACCATGCCTATGTGGAAGGATGGCTCGTTTACCCGAATCCAACTGTTTTTCAGGTAAACACTCGATTGAACATATGCGCGAAATTCGTGAATAAACAATTTAAGTGCATTTTTGCAGATAGTCACATCAGTGTCTGCACCTATTACTGTGAAGGACATGAAGTTTTATATGGACTGGGGCCTCCAAATGAATTACATGTTGCCGACAGAAGCTTCAGACTACTACAATAGTTCGAAATGGGCTAGACTTTCTAAAGAACGTGCCGTAAAATGCGATAATTATCTGAATTCGAACGGTCTCCACCCGGCAGATGCAACAGCTGGTCAAATATATATGACGATAGAAGAAATTTTGGCGCGGTAAGTATGGATTTGGGTAGGTACAATCAAATATGCTCAAACAACGAATTTTAGATACGGATTCCATGAAACGTGCTTGCTGAAAAGCGTTTGCGAAGTGGCTACGTATCCATTTGATCTGGGAAATGAAAACGTGCTCGCCGAAGTTATAAACTTTATCCTAAGGTATGCTCATTACATACGCAAAACGAAAGATGCGAGACGTGAAATGTTTGCAGTCCATCGTTACACAGGGCTTTCGGGAAGGATGAGGCCGAAATGAAGGAGGCATATGAAGCGGCGGAGAGATATGGGTTTAGTGGTGTTGACTGCAGCTATATATACCCAGAATGCCCTATCGCCCCAATCGACGTTATGACGAAAATTGAATTTTACTGAAATGGGAAAATGATAATCTTATCTTTGGAAACGTTTCAGTTCAACAGAGTAATACTCAGCAACGATAGCACCAAGTGCGTTTCCTGGAAAATAGTTTTCATAATCCTTCTACATTCTAAATGCATTTGTTTGAAATATGGTTATCGAGTGTAAGAATGGGGGGCAAATATATTAATTGTGAGATACAAACCTACATATCTCTTTACTGTTTACTGTTACTAGAGCAGTAACGGCAACTAGTATAAACCCATTACTCTGTAACTTCCAATATGTGATATAAAAATGAAAAGAATGAGCTGATTTTACTGCTAATAATAATAATTTATTCATTTTTGAAGTAAATACTTTGATATTGTAAGATCGATTGTTTAAATATCCCCTTCTAACTCAAAAATCGTAGTAATAATCGAGGCTCTTTCAAAGAATTGGGTAATTAGAAAATTGAATAAAAATATTTTTTATTATTTCTTAATTTGTACATTCTAAGCCTAACTAAAAGTTTAATTAACATTTAAATCTAGTAGTTATACTATTTTGGTCTACTAGCTCTTATTAGTTTTTTAAATGTTATTTCCGCACAATTTTATTTATTTGTTCCACACAACTGGGATTACTCTGCTTTAAATTTGCTTAATATCAGCCTTACACTAGAATTAGGATCCAACTGATGCTTGATTATAATTAACTTAGCCTAATCAGACTTAAATTTTAACTCGGGTCTTAAGTCTATCTCCATCTGTCCGTGGGAAGGTCGATGTATTCGAAAAGTGCATCTATAAGCTGCCGCTGCTATGCTATCTTCGCCGGGCGCATAAATGCCTCATTAGAGCCACCTGTGCGTCTAAATGACCGAATCAGTCCGTTCTCACTGTAACTAATTTTGTGTTGTGAATTCCAAAACTCGGTCTGTAAGGTTCTTTGGCCATTTCTTAGTGAGCTGATTGTAGAAACTGCCAATGCAGAGCACAGAAAGCTTCTTACGAATACCTCCACTTCTGCCATGGCATTCTTTGAGCAGGTAATCCAGGATGGGGGTGCATAAGTCAGGATAGGTCGAATGAGGGTCTGATCGCAAATGGATTAAGTTTTGGTGGTCATGCCCATGTTTTTGGTGAAAAGAGGTCGGATTCGTTGAAATGCAGATTTGGCAGCTTTAATTTTTCGCCGCATAAAGGAATTAAATTTTAAAATTCCTGGAAATCGATTCCGAGGTAGCAGTAATTTTAAATGTTCCAGATGAGACAGCGATTTTCTTGGTCTTCATGCGAATAGTTTGAGATCCCCGACATTTTAAAGGATTGCGAAATATGCCCCATTCGTCAAACGAAAGAATTGGTTCTGGCAAGTAATATTCCAGGCTCTTCGCTGCTTTGAGCGGCTCTTGGCTCGACGCGAATAAGGCTACTGATACACTACTGGTATTGATACTATGGTGTCGTCCATACCACCAGTGTGTCAACCAGTTTTAGGCTAATACCAGCTCGGCAAAGCGGTACATCCGGGGTATCTACGCCGTTGGACGGTATTGATACCGTGAGAATTTTACCCGCTATATCGAAAATTTTCCTGGCAGCAGAGACAATTTCCAGCCAGTGGTGAGTGTAGCATTTTAACTTTCCAATACAGATAATTGACAAAAGCCACTGAGGAGTTTTATTTTCAAAGTGTCGCTTGTTTTGAAGAAGAGAAAAAAAGGACAATTTTATCAAGCAAATTTGACAAAAAATACGGGTTCGTCTGAATTCCGTTTCACTTTTGATTCGACACTCAATTTGACAGTTTTCACTGTTGACAAGCGATATCACACAATACCACGTAGGCGCAGTGTATCACCTTCCCAAGTTACCAAGTTACGTAGTATCCATACCATGGTATCAATACCAACAGTGTATGATTAGTCTACGAGCGTGTTAGCTGCGTATTTGAAGATTTCGACTTCAGATTGGCCCGCTGGAATAGGATTAATGACAAAAGAAAATGACCTAACAAATTCCAATCCATATGAAATATAACTTCCGATGCAGCCATGAAATCAAATTTAAAAAAATTAGCCAAATTTCGTAAGAGTTTGCTAGAAAGATCATGAAAATTATGCTAATGGAAAGATATGGCCAGCTATGGTAATTTTTGTGATTTTTTTGACATTTCTTTACTAAGTGATATCATCAAATTTTCAAATGGTAATGATCTTGCAATGACTATTAACAACAAATATTTACGGTCAGAAAATGTTGGGCCTTCAAGGAACCACCGATTCTGTATCAATTGCTCATTTGAGCCATTGTGCAGAGTTATGTTTAGTACGTTTTCATTGCGAGGTTCCCTATATGTAGGGATATTTCCTCGATATGCCACGACTAAATTATAATTAATAATAAAACTGAGTAAAGACTCACCTCTTTCGTTGATATCCATGCTGCCCCAGACAGTATGATGCGCGTTGGCTTCCGTTCAAACGAGGAGCAGTTTGTTCCTGCTGAGCGACTCCGCAGTGAATTTTGTAGCCTTCTCCGGCGGAAAGACTCTGTCATGTGCCATGGACGCTGATACTAGGGCCACTTGCCCCTCCTCGTCCTTCTCGCATGGCACGGCTGTAAGATTTTTCGTGCTGAAATTCGATAGAAGATAAGCGTGAATGTTCTTCCTCGCCCCATATGAGCTTAGTTCTGACCCTAAAAAGAAAATTTAATTTTTTAAACAAAATAGTATCATTTTTTGCTATGATGCGGCAAATACTGAAAATGAAAATGAAAACTCATGTGATTTAGCTTCTAGAGATTAATTTTTAACGTAGATTGAAATTATTTTGAACTGTTTGTTTGCTTATTTGTGCTTATAGCGCATAAGTTTGGATTCGAATGATTAAAAAATCATAGTTGTTTTAAAAGTAAATAGACCAAGAGTATTGAATTCATTTTGTCTTGGAAATGGTTGCCATTTTGCCACGGAAGATCTGTTGCGGCAACAGTTTTCACCTAGACCGTTTGGAGCGAAAAGGTATTTTATAGATTCGTGGTGGCCAAGGCTATTAATTTCACTTTGTATTTAAAAAATATTTTTTTTCTACTTGAAAAATTTAAAAATTTGTTGGTGCCCATATTGAATAGGAATATGACTGAATCAAATTATTGGAAATCGAAAGGTACTGTCAACTTTGAACATATTTTCTGCGCTGAAATATGATATTGATTATTCTGCAAAAATATGCAAACATAATATTCCCTGCGTCTCAAAGTCGCGTGGTGCCGCTGAATTATACTAACCCAATTTAATATTCATCTAGAACGTAATCATATAAGAAAAACCAACTACCACTCTTGGAAATTATAGGTTAGAAACATTTTGAGCTACAGTAAATACAAATTGGAAAAAGTTCATTTCGAGAAAAACCCGCTTGAAACCTACATTTTATTATTTATCAATTAAGAAAAACAAAAAAAAAGGGGTGAACTGGACTTGATGCCCCACACCCGAGAAATTCCACCACCAGAGGGCGAAAAGGTGGTAAAAGGGCTGAAAAAATGAAGAAAAACAGACAAAATTATACAAAAAAATAAAAAAGAAGATAAAACAATTAAGAAAAAGAAAAAAAAAAAAGAAAAGAAGCCCCAAAAGAAAACACACAACCACAAAAACACAAACATATTAGCCCGACATCTATCGGCGAAATTCATGTAACAGCTGTGTGGGGCATCAAGTCCAGTTTTATCGTCGAGTTTACCCCACTTAAGTAACCGCCTGTCGGTGATGAGCAGCGCGTGAAAAGACAGAATAGGCGCAGCTCGTTGGAGACCAAAGAAGCTCGGAGAGCTCTTCAAGAGAAAATGCAAGCCCAAAATGATGCGTTTGACGACGAAGAAGAGGAGTTGCTATATGGTGCTGGAATAGCTGATTAACCGGTGAGTAGTTTATATAATTAATTACTGCCTTGAATTTCTCCTTTTCGCTACATTTTTTTTTCAAATGCGTGTTTCTCGAAAACTCTGTCTTCAACTGGTGGCCATTTTAGCTCAAAAACTTATAGACCAATCGTTCTGTAAATTTGTGGGAATATTTTTTGTTCAATTACAGTTTATATGAATCTAACTCTGGGATGATATAATTATTAAAAATATTATTTTAATGTAAAAAAGGTGAAAAAACATGGTATAAAAACATGACATAGTGTTCAAACACATAAAAAACATGCAATTTTCATCGTTTCTGATCACAATTAGGTTCATATTCTTAGGAAATACGTTGTTAATGAAAAAAAAGTCTAGCGCATCAGAACCGCTAGAAAACTAATTTTCGAAGAAATTGTCTTTGAGTGACAAAAAAATGTGGAAAGACGTAATACACTTTTTTTGTAGAATCATATCAACCATTCCTTATCCCAAGCAACAAAACTCAACTATAACACAAATGATGAAAATGTTCAGTCCTGACAACACTTTCCAGACGAAGCAGCAATAAGTTTACCTTAGCAAGCTCATACTTAAATCAACTTATCCTTTGAATTTCTTTCTCATCGGAGGATTTCATCGAAAGTTTCAGCGGTTAAACGTTGTTTGAGGCTGCCATCCGAAAAATGCTCAAAACTCGGAAAATTTAAAAATTGGTTTCTTATTTTTAACGCAAATGCTTTGCATATGAGTACGTAATTTGAAGCATCTGTTGGTGCAATATTTACGAAAATGGCTAATGCTGGTTACCCTGTGTCAGCAGCAGAACAAAATATATACCAAATCTGCTTCACGTTAAGTTAAACCCAACCAGTAAATTTCGTTTCGATTGAATCACTGCGCTGGAAGGTACACGGGTAAAAATAATTTTAGGGCTACCACCCTCAAAACTTTTCAAATTTTCAAAGCGTTAATATTTGTTGTTAATTTTCATTGCAGGATCATTCCCATTTGCAAATCTAATGACATAATCGCTCAGTAAAGAAATTCCACAAAATTACGAAAATGGTCATAGCTGGCAGCCCTTTCATGATTTTTGTACGAAATTCCTACGACATTTACTTCACATTAAGGTCCATTTACTTCATGAACATCGTTTTAATTTCTACACTGGACCGGAAGTTATAGGGAAAAAAGCTTTATTTTGCTGAACAAATTTGCATGATTTATGAGACAAAAATCACCATAGCTGGCAGTCCTATTCTAATTTTTCAACTAAATTTTCACCAAATGTTAATTAAAGTAAAATCCAAGAACTGTGTGAATGTTGTTAAAATCTGATGGCTGAATCGGAAGTTATAGGCCAAAAAGCTGTTTTTTTCTCAGTGATTTTTCAAGATGGTACCACTGCCACAGGGTTGCCCGCATTTCAAAATCACTTCTATCAGACCTGGTCCTAGATAATACCAACATGTTCTGTAAATTTCATTTTGATCGGAAAATCTGGTCGTCAGTTCTCGTGAACAGAACTTTCGAGTGCTGAAAATTGAGGTAATTTGGTGATGGGTTGCCGTTCTTGTACAAATCAGAATTTTCAAAATTTCAATTTGACATGATGGACAAAGATTAAAATTTATCAATGATTTGAATTTTTTGTCAAAAATCAAAAATTTTTGAGGAGGGTCAATGATTTGAAGGATTTTTTTTCAGGAGCCTCCCGTAGCTACAGGGTTACCTGCACCATCTTGAAAATCCGTGTGTGTTAAATTTTAGGCAACGTCAATACACTCTGCGAATTTCACGATGATCCAATGTTTTTGTCAGAAGTAATGACAAATCAAAATTTGAAAAAAAATCCTTGTCTACTTTTAGGCACTTAGCACCCACACACGGCTCAAAATTTTCAATTCTTTATCATAGACAAGCTTAGAACATAATTAGTTTTCATTCCCAATACATTTTTTTAACAAAAATTTACACTGCTTGGAAATATAGGAGTACCTCAAAATTCACTAAAACGCTCGCCGCCAAAAGGTTTTATATATCTACGTTCTCCGAAAATTTCAGCTCAATCGGATTGGCCACTCCAGAGATTATCTTCCTTAATCATTTTGCTGATATATATATATATATATATATATATATATATATATATATATATATATATATATATATATATATATATATATATATATATATATATATATGTATATATATGTATATATATATATATATATATATATATATATATATATATATATATATATATATATATATATATATATATATTAAGAAATATGAATTTTCGGCGAATATTTTATTGTAATGATTACAGATAAAAATTGTGACTTCAGGAATCCCCACCAGCAAAAAGCTCGGATTGCGATCGTCCATGGACAGCAACTTCTAACTCCACTATTTCCGGCAAATATGACTTGAAAAAATTACAAAGTGTATTTCAAAACCTGAGTAAAATATCATCCAAGTTTAAACAAATTCTGATTATTCCTTCCCTGTTAAAAAAAATTGACGAAAAACACAAAAATTACGGCCTCCTACACAGGGTTCTCCCCTTAAGCGGGTTGATATTCACTGCGTCTCTATAATTATAAATTCCCAGCCAAAATATAATGCCATTAACTTTCTCTCCATTTTAACGATCGATAATTGTTTTTTGTACCAGTATATTTCGAATAGAAGTTTTATCAGCTGTGAACAATTTTTTTTATAAAATCTTCATCATTAACTGAATTTATATTATCCACAGAAAATTGGAAAATATTTTGCTACATTCGAATCGATAATTCAACTCTCTTATTAATTTCTTAATAAATGTTATGCTAGTCTGTCTTATACTTTCTTCATCTAATCTTCGAATTATATTATTACTTCATAGCTCAACTATATTTTGTTCAAAGTTGTATCTCAAATAGGAATAAATTTTATTTTTACAATTTTATAGCCAAGCAGATTGTTATTATAGCTAAATGTAGCTACAATCCAGCTAAATTGGCATCAATGCCAGGGACGACTAATTACCACCTCTATACCATATGTTTGTACGAAATGAAAACAGCAAAGTGCGAATATCATCGGATCAAAGGTACCTGCTTGGAACAATTGGTACAATCCTAAATATAATTGCACATTTTTTGCATGCTCGTCTAGCAAGCGTTTATTGTATCTAAAAATACGAGTGGGAGGAATGTGCATCTCATAATTGGCGATAAAGCGGGCAAGTGCATGTTAACAGCTAGTAGTGCTAGTTAAATTGCTTGGAATAAGTTTTGTACGACGTATAACTTTGATAATGAGGATTCCCGACGTCATCAGCCCGTTCGCCGCTTGTGTGCTTTTCCTCGAAATAAGTAGGATTCCTCTCCATAAGCTACAGTTTAAAGCTCATTCAGTAATAACGACGCATGTCCTTCGCAGCATCTTTCCATGCTCGCCCCCGAAAATCTATTTAGAAAGTGTAAGAGAACGATTGGAAGAGTTTGGAGGGTCACTGGACATGTGCTTAAAATTTCCACAAGGTTTCCCCGAAAATACCCGCAAGTGTGCCTCCTGTTCTGCAGTTTTGCGTAGAATTTCAGATGTGTAGCACGCGTCTAATTTATACGAGCGTCCAAAAGGCTCACAGAGCACAGTCAAAAGAAACTCGGTTTGTTTATTTGTTCCGACAGAGGAGAGGTCAACCGCAAATCCTTTGGGTCATCGACAATTATTGGCATGTGTGTACTTTACTGTGTGGGCTAACGTCCGAGCCAAAAGCATGGAGAAATAATGCGATCTATGTGAAATTCAAAAAATTTCTGTTCACTACTTGCAAAATTGCTTGCAGAAGCAAGTGACTCAAAAGCGAAACCTTCTTGGAGTGGGACCCTAAGAAAAGAAGTATTTTAAACCGAGTCTTTGTCCGGTGTACCAAGACGAGTGCAAGTAAATAAGTTATTACAATCAAGTGAATCAATCATTGGTGTTCTCTCATTGCATGATTATAGTTTTTCGCGTTATTAAATGAGTGGTTTCTTTCACATTTCAATGGAAATACGATGAAGTGTGGAGTGCTACAATTTCCACGTCATTTGAAACGGAAAATGAACAAGTGCGTGTTATCGTAAATGCGTTGAAATCAACGAAATTATCTGGGTGTGCTCTAGCCCAAATTGTGAGAGTAACATACATAGCTGGCGACAGCTTAATCGAATTGGGCTGGAAATTGTTGCCATCAGATGCTAAAGTTTCATTATTAAACCACCCCTAGAAGTGCAAATTTGTTTACCAGTGAACCATGTCGATCCGAATCGTTGCGTCCTATATTGGATTATTTCTTTTAACGTTCTTGGATGAAATTAAAGGTGAGTCATATTAATCGATTCCTTTCCAAGAACAATTTAAAAAGTTGCTATTTAAATTACTCCATAGATCATATAAAGTTTGTTCCTGTACTTTCAGTCGCGTTCATGAACTGAACCTTTCTGAATCATGTGCTGGGGGAAATTCATAAAAAGTACAGGAACGCTCACATGACAATTTCTGAAAAGTTACAGCCAAAAGTGTCAGTTGTCTGTTTTTGAAAGAACTACAGTGACAATAAATCGCCACAAAAATATTCGACTTTCATAAAAATATTGCGAAAAAAATATTTTGCTTACCGCGCACATTTGAAAATATTTACTCGCGCTACACTGTTTGACACTTTTTAGTTTCTCTCAGTAGGTCAGATCCGACTAAAATCTCATGGTATTTCTTGAAAGAGGGGAAATTTTCAGGAATGACTTCACGGCAATGCATTGCAAGGCATGGAGTACGGGAACAGACCTATAATCAACTAATTCCATCAATCATAAAACGTTATATGTACAACCTGGATACACAACTTTTTGATCCTTGAACTAATGATCCTTGATATTGATTCTTCTATTGACAACTATCTAGCTTTAGAAGTCCGTATGATCTTCAGAGGAATTTAACCATAATTTATAAACGAAAATATTTTCTTTTGTATTGTTTTGGTCTCAAGCTGGATTTAGAGAGCCAATTATCGGTTTCTGTAATATTCTTAGTTAGATGTATGTCATGAAACTCTTTAGATCGCCTCCTCACAAATTCCGAAGTAGATGAAGCTTTTAATAAGATGGCGCTAATATGATCGTCAAAAGTGAAAGCATTATTTAAAAGTACTCCTAAATCGAGTACTTTGTCCGAATACCTTAAGGGAATACTATTCAAAGAGTATTCAAAGCTCAACAGACTTATTTTACGCGTGTACAAAACAACGGTACACTTGTCAATATTAATGACTAATTTGTTAGTGTCACACCAAGTCGTGAGGTTATTTAGGTCAGCTTGAAGTCCCAAGCAGTCGTGAGTATTAGATACCTTTTTAAAAATTTTGGTGTCATCTGCATATAGTAAAATTGCCGAATGTTTCAGGACAGATGGGAGGTCATTTATATATAAAAGAAAAAGTAGAGGTCATAAGTGATTTCCTTGAGGAACACCAGATATGACATCAATTTCTGATGAAAGGGTGCCATGGTAGGATACGCATTGGTTACGGCATTCCAAATAAGATGCTGTCCAGGAAATAAATAGCTGAGGAAAGTTAAAAGAGGACAATTTACACAATAATATGGAATGATCCAGCTTGTCAAAAGCGTTCGTGAAGTCAGTGTGAATACAATCTACCTGAAGTCCTGCCTCGATTGATGGAATAACAGTATTGGAAAACTCAAACAGGTTGGTAGTTGTGGATTTGCTTTTCATGGAACCATGTTGGAAAGGAGATAATATAGAAGAGCTATGACACAACAACATTATTTATTATCGCTTCGAATAGTTTAGCAACACATGGAAGTTTTGCGATGGGACGATAGTGGCCTACAACATTTCTATCGCCTTTTTTATGAATTGGTGAGACGATTGCATATTTCCAACCACTAGGAAAAATACCGAGCGACAGAGAAAGATTAATTAAATAAGTAGACAAGAATAGAAGACAGGGAGGAAATACAATATTTTAAGATAGCATTAGGCATGCCGTCAGGGCCTGGTGTCAAATTATTATCCAGTTTCCTAGAAAACGCCAAAATGGTATCTTCGTCAATATACAAGTCTTTCATTCCCAAAGAAGATGTTGGGATTATTGTCAAGTTGTCATTATAGTAATTGGTGTTAGTAGAAGGTTCCGTATTGTATGCGGTATGGAAATGATTAGCGAAAATATTGCTAATAGTTAATGGATCGGAAATGGCCATGTCGTCTGAGGTAAACGTTGTGCGATATCCATCGTGGTAACTCTTGGAATTGATAAAATTCCAAAACCTTCGTGGCTGCTGTTAAAAAGTAGAATTAAGATATCTAAGGTGAATTTGGTAAGAATTTTCGACTTCGTACTGATAAATATTCCTCAACTCTACAAAAACCAAAAAGTCAGAAACAGAACGAGACGAGCAATATCTTTTCCAATCTTTAGATTTTAAATTTTTTATGTGGCGTATTGCCTTCAATTTCTATGGAATCTTTTGGCAATTGTTTGGGAAGGTGACGTATAAATTTTTAGATTTAAATGAAAATCGTACAATGCCTTATTAATGTCTTTTTCTGACATCACAGGGGACCAATCACACCTTGCAATGAGAGCATTTAGTACATCTAAGTCGATTTTTCTAAAGTTAAATTGACATGGTGTGCAATGTAAAGGAGTACTTAGAGATGTATTGATTTCGTAGATGATAAGAATTGGTGAATGATGTGTTAATTAAGTACAATATTGTGCTCAATACTTTTGAATTACCCACAGATGGTGTGAAGTTAGCATTCGCTTCCGCCTCCGTTCATCATTAGCACGAAAATTCTATCGAATCCCCGTCTCACTTCTACCCTGGCCGTCATATAAAATGCCGGTCGCAAAAGCAATTAACGTACCAAGATGGTGGGCTTAATGTACCTTTTTTCGACCAGTCGACTTACATTTCTCGAACAAATTAGACCAATAAAAGTACATTAGTACCTGTCAGATTGCAAGTCACGATTCTATATGACGGCCAGGCTTCTATCCTAGCCGCCAATTTCAATCATTTCGCGCCAATTTAGTATGTGCCGTTCATTCTTAATAGCCCGTTCACACTAGGCTCTAAATCAGGCGATTTCGATCAGCTGATCGCTTTAGAGCTAAATCAACTTAAATCTACCTGATTACCCATACATTTTTTTCGGCTTCCGACCGAGTTAACCAAGTAGATTTAGAGTAGTTAATCAAGTACAAATCAGGTACTATTGTGAATTTTTCCCGGCTGAATTGTTCTCAGAGCGTGCTTAATTCCATCCGTGAGAGGGAGAGTAGATTTCAACGAAATGTCATTCGAATTTCGTTCAAAAATAGCAAAAATTGGACAAAAAAGGAAAATGTGAGTTGTACAAAATGAAAAGAAAATGCTCTTGCATGTTTCTGCACCATTTTGAACAACTTTCATTAAAAAAAAATTGTACACACAAATTCGAATGACAGTTCGCTCTCTAAATCTCCTCATTCTAAATCACTTCGGGTAGTGTGAACGCTTACTTGATTAACTTGACAGATTCTAAATCTACCTGATTTAGAAGTGTAGTTTGAACGGCATATAAAGCTGGTACTGAGCTAATCGTGAAGCTAAATTTTGACATGTCCATTATCTGGTCATTCTTTCGAGCGAAAATTTTGACAGTGGAGAAAAGCAGAAACACAGCTCATTTCTGACAGGTAAAACGTCAAGAATTTCACTTTTCGATCGATTTTCTTATTGGAAAGATATTTGCACTGCTCCATTTTCAAATTGAAACACCAAATGTCACTTTTTAGCTGGAAAGAATGAACTGCACAAACTAAATTGGCGTGAAATGATTGGAGACATGTGTCAATGCCATCTATATTTTCAAAGCGAAAGCAGGTTCGAAGCAACTTTTCATGCTAAGAACAGAGTACCACTCTTGCTTATTTTCAAGCTAAGTTTTCGCCAAAACCGATTTCACGTGAAATTTTGTATGAAAATTTCACGTGAAATCGAACTCAGTACTATGCTCTACGAACTAAAAAGTGACATTTGGTGCTATAATTTGAAAATTGAGCTGTGCAAATGTCTTTTCAATTGCCAAATCGATCGAAAATTGAAATTCTTGACATTTTATCCGTCAAAAATGATCAGTGCCTCCGCTTTTCTCCATTTTCAAAAATTTCGCTCGAAAGTATAATTAGATAATGAAGACATGTCAAAATTTAGCTTCACGATCAACTCAGTATCAGCCTTTAATCTTCAAGCTAAATTTTGTCGAGTCTCCATAATCTGGTCATTCGTTCGAGCGAATATTTTGACAGTGGAAAAAAAGGGGATACTCAACTGACTTCTGACGCATAGAGTGTCAAATATTTCAAATTTCAATCGATTTTCTTCTTGAAAAGACATTTGCATAATTCAATTTTCAAATTGAAACACCAAATGTCACTTTTTAGCTTGAAAGAATGAATCACTCATACAAAATTGGTGTCAAATGATTGGAGACATATGTCGATGCCATCTGCATTTTCAAAGTGAAAGCAACTTTCAAGCAATTTTTCGCGCAAAGAAATGAGTACATTTCTTGTTTATTTTTAAGCTAAATTTTCACCGAAACAAATTTCGCGTAATATTTTGTATGAAAATTTCACATGAAATAGAAGAGAGTACTAAGCTTATACACATATCATATGCTTGCGCGAATTGAAAACAGCAAAGTGCGAAAAGCATTTTTGTACGCTTCATTGGATCAAAGGTACGTGCTTGGAACAATTGGTACAATCCTAAACATAAATGAGAGCATACTCGAACATTTAAAAATACGAGTGGGAGGAAAAAGGTGGTAAAGCGGGCAAGTGCATAATGTCAACAGCTAGCAGTGCTAGTTAAAATGATTGGAATAATTCTTGTACGACGTATCACTCTTATAATGAGAATTCCCGTCGTCTTCAACCCGTTTGCCGCTTGTGTGCTTTGCCTGAAAATAACTAGGATGCTTCTCCATAAGCTACAGTTTAAAGCTCTTTCAGTAATAGCGACGCATGTCCTTCGCAGTACCTTGCCATGCGCGCTCTCGAAATTCTAGCTCGAAAGCGTAAGAGAACGGTTGGAAGAGTTTGGAGCAGTGGCGCCTCTACGTATGCGGGCATTGGGGCAACATCTTTTTTCATTCGAAAATAAAAAGAGCCCTATGTGTATTTCAATTATTACAGACAACTTCCCCTGGTGGGAAACTAAACGCTTGTTGAACTTTATATGTTCTTCTGGTAAACCAAACCTGGGAGAATAAATGCAGCAGAAAGTGATTATTGCATTTAATTATAATGTAATGCAGAGTTTCATGCGACAAATGGGGCCAGTCCCTAGGCATTACCACCGTGATAAGATGTCGCTGAGTACATCCATATGAAAATAGGCCTTCATGCCTCATATAGATGATAAGCTTCACCTGAAAGACGTTGTTAGGAGGCTCACAAAGGTGAACTTACACGACTAAGTGGCGGTACGGTGGGAGCAAGACTAGCCCAGATTTTCCTAAGGAAAATGCTCCTGTCATTTCAAATGGTAGAAGTGATAATTTTTAATTTTCGTGTTCTTCGAAGCATTAATGTTTTAAAGTTGAAATTTATCAAGTCAGAGAGATCCCCCAAGGTCGATGCTAATTTGCTGGAATATTCAGTCCCCGAATAGTACAATTTATTTTTGAAAGCCTAGAGTGCCTAATTAATTGCTTTGAACTAATTCAATGGGATTCTTGGGACGTTGATACGATAAGAGAAGCAACGAAGAGCCAAGTTATTTGAATGATTATAATTTTAATTTTTTTCAAGTGACTTTTCAACAAAATATTCTAAAATATTCTGTCAGACAGATATTCTTCATAATGTTTTACATTCACATAGTAAAAATGGCAATTTAGGATTTGATTTATTAATTCAATTAGAAATAGTTTGAAATTAAGACAGCCTAATCATGAAGGAATGAATGGCGAAAGAAATTTCCTTATATGATCATAATGTTATAGGACACAACAGTTTGGGATATAATTATCATCTAGCTTAATTCAGTCAAAATTAATATATGATGATGAAATGTTATGAAGTTTGTTATCTGCTACTGAATTGTATAGCTTTTTTAAACAAACAAATTCAATTGAAATACATTTTGTTTTTGGCCAGACTGTAGATTCTGAAGGATGATTTAGCAATCTAAAGAATATTGGAACTTATAATTTAGTAAAATGCGTCAAAATCATTTCAGTTTATTAGCAGTATTATCTATTAACAAAAAAATACTGAAAATGTCAATGGACAGGTGATAGACTTGTTTGCTCAACAGAAAAATAAGCACATGGAATACCTATATAAACAATAAGTAGAATGAAAATTTAGTAGAATTTTCCCGGAGGAACTGATTTTTGAACTGACTTATATTTGCATAATATGTATTTATTTTACCTTTTGTTAAAAATTCTGCATGTATAAAAATGTATAACATAAAGAGGTGTCATCTTTATGTTGACCACATACGTTTCGAGTGGAGGTCGGTCAAGATAAGCAGGTGGTCAGCCTAAAGAGGAGTGTTTGTTTTTCATTAAACACTATTGACTTTTGATAGAACACTTGCACAACAATAAGAATAACTTGGAGATTCATGAAAAGAAACAAAATAATTATATTACATTATTTGTTATCGCCTTCGTATAAAGTGCATTAGCTTCTATTTTATTTCTTAACTCAAACACCGTTTCAACTAAACTTAGCTGATGAGCTCCGGCGTATCTTAAGAGAGATAGTCAAATCAATGACCCGCTTAGCGCTAGGTGCTGGTAACACTGCACTATTTCACGACAGGGTGGACGGACTGCCACAAACAAAATCCCCCATTACAGTCGAAAAATCCCCCAAAAATGTCACCCCATAAAGTATGGTCAACGAATAACATTTTACTTGATTTGTAGAGTAAAAGCCTAGACAGACAGGCACTTAAATTACTAATTTACTAATGATCATTTATACCTAAATTAGTAATTTAAAAGGTACTGACACACAGCCCTTTTGTTAATAATGAATACTGTCAGTGACTGTCTGTCGCTCAAAGCAATTAGTTTTTGAAAAATGGAGAGATTGAAAGTGTTTTAAGGGGGCAGGTACACTTAGAATTTTGAGAAAATCGATTTTATTTTCTTTGCATTTTCTAAAAGTAGCATACCTCAAAAGCATTCTCTGCAAATTTCAGACGAATCGGACTATTTTTTATGGAGATAAATAACTTTGAATGAAGTCGTCTCTATTGCATAAAGCGTTTTCCGCATGCTTTAAAAGCATTTTTCTCGAAACTAGGTTTTTGAAGTCGGTGATCACTGTAACTTGAAAACGGCTTTATCGATCAGCATGAAATTTTCCTCACTTATTTGAAACGTAATTATCCTCCGGATGAACGAAGGAGTTTTTGATTGGACGATATCCTTTTTTTCAATAGCCGAAAATGTGAGTGAAATTTCGGTCGAAAATACAATTTTGAATTTCAACAACCGCCATTTTTCGACAAATCAAAATCTGCCAAAGTCCTTTGTCCATCCGAAGCACTATGTCATTAGCTAATAATGCCCGATTTTTTTTTTATTTCGGATGATCCAGTGACAAGCTGCAGTGATCACGAAAAAACAATTTTTTTTGGACCCCTCGAAAATTGACTCTATTTCGACTAATTTTCAGCCTTGTCCCTAAAAAAAATTACTATAGCTTCTACAAATATATTTCTTCCAAGTAAAAAAACATTTTTTTATTAATTACTTTAATGTGTGTCTAAAAAAATCCTGAAAAGAGCTTTTTTTGAACGTCCCAAGTGTACCTGACCCTTTAATCGTATGTTGACTTTTTTTATGTTCTAATTAATGAAGTTGCAGTACAAACCGCGGTCGAATTGCAATAAAATTCTTCATATATTTCGAATTTAAATTTGACATCTCAAAAAAGTGGTCTTCTTCTTCCTTTCCAATGCGAAAAGCGACTTTTTACAAGGGGACTTTATATTAAATGGGTCATATCATTGATGGTCATATCTACATCATTTAAGAATAAATTACGAAAGTTTGATGATCATTAGCGATTTGCTTAATGATTGAAAATTTGGTCATTTAGTGGTGATTAGTTCAAATTAGCATATGACACACGGCACTTAAATGATCATTTACGGTAAATTATCATTTAGGATGCGCTGCCTGTCTAGGACTTTACATCGTGTTTTTATATCATTGACATTATGTCTGAAAAAATATCAATGCATTCTTCTGTATGATCAAATTTCATTTTGTACATTTCTTCTGAATTGAATTTCAGTAGCATTTTTTCTGTAGATTCGAAATTAATGCATTCATTTCCAAGATAATCACGCGAATTTTATTTATTATTATATTTACAATTGAAAATGTTCTCTCAACTGATGCGTTGGGAAAAGGCAACGTAAAGAAGAAAGGCAACCTAGAGCTAAATTTGATACATGTTTGTATCGTTATTCACCCAAAGTGTTTCTATTTCGCTCGACTTCAATCTGAAAGGATTGGGAAATATACGGTTTCGACCATTTATAGCGCGGAAGATTTGTTTTTCAAATCTAATTTAAAAATTTAAAAGAACAGTTAATTTTCTATATCAATCAGTATATTTAATGTTTTTTAGATTTTTTTTTGAATCTCAGAATCCGCTTTTAAAACAGCCTTTCATCAATATTGTCAATTATTTAGAAGCCCATAACTCGGCAACTAAATCTCATCTAGAAGTACCATTATGCAGAATATGAAGGAAATTCAGAAACTTTTTTTCGTTGTCCGCTTTACGTGAAATGCCCCATATATCATCCAACTTCTTCAGCAAGCTTCCAAGGTGATTCACAGTGTACACAAACGTGTCGGTGTTGGGTGCAAGTGATTGCATCACTTGTGAAGCAGCTCGCTCAGGATAGAGTGTGTCGACACACGTGTTGGGGGCTAGTGATTGCTTCATCGCGATTGCTTCACTCACGTGTTACCCATCTTTAGACCGGACCCGCCGATGATGATATATAGAAATATAAATTGATGACCAAAGTGCTTTGAATACTAAATTTCTTCGAAAATCAGTAAAAATACTGGAAAGCCACGTTCGGCCAATGTTGGCATAGACATACAAAAATACTGTTAATGGTAGTATGCATATGCCATCGTTATCAGTAGGCATAGAGAGAATATCAGTAACCTCTCCCCTACAAAATATTCTGGTGGTGAATTTCAACTTCTAAGTAGTGAAACAACATTTTTATTGATATTTAGAAATTTCATCTCCGGTCATTCCGTGAGGACTGACATGATAGTATTTTTATTTCATGTTATTTTGGGTTTACTGGCACTCAGTAGGTAACTTTGGATACTTTATGAGTTCGAGTCGATCCCTTATACATCAATAAGTTATCTGATGGACGTTTTTGCCTTGTTCATTGCTTTCTGACTGTTTGCGTCAAAAGTAAGCAATACATCAGTAGAAAATATATTATTGAAAATATATAAGATATACAAAAATACTCCGATGGTTCGTTTTAAATATATGAACATTCTTAAAGCATTCCTTTTTATGGTTTGTGCCCATGTCATGATATCTGGAAAGCTCATAATGACTTTTTCAAACTGCCGCAAATCAACTTAAGTATGATCCTAGTAATTGTCTTTTTTTTGCCACGGGTCGCCAAAAAGGCACAAGTTTTTATTATATATAAAATATATTTATTTTCTAACCTATGCTGGTGTTCCTCGTCGGATATTATTCCTTCTGCGTTCAAAATCAGACTGGTCTCTGACATTGAAAGCTGTTTTCCATTCAAAATCTTGACAGAAAGTAATTATCATACCTCCGCGGAACGAAATGAGTCGCTTTATGCTTGAACCACGTTGGAAATAATGAAAACTGATTTCCAAAGTGTGTGCTGTGTAGCCCAAACAGTGCGTTTTTTGAAAATTAGTTTTGGCCGAAATGAAGCACCCACCGCGCCTGCTGTAGGCAAGCTTGTGCACAAATTTCGTGAGACTGGCATGCTAGTGGACAACACTCCCGTTGTCGTACGGTGCGCACAGACGAGAATGTGGCTGCTGTAGCCGAGAGTGTGAGGCTCAGAGACACTAGCCTGAAGAGAATTCTGCAAAAAGATCTCGGATTATTCGCTTAAAAGGTCCAGTTGACTCAGCAACTCAGCATCTGCTTCGTTATCGCTTATTGGGCCTTAGAACAGCGTGAATTGGACAACAATTTTGGGCGAAAAATCATCTTTTCTGACGTGGCGCATTTTCATCTCGGCGGCTACGTTAACAAACAAAATTGCCGTATTGGAGGCTCGGAAACCCCGCACGTTATTGTCGAGAAGCCAATGCATCCACAGATAGTGACAGTTTGGTACGGATTGTGGAGTGGTGGCATCATTGGACAATTTTTCTTTGAAAATGAGGCTAGGAACAATGTGAACGCTACAGAGCCATGTTATCCGACTTTTTTTTTTACTGAAATTGAAGACATGAATTTGGACGACCTCTGGTTTATGCAGGATGGCGCGCCATGCCACACACCTCGTGCCACAATCGATCTTTTACGCACCAAATTCCCAAATCGTGTTATCAGCCGTCTTGGCGATGTCAATTGGCCGCCTCGGAGCTGCAATTTGACCCTTTGGACTTTTTTGTGGGAAACCGTGAAGGACCGATGTTATGCCAACCATCCAGAAACGATTCAAGCACTTGAGGCCAATATCATCCAAGCAATCCGTGAGCTACAGCCCGAAACCATCAACAAAGTTTTGGAAGATTGGAGTGAGAGAATGCGCTACTGTGAAGCCAGCCGAGGCAGCCACTTGAACGAAATTGTGTTCCATCATTAATTGGAATGTTTACTTTTACAAATAAAGCCATAATACATGGGAAAAAATTAAATTTTGTTCATTTTATTGCATTTTCAAAAGGAAACTTGTATTTGGCCCAACCTGTATATATAAATATACATATTTATATATAAATAAATATAGATTGGACAAGTAGAAAAAATAAATATATGTATATGTATATCTATAATTATTTTTTCTTGTTGTCTGTTTGGATTGGATCTGGTTTGTGAATTCGGACAATAAATAAATGAACACTCAGCGCAATTAAACAAAACTTTTGAAGCCAACCCGTAACAAAAATATTACACAGTATTACGTTGGGGTCTATCATTCATTCAACAAATATTCAAACTTATTGGACATGTACGCTTTCATAAAACATATGTGTGTTTCAGGGACACGAAAATACCCAGAAAATTTATCTCATCTAAATTCAATACCTCCTGGAATGGAATATAAATTACGAGCATTTCATGTTTTTTTCCGTTTGCCTCACTTCTATGAAGTTATTGTGAACTTTTTTATGGAAATTCGAGAGTATGCCTGGGCAAAATGATCAAATCGCATGCGATAAACATGGCACCCATCCTATGAAAATGGGCAAAATAGTGCTATGAAAAGCTACAAACGTAACCTTCGGGTCGTAGAGACTACATCAAAATATTGTTTTGCAGGTTATAGGTATGAAACCTAAAACCCGGTATTATCTTCGATTTGATGTATGAAAATTTCACGTGAAATTCGTTTAGGTAAAAATTTAGCTTGAAAATAAGCAAAAGTGGCACTCACTTCTTAGCCTGAAAAATTGCTTGAAAGTTGCTTTCGCTCTGAAAATGCAAATGGAATTGACACATGTCTCCAATCATTACATGCCCATTTAATATGTGCAGTTCATTCTTTTGAGCTGAAAAGTGACATTTGTTGTTTGAATTTGAAAATTGAATTGTGCTAATAAAATTGAAATTCTTGACATTTTATTCGTCACAAATCAGCATTCTCCGTTTTTTTCCACTGTCAAAAATTTCACGTGAAAGAATGACCAGATAATGAAGTCGTGTCAAAATCTAGCTTCACGATTAAGTCAGTACCAGGCTTAATATACTAAATGAGCAGCTTGGGACATTTGCATCTCCTTTTTGCGTCCTTCGCACGAGCAATGACATTCTATGAATCCAAGACATAAATTTGGCCCGTTTAGACGCCGCATTAAGGAAGATTTGCATGCATTACGGCATGAAATGGGACGAAATATAATCTACGCTTTGGTCGCTTCATCCTTGTAAATTTGTTCGGTTCATATAGTGGCGTTGTGGAAAAAATCTTGTCGGAACATTGGACTTGAGGGGTGGAAAAATCTCACGAAAATGAAGTAGATGAAAGTGATGCTTTCTTTTATGCCGTAATTCACCCACGCGTTTATAGGTGCGTAATTTAGACACATCATTGAAAATGATTAAGGATTCTTAGACATTGATTTGACATTCTGGAAGTGGCATGTCAGACAAAATGACTGTCTGCGGCGTATTTTCGGAGAAAATTGGAAAATATGTTTTTCTGTTTTCGGTAATAAAAGTATTCTTCAAATGTGATTTACGTGATTCGCTTTAAAGTTCGCAGACGATGCTATTTTTAAGTTCAATAAATAATTGTTTTTAATTTGAATCAATTTTTTCCCAGCTTGCTAGAAAAATATTTTAATAAAAAAGCGATATTTTCCTTTTGAAGCTAGATAAACATATGCCCATATGAATTTATTTAATTTTTTGAGAAATATCGATATTTCGAGGGTAATCTGCCCTCTTCTTCAGTGTCTAATAAATAATTCAATTTCACAACACGAATTCGTTTAGAATCGCTAGTCATTTGTATGCAATTTTTAATGGTTTTCGAAGAAAATTCGTATAAGACTAATTTCACCGAAATTTCATATTTCTTTAGGTAACATATATATACAGTGCCGAACAAAAGTCTACGTACGCCATATAATATAGCGGAAAATTCTTAAGTATAGCATACATAAATAATTGTTATATTGCAAAATAAATATAACCCTTTCTACACAAATATTTTATTGAAAGCACACAAATTTCAGTTTCTGCGAAAAAAATTGAACGAAAATCCAAAATATCCAGTGATAATAAAGGACAGAAGTCTACGTACACCTACATCTGATTATATTATATGATAGATTTTTATTAATATTAATATTTCGTTGGCCCGCTATTCGCTGTAATTACGGCCTTCATCCTGTTTGGCATGGAATTGGCAAGATTTCGCGTCACTTGTACTGGTATTTTGGTGTACTCCTGAAGTAAGGTGGTTTTGAGGTCTTCTTTATTTCTGATGCTGTATTTTCGGACTCTACGCTCGAGATAATCCCATAAATGTTCTATGTGGCTGAGGTAGAGAATGTAGCTGTTTCGGGATATTGAAAATTAGCCACTCCTTCAGAATACCAGCCGCATGCTTAGGATCGTTATCTTGCTGGAATGTCCAGCTCGTTCGTAGACCCAATTTTCGCGCGGATTTTTTTAAATTATTTTTTAATATATTTAGATATTTAGATTTCAATTATGACCAGATTTTCCACTCTAGTCACTCACATGCAACCCCAAAATAGAACAATACCACCTCCAAGTTTAACGGTTGGAATTAAATTCTTCTTTTTAAGACTTTCCTGATTTTTTCTCCAAATTCCATGTCTTCCAACATGTCCGAACAATTTGAACTTGCTCTCGTCACTAAAGAGAACAATGTCCCAGAGAGTGGAATCATCATTTTCATGGAAATATACGTACCGTTATTAGATGAACAACCTTCCCAGTAGTATGCATAACGTATTCCGCTGGGATTTTCGAAGATGTCTGCTGTTTATATCTAATTTCAGTTGATATATTCCTTTCTTCACATTGCTTTAGTTTACGAGGTATGCCGCTTCTCGGCTTGTTTTCAACAGAATTTCTCAACCGGTAGTTTTTTATGACGGTCTGAATACTGGAATGAGACTAATTTACTATTATCCCGATTTCGCGATAAGAATGTCCTTCGTTTTTCAATTTCACAATAAGTTCCCGCATGTCATGTGATATGTCTTTTCGTCTCGATTCCATTATTTAAAAAAAGGATTTTAGTTGCAATCTTTATTTGCCGACAGTAAAAAACCAACTGCTTAAATTATTTCATTATAGCATGCAGCCCAAAACAACTTGTTCGGCACAGTATATATATATATATATATATATATATATATATATATATATATATATATATATATATATATATATATATATATATTTGTATATATATATATATATATATATATATATATATATATATATTTGTATATATATATATATATATATATATATATATATATATATTTGTATATATATATATATATATATATATATATATATTTGTGTATATATATATATATATATATATATATATATATATATATATATATATATATATATATATATATATATATATATATATATATATAGAGTGGGTCATCAAAATCCGGACAAATCAATGAGCATCCTTCAAATAGTGCTATTTATTGAAAAATGAAGGTTAAGTACAAAAACGTCTTACATGGCATTTCGTGCATCTATTGACATTGTAATTATTCAATGTAGCCCCAATCAGCTTCAATCACGGCCTCCATTTGCGGTCTGAAGCGCTCGCACGCCCTTTGCAATTCTGCGCTGTCAATATTGTCGAACGCTGCCTCAATGGCAGTCATTAATGATGTCAAATTTGGATGTCGAGACTTTTTGTTAGCCCTTTCAATCACGTTCTATACGTAATAGTCCAAGGGATTTAAATCTGGACTATTCGGAGGCCAAAACTCCTTAGAAATGATCAAATTGAACCTTAAAAAATATGATCAAATTAATTACAGGAATAAACTGTGTTCTTACAGCCTCAGAAAGCATTTGTCTAACCTTGATCGTGTAAGAATAATATCGAAGGTCCTCCTCAACGATTGTCCGCATGGTAGGCTCGCTCACATTCACAATAGACGCCAGTTTTCGTAACGATAGCCCCGGGCCTTCCAGAATCAGCTCTTCAGTCCTTTTGGTGACTTCAGAGGTTCTCACGGTGTGTTCTTTTGAGTGTTGCTTTCTTGCCGGTGTACTTCAACCTTCACTTAACTGTTCTTGAGCTTCGTACTTAGTAACAACCTCATATACAGTTGATTTCGGTTATCGGAAAAATTGAATAAACTCCCGTGCTGACCGCCCAGCGCGAAGACTTTCGATTATCGTGGCTCTTCGATTATACTCTGCACTTGGCTTCAACATTGCGACTTTTTCCAGGTTATGAATGTTCAACACATGGGGGGAAATTTAAATTGAATTTTGTCCGGATTTTGGCGCCGCACCCTGTATATATATACCCCTAAAATACGTTTCGTGGATTCGATATTCTCCGCGTTTACGAAATAAAACAGTTTCATTTTACGCAACTAACCACACTTTAAATTTTCAAATTGGAATGATCCTGCAATGACAATTTACAACAAATATTTAGGTTTTGAAAATTTGTAAATATATCCGGGTGGTATTCCTAACAATTTTTCATCTCTATAACTTCCAGCGCAGATATCCAATCAAAACGAAATTCACAGGGTCGGTTTAGCTTAACGTGAAGCAAATTTGGTAGAGTAGTTCTATGATGGTAAGACAAGGTTGCCAGCACCCGACATTTTGGTTAATATTGTTTAACCAATAGATGCTTCCATTATATATTCACAAGTAAAGCATGTACAATAAAATTAGCAACCAATGTTGAAATTTTCCGAGCGTTGGAATTTTTCGTATAGCAGCCCTAGAAATAGTTTAATCGCTGATACTTTCGATTATATCCTCGGATGAAAACAAAATTCAAAAGATAGATTGATTTCAGCACAAGCTTGTTATGGTAGAGTTATTACTGTTGCGTTGGAAAAATGTGGCCAGCATTGAACTTTTTAATCATTTATGTTACAAGAGATGCTATCAAAAAATGGTTTTTGTTGCTTTGTGTTTCACAATGGTTGATATGATACTACAAAAAAGTGTATTACGTCTTTCCACATTTTTAAATCACTCAAAGGCAATTTATTCGAAAATTAGTTTTCTAGCGGTTCTGATGCGCTTGACTTTTTATTATTAAGGCTGGTATTGTCTTCGATTTCACATAAAATTTTAATGGTATTTTATACTAAAAACACTACATTTCACTCAACAGATACTATTTTTCCTTACAGATTCTCTCAGTTCTTATTCAACCACGGTACAGCCAACAAGCATGCTAACCTATTTCGACTTTGACGTTTTGCGGAATTTAACTGTCACAGTTGGGCAAACAGGTTTTCTTCACTGCCGTGTGGAAGGATTAGGAGATAAAGATGTAAGTACTATTCATTAATATGAACCTACTAGACATAATTATTGACAAGTTGTAATTATTGAAATATCGGCAATAAACTATGACTTTAGGAATTATGAAACATAATAACATATGAAACTGAATCAGTAGTATGAAACATAAATCTTTGGTTTATTCCGTTAACAACGTTACAGTTGCCTGAAAAAAGTTGCAAACTTAACTAATAAAATTTTAATTAATTTTCACACTATTTTATTCAAATCAAATTTGAATAAGACACCAAATTGATTCCACGAAAATTGTTATTTTCGGTCTTTGAGGCCACTTAGTTTTTAATTCGCTGCATACAAATTGCCCACTATTGAGAGAAGTTCCGCATAATTTATCCAAACAGTGTTTTTTGGTAACTTCTTCCATGATCTGTGTGCGTTTATGTATCACGTAGTGCAGGCCAAACAGTTGCTGCTCTAGTCTAGGAGCACACTTTTTGTGCTCAAGATTGTAAATAAAGGCTAGTAATGAGTTAACCCTGGAATGGTACGGTAAATTTTTGGATGATTTTAGGTACATGTTTTTATTTTCAAGCTAAATTTTCGCAGAAACAAATTAAAAAAAAACAGTATTTTTTATGCAAAAAAGCTTAAAGTTTAAAGTATTAAAAGTAAAAAGTGAAATAATAAGAAAATAAGAAAAATAAGAAAATATTCGAGGACGGGGAATGTTAAATGTTCTGAATCGAAAAGCAATGAGAATAAGTTAATAGTTTCTGATATGACGATTTTGGAACCCAAACTGCAGGAATATAATCCAAATTGCAGGAATATAGTCTTCATTTGCGTATTAACCAATAAGTGATAGAATGACCGTGAATTACGCTATGAAATTAGGCTACAGTAAGCAGAAATCAGCCAACCTACAGAGTTTAGACAATTTGAAGCAATGCTACACGGCAGGACACTAAAGGAATGCTGAGGATTTCAAACTGGGTCACGGTAGCAGAAAAGCGAAGCGCCTGGAACTCTACTCTAGAGTATATTTAGACCGATTTTTTTATTTCTGCGCCGTTGATGATGACAAAGAATACGCAAATTTTATCTATATAACTTATACCGCAGAATATTGTCAAGCGATCCGGCGATTGAACACAAACCATTCGCAAATGACAAAATTCGAACCAAAAATTCACATGTTACTCATAACTCTCAAAACTCAAATGTTATTTGGAATCTTAGAAGCGTTATATTTGCAGGGGTAGCAAAAACTAAAAGCGGAGTATATGCAGGAAAATCAGATAATGATAAATATAACTTCACAGCACTTAAATCTCTGAAGTTGTAGTTAACTGATCCAACTGTTCTTCGTATTTGGACCGTTTAATGGTTTAATAATACTAAAATTTATACTATAATATATACTTGGAATTGTTTTTTGCGGGATGATTAAAATTAAAATGCTGATTTATAGACAAGAAGGGAACCGTGATCACAAATCAATAACCTTTATGAATATATACTTGTTTAGCAAATTTCACTAAAAATCTGTACACTATTTAGCAAACTGTTTACCAAACTGTAAGTTATTGTGTGGCCTTAGTAACCGCAACAGTGGAGAATAAAAGTAAATGTCAGTGCGCAGGAACACGGCGCAGAAATCCGTTGATGATGACAAAGAATACGCAAATTTTATCTATATAACTTATACCGCAGAATATTGTCAAGCGATCCGGCGATTGAGCACAAACCATTCGCAAATCACAAAATTCGAACCTAAAATTCACATGTTACTCATAACTCTCAAAACTCAAATGTTATTTGGAATCTTAGAAGCGGTATATTTGCAGGGGTAGCAAAACCTTAAAGCGGAGCATATGCAGGAACATGAGATAATGATAAATATAACTTCACAGCACTTAAATCTCTGAAGTTGTAGTTAACTGATCCAACTGTTCTTCGTATTTGGACCGTTTAATGGTTTAATAATACTAAAATTTATACTATAATATATACTTGTTTAGCAAATTTCACCAAAAATCTGTACACTATTTAGCAAAATGTTGACCAAACTGTAAGTTATTGTGTGGCCTTAGTAACCGCAACAGTGGAGGATAAAAGTAAATGTCAGTGCGCGCAAATGGCACACTAAACACAACGGAAGAACGCGCGCCATGAACTGCTGCACGGACAGAAACGTGGTTAATGATTTCAGAAACTACCATCCTATAAAATAATTTAAAGAGTAAACACTCATCTAAGAAAAGTCTCCGTGATTCGAGGGAAGGAAGATTTAGGAACGAAAGACGATCACTGTAAGGACCGTGGGGAAGCTGATATTTAAAAAATAAGCTACGAGTAAATCTGCATTGAACAGACTCCAACGCAGTATTTAAGTAGACATAAAGAGGACACCACACTTGGTAGCAATATTCAAGGACACTACGCATAAAGGAGAGAAAAAGGTGTAAACGGGTGGAAATATTGTATATACGAAGGGTTTAGAGAATCTAATAATGAAACCTGATAATTTAGATAAACATCTTGAAATCGTCAGCATATAAAAAACAAGAAGATTGGATTAAAGGAGGGAGATCGTTTATGAACAAAAAATAGAGAAGAGGACGAAGAAATAGATCCTTGCGGATCGCCTGATACAGGATAAAAAGGAATCGAAAAACAAGAATTAACAGTTACAATACAGGTACGACCATAGATGTAAGAGTTAAATCAGGAAAGAAGAAAACCTTAGCTTTTGGAGAAGGAGGTTATGGTTGACAGAGTCAAAGGCTTTGGAAAAGTCAGTATATAGTACGTCGACCTGCTTTTGATGGTCAAGAGCCGATGCGACCATATGTGTGAAGGAAAGAAGGTTGGTTAATGTGGATTTACCTTGCACAAAACCATGCTGCTCATGAACTAAGGCAGGCTGAATAAAAATGTAGACACGCTTGTAGACCACTTTTTCAAAGATCTTGTTGAAACAAGGAAGAAGGGAAATGTGACGGTAGTTTGAGATTCATGTAGGACCACCAGCTTTATGTATAGGGAATATATTGGTAATTTCCAAGAAAGAGGAGAAAGAACCAGACGATAAATTTATATTCAACAAGATAGAAAGAGGGACACACAGAGATGATGAAAGAGATTTAGTCCGGATATTTGGAATACCGTCGGAACCAATACCGGTAATGGCATCGATATCGTTCAACAGAAGTTCGATTTCTAATGGGTTTGTCCGAAACGAATGTAATTCTGGAGAAGATGGAGAGGTACGATTTTGGGAAGGAGGAGGGCATTGTTGGGAGAAGAAAGTGGAAAAGTAAGAAGCAAAAAGTTCACCCACTTCAAGCGGATTTCTAGCAGCTGTATCACCCAAATGCATACTACGTCCAGACTACGGATACTTAAGTATCCGCATACATAAGTATCGTCCACACTGCAGCGACACATGTACAATTAGCGCATACTTTTCATTGATTATCATGGCAAGGGTAAAATCCAGTGAGGACCATACTTATGTATGCGGATACTTAAGTATCCGTAGTCTGGACGGGCTATTAGAGATGCTAGGAGAGTCTTTCAAGGAACGGATGAATGACCAGAAGGATTTCGTTTAGTCGGTTCTGATTGACGCTTCAACGCCAGCAATGTAGGTGTACATCGCCTGTCTTGCAGCTTCTTTCGCTTTAGAGCGTACACTCTAAAAAAGTGGGTCTGTAATTAATTCTTTGATAATAGCAAATGTATTCATTTTCTTTGTTTAAAATAACGAATTACAAATTTGTTTACACATTAAATGTGCCTTTTTTTGCTTGTACGCCATAGCAACTGAATAATACATAGTTTTTTGTAAATTTAAGCAAAAAGAGTTTAAATTTACTAGTTTGCTGTTCATATTTTCGCCAAAGATATAAAATTACATCATTTTCTCGAATTTGACTAATTATTAGTGTAATACTGTGACGAAAAACGGTAATTTGGCAACGAGTCTGATGGATCGTGATCATTGCTTACATTTGAATACCGGCAGTTAAGTCAACTGTGCAGTCTTTTATTTTCGCGTAACAAGTGTAGAAGTGTAGAATATTAATTATGTTATAAGTTTATGTGCATATTTGTATATATTGAAAAAAAAATTTCATATTTGATAATAAAAAGCTTTATATGTGTATTTTACTTACTTGACTTGATAGGACTCTCGCTTTTTTTGACTTTAAAGTTGTTTATTATTTACAGTTTTTGTTAATGACGTTTCATGCTGGGGCAATATTTTATATTATCGCATTTTCCTGATTTAGGTGGCTAAACTTTAAATCATTAAATTCACGCTTAAGTAGGGCGTATTTCTTAAAATTGGTCACACTAAATAACTTTTGATGTCGAAATTTACCACTGCTAGCATTGTGATGAGACATTCTTTACTATCGTTTATTTACACATTTTTATTGAAATTCACGAATTAATGGCGCCTATTTTGTTAGAAAGTTCGTAAAAAGCATCCTTTGCTACATAAATTTCATCCATTTCCGTCCAATATTTGCGTCTTTTTAGGGTAAAATTAAACAATTTGCTAGTAACAAAATTTAAATTAAGACGTCAAATATTCTTTGTACGCACTTTTGTAAATTTACATCTATAGTAATAGAAAACCAGTTTCCTATTATTTTATGGGTAAAACTCAACAAAAATTCTTTATGAAAAAGGAGGTCAGAAAAGCAGAGCTTAGACAATACAAGAGAATTCCGACAATGCTTGACTTTCTCTGGCGTAACATTCTGTTATATCTTTTATATTATGAAGCCTTAGCTGTGGAAAGCCTTTAGTTTAATACACTATTAGTATATTTTCTTTTTTTAAGGCATGTATAAGATAAACAACACGATATAATTATAACTTCCACAGATCTTAAATTTATATGCATGAGAATTTCCAATTTAGCTTTTTTATCCCCTCATTTCTGTCACCTTTCAGGTATCATGGATCCGAAAACGAGATCTGCACATACTGACAGTCGGTGTATCCACTTATACGTCAGATCAGAGATTTCAGGTAAGTTCGAAATTGAATAGCTTGCACTCTCCGATTATTTTCTGGTCAACAACACACACGTCCTCTTCGTCACGTCGTATTATTATCGTTACCGTTATTGAAGAAATCGTTTTGTGTATGAATGTACATGCATCCCCTTGTGCATCTATGATGTATTTTTATTACTGTTTGTGCTTTTGACCTCGCCTTAAGAACGTATCCTAATAAGATTTAATTTTTCAAAAAAAGATTTATTCAAAAATATAAATATTAATTTTTCCAAGGTGATACGAGCGGAAAACTCACCGAATTGGACGTTGCAGATAAAATATCCTCAGCCAAGGGACTCAGGAGTTTACGAGTGTCAAGTGAACAGTGAACCGAAATTGTCCCTGTCGTATTTCTTTAACGTTGTTGGTAAGTAATTCAAATTAAACTGAAATTTCATGAACTTGAAATTCTATTGCAAAAGCTGCCATGAGAAATTTTCCATTCCTACAGACGGGGCTTTAAAATTTCTCAACGAAGGCAAAATTCACATCTGTCTAACACGCCACGCTGCCGAAATTTTGAAGTGGAACGAATTGAATTTCCATGGAGAGTGTGTCCGCTAGAAAATTTCATTGCAAAGCGTCCTTTCGTGCGCTATATATACAGAAAACCATGGGCAAGGATATTTGAACATACCTAAGGTTCTTTGTGTTTTCATACAGAGAGTCCTGTGAGTAATAATTTGCTAAAAGCAAATTTTTCACTCTTAAATATGGCCTCAAGAACGAAAAAACTCTATTGTTTGGAAGAGATGGGCGCCAGGGAATGGATAAAATGGGCGAACATATTTAGCACGTTCCTTTGAAGCTTATTGTCTTGACTCAAGTCTTGAACGAGTCCAGGTTACGAAAGCTGTTTCGTATGGTAGAAAAGCGTTTGTACCAGACACAAATGATTGAGGTTGAGCTCTCGCTCCAACCTCAGGCTGGTTGTGACTTTAGTTATTTGAAGCGGAGGCAAATACAGCATAGAGTCTAGTGTGCACTCGAAAATCATGAGAATAGATAGAAAATATGTCCAAGTTCACTTTGAAAACATGACATTGTATCAAAACAAAGTGGAATATGACACGGTAAATTATAACATGCGTTTTCGGAAATAAGATAAATAACTTGAAAACTAAAAAAAATTCTTCACAGTTAATGAAATTACAGCATTTGAACTATGAAAACATATTTTTTTAAACAGTGCGTCAGATATTTACTATGACTGTGGTTAATAATTATGGCTTTTTTAGGAATATTTTAGAACAAGCTTGAGAACAATACACATTTACGTGAATTTTATACAGTTACTCACAAAATTTAGCGTACAGGCAGCCAAAAAACGCATTTCGTTGCAATTAGCATGTTAAAAAATATTTTTATTAAAAATCTTTCTGTAAATAAAGCGTTTACCTTATTTCAAGGAATGCTTGCAAAGCAAACAAATAAAAAAAAAAATTTTTTTCTTAGATTATTATGTATATTAAAACAAAAATACCATTAAAATAACAATTCACAAAATTGAGCGTACACTTCACAAAAATATTATAGAAAAATAAAAAAAAAAAAACACTCATAAACTTAATACTTTGTATGACCTCCTATTATATCTATAACAGCTTGTAACCGCCGGGCAATTGATTCTACCAAAATTTTTTGTATAAGAAGAAAGAATGTTTTCCCAAACTTCCCGTTTCTTGTGTAACTCATTTTTGTTCGTAGGATTCATACTTTTCAGGGGGTCTTTATTTCATGCCATAGATGCTCGATCGGATTGAGATCTGGGGACTGTTGTGGAGTTTTTAGTTGTTTTGGGACATTGTGCAAAAGTCATTCACGAACTTTGTGGGAAGTATGCTTCGGGTCATTATCCTGTTGAAAGCAGAATTCCGAAGATAAATTCAGTTTTTGTGCTGATTGATGCAGATTCCGTGTTAGTACATCTAGGTATTTCATTTTGTCCATAGTCGATTCAATAAATTCCTAATTTCCGGTTCCATTTGCAGCCATAGAGCCCCACAGCATAATATTACCACCCCCATGCTTCACAGTTGGACTAAGATTTTTCTTCTTGAGTTCCGTGTTAGGTTCTCTCCATACTATTTGCTTTCCGTCACGGCCAAATAAATTAATTTTTGATTCATCTGTGAAAATGAGGCTCTCCCAAAAGCTGTAAGGCAAATTTACATGTGTTTTTGGAAACTGCAAACGTTGTCTTTGATTTGCGACAGATATGAATGGCTTTTTCCGAGCAGCTCTTCCATTCCAATTATTTCGACGGAAAAACGACGAACCGTTTCTGTCGAAACTGCCTTTTTAAGCGTTGTGAGCACTTTTGCAGTCAATTTCGGAACACTTGTTTTAGGATTTGCCCTTACCTTGTGAACAATGAGCCGTTCATCATGTTGTGAAAGAATTTTCTTTCTTCCTCTTCCAGGCCTGTTCTTTAAGGTTCCTTCGTATTTCCACTTATTTATAATTTTTTGAATTGTAGAATGTGTCCGCCCAACAATTTCTCCTATCTCCCGAAATGATTTACCCTTGCGGCACAGCTTAACAATAAGCTCTCTAGTCGAAATATCTGTTTGCTTTCGCTTAGCTTCCATTTTCACAAGTAACAACAGAGCTCTAAACAATTATCTGATAACTCACTTCCAAATCACAAAAAAATTTCACGAACTCTGCATGCTAGGAGCGGTATATTTTAACGCGATACAAATTCCAGGAATTAGATCAGTGAGTCCATGGTTTTTTCAAGTGTACGCTCAATTTTGTGTTTGTGGAGTTTCAGTGATGCCTGGTTATTCTGTTAACAAACTGAATTATGTTATTTTATTTTGTTTGTGTTTAGTTGAATAAGCTCAGCGAAGGACAAATTTGAGAAATATAAACATATTTTTACGGCAAACTTTTTTTTATTATCTTTACTTCTGAGGAAGTGTAGTTTTTATATGGGTGTACGCTCAATTTTGTGAGTAACTGTATGTATTTTCATTTAAGTTTCCGTAGTCGTAAGACTTTATTTTAAAACATATAAAACAGTTTCAAACAACATTTAAAATTTTTCCCGTGCATTTTCATTCTTAATATTGTTGCGCTGGTGTCGCAGCACTGAAAATATTCATTTATAAAAGTTGAGAAATCGTTTTTCGAACGTGTCTTAAATCAATATCCAGAGAACGTGAAATACCGTCCACAGAATAATTATTGAATCAAGACTAAGAAACTTGACTCCCCAGTCCCCGCTCACTCCATAATATATCTCTGTTAATATGTCGTTTTATTTCTTTGCTTTTCCACTTGCTGCAAAACATCGATAGAGGCATTGAATCGGGAAATTGTATTCTAGCCAGAACTTTCGACTTTAGTTCTGAAGCACAGGCTTGAGTCTTATAGAGAGAATATAAGACAAAATATTAAAGAAAAAATAGAGAGAATTTTAAACAAAAAATAAGGTGAAGAAAGAAATGAACAAGAAGTAAAACAATAAAAAACTCTAGCGCAGCAGAACCGCTAGAAACACTAATATTCAGTGAACAATAGAGGAATCGTGCAGATTTTAAGTGCACATTCTATCACATGTACTCCAAACTGTTTCGATGGCCATGTACCGCTTTGATCTCAGCAATGCATTTCAACTCATAGGTTGAAAAGGTTTTCAATGATTTTTACTTATACAGTCGATTCTCGATAATTTGACACTCGTTAATTTGAATATCTCGATAATTTGAAATTGAAAAACAAGAATTTGAAAAACATTCGACAAATTGAATAAAATCAGTGTTATTTGGTCTCTTCGGAAATTTGAAGTTGAAGGAATAGTATCTTGCCCGCCGACATTCAATAATTTGATGCCGGGCTCCTCTACTCTCCATAATTTGAAGCGTTTTTCATGTACTAATCATTTGTTTACGTACGTACTACATATATGCCTTTTTAAGCGTCGTTGTGAGCACTTCCGCAGTCAATTTCGGAACACTTGTTTTAGGATTTGCATACAATGAGCCGTTTATTATGTTGTGAATGATTTTTCTTTCTTCCTCTTCCAGGCCTGTTCTTTAAGGTTCCTTCGTATTTCCTCTTATTTATAAATCCAGAGGCCATGCAGTATTGTCACTTTACTACATTTGTAGCAAATTTACTACATTTTTTCGGCCTTTGCCCTTTTTGCTACTTCACTACTTAAATTGTTAGATCTACTAAATATTGTATCGAGAATGTAATATTGAAGAAGATTTAAGCGCTGGGCACACAGAACGATATCGGGCATCATGGGCGGCACCAGTGAGGTAGTAGAAATGGAGTGGACATGCCCATAAGATTTACATTGAAGGAGATGGTAGTAATTTTTTAGCTACTCATTGTCAAATCGGGTCAAATCCAAATACATGTACCCTGTCGTTTGGTAACATAGTACATGGACAGACCTGTCGCTTGTTTGCATGAAAGAGATATGAGTGAGCTAGCAGTTCGCAGTCCACTCCTTTTTTGTATTAATTTTAAAGTATCAATTTGAATTCGAGAAAGAACAAGTAAGTGTCTTTCTATAAGTGAAAAAAAGTGTGTGATTCAGGCTGTGGAGGATGGACATTTAAAAAAAGATGTCGCTAAACAGTTTGGCATTTTACCATCGACATTGTCGAAGTTTTTGAACAACAAAAGATCGCATCACCGGAAGTGCTTTAATTGCGAGTAGAAAAAGGTCACACCGGGGTGAATTCTTGAGGAGTGCTTACTTAAGTGGATCCGTCAGTGTAAAGGAGAAAACCTTCCCGTTGACGGGTTCGTGCTAAAGGAAAAACCCAAATCTTTGACGCAGTCTCTTACGATTTAAAGATTTGCAGCAAGTGAGGGGCGGCTCTCCAAGGTCAAAAACCAACTCGCCATCACATTAAAAAAATTTGCGGAGAGATTGCCAGCGTAGATATTTTCATTTGTTCCCAGTGGGTTGACGAACTAAACCAACTTTTGAATGGCTATGGCAAGGAACATATTCAAAACAGACGAAACCGGGGGGTTTTTTTTATAAATGGTCTCTTGATCGAACTTTGATGTCCAAAGACGAAGAGTGTCACAGAGGGAAACTCAGCAAAGATAGAATACATTCGCGTGTTGTCTCTTGCGGTGGAAGGTTGTAGCCGGAGAACTGCAGTGATTGTTTTTCTCCGAAGGACGGTCTTTCTCTGGAATTGACAAGGCGTGAACCAGTGTTTCTTGAACTGCGTGTTTGCGTCGTCGCGTTGTTTTTGATATGCCTGTGTGTTTTGTGTTTTTTCCCATTTTCTAAAATGAAAATAAAAACTAACTCTAAATAATAAATCGAATTAAAAACCGAGTGTTTTAAAAAGTTGCAAATTAATAAATTTAATCAAAACCACGTGTTTAAAAAAGTCAAACCCGATGGCCAGTGCCAATAGGACAAGGCCAACCCCCCGGTTCATGAAAAATTGAACCATTTAGCGAAAAAAAAGATAGAATAACTGACCTTTTAGCGTGTAGCTTTGCTCGCTAACGCGTCAGTACGAAGCAGTGATCTGCTGCCCGCGGGTTCGGATCCCGCTGTGCTCATGGCTGTATTTGTTCGTCTTGTGTTGTCTTAACAGCTGGCGACTGGGCATAATACCAGCGCTCCATTAATTAAGTGTCACATTAAAAGCTTTAGCAGCCACTAGGCTTAACAGAAAATAAGAAAAAATGTGTCACTTAAAAGAATAATGGAATAATTGATATCGGCTTCTACCGTATGTGTCTCCCTACAGCCATCGCTAAGCATTCGCTTCAAAGGGCAATCCCCTGAGCTTTGGCAACAAAAAATATAGACTATTCTCAAAAATTGAAACCACTTATTATTGGGAAACTTGTAAAACCACGCTCTTTTAAAGGAATAAAATCGCTGCCTACAGCTCTATAAGTCAAACAAAAAATCGCGGATGACGCAAGAGTTGTCTAATGATTTTTTGTGTCAGATTTTTTGTGTCAGTGACAAAAAAGTAAAAACGAAAATTCATACTTTTTTCTTGACAACTGCACTGTGCATAATAGCCCACCACCATAAGAAAACGGAAAATTGATTTTTTTTCCAGCCAACACGACATCAAGATTGCAGCCATTATACCCAGGCATAATTCAAAACTCTCTACCGTAGAGAAATTGTTTCTCTTGTGCTGAATAGCATTGAAAAAGGTGAGACAACCCTATCACTATTTACAACTGGTAAAGAAAGTGCGAGTTTAAGCGAACCAAAAACGTAGAACAGTCATGAAAGCCGCCAATAATACCAATTCTGACTGAATCTGGGGTTGATGATGACATCAGTGTTCATGGTGCCCAAACCGATGGTGAACAGTTGGATTTGGCTCCTCTGGATGAGAGCGATAAAGGAAACGAAGAAGAACAATCGCCAATTCCAGTCACATTGAGCGATGCAAGGATATCTTTTACTACCCTACGCTTGTACGCCTTCAGAACCGACACAAGTGACGATTTGTTCTCAGCTCTCACCAGTATCGAAAGTTCGTTGGACAATGATAGACGAAAGTCGCTCACTCAACAGAAAATTAAAAACATTAAATTAAATGAACATTTGCGAAAAATTTTACGAATGTCTGGAATAATAAATCAAGAATTTAAACCAAGCTCTTGTTTATTTGAATTTTTCCTCCCTCACTCTTGGTTATTTACACTCCTGTTATTTTGAACCCTTGGCAGTTCTCTGGTTCTTTGAGTTTCAAATTATTGAGAGTCGACTGTATGTATTATCGATTGCTTATCTTACAAAACTTTGGAAGCAGCACTGCAACTAAAAGTTTACCACATCTGCTTCACGTCAAAATCAACCTACCAAACAAATTGTATTTTGCTCTGAGGAGCTTATCGAAGGTTATATGAATAGAAAGGTGTTTGGGGCAGCCATCCGAATAATTTCCAGAACTCAGAAAATTTGAATATTGGTTACTTATTTTCATTGTAAATGTTCGCGATGTGAATACTTTGTGTAAGCATTTAGTTATACGAAAATTACAAAAAACGCTTCGTAATTGCAACCCATTTGCTAGCACAAAAGCCAAAAATATATCACATTTGCCTGTCATTAACACTAAACCTACCGACAGTTCTTGTATACCTATTCCTACCACGCTCGGTCAAATTGACCGGTAATTAAACATTTTTCGATTTTGACACTTAACGTAGATAATGATTGATTTATTACCGAATATAAACTAAAATAAAGAATTTTCATGAAATTTCGTTTAAATTTATTTTTATATAATTCCATTTATAAACTTAAGAAACTAAAACTTCATTTTCCCACACAAGAAGCCAACCTAAATATTATTCCTATCAAAAACGATATATGTAAAACAAATAAAACTTTTATTCTTATTGATAAACATTTATCTTATTCGGCTTCACTGCATTTAATACATATTATTTTATTATGAAATGTACATTTGCCGCACACATATTTTTCACACTTTGAACAGATTTTCGTAGTTTTATTATCTTTACAAAATTTAATTTGGCAAGTTTTTCGTCCGAAAGAATTTGAGTTTGTGGACAATGTTAGTGAAGTTTTTCCTTCTCGTGATTTTTCATGTGAAGCGCTAAGCTCTGAAGCTAATTGGAATAAAAATTCCTGCCTCGAAATGTTTTCACCCGTAGTTTGTTTATACAAAACCCAGGCATTTATTCCAGCTAGATCCAAAATGTTTAAAAAAAACCTAAACTGGCCACCTACAACTTTTCGACTTCACACTGTATTTCCTTGCCATCTGGTCCGCCACATCTACACCAAATTTTGTACCATTATAAAATCTAATTGTTTCCGGTATACTTTTGTAATTTTGTTCCATTTCTATTGACTTATGCATGGAACTTAGGATAATAACTTTTTTTTTGGTTTACTTTTATACACTGTAAGAGTAATGTCATTTGATTTATACAATTTGCTTGAAAACCGATTCATTTTATCTTTTCGTTCTTTGGCTAACTTTGGCAATTCTCTTTTATTTCCACGGATTGTCCCAACAATTGTGGTCTTTTTTGTAAGTAGCTTTTTGGCTAATGGTACACCCGTGAAAAAATTATCTGTTGTTACGTTCCTTCCGCATCCTGTGAATGGTTCCATCAGCTTCAGAACCACGAACTCCCCAAGTGGAATTGAAGATTCTCTTCTTTCATTCTTTCCCAAATAAGGAAAACCATTTATTATATACTTGCTATTGACATCACATGCCAACCAGAATTTTATTCCAAATTTATCTGGCTTGTTTGGCATATATTGGATAAATCTGCACCTAGTCTTTGACGGAAACAACTGCTCATCAACTGTAATGCATGTACCAGGTTGATAGCAGTATTGTGAATTCCCAATAAATCGATCCCATATTGCAGATATCATAGCAAATTTATCAGTTTGTAAACGCTGGCTTCTTTCGCTTTTCTTATCAAATCGTAAGAATCTCATTATTTCAGTAAAATCGTTTCTGCTCATTGTTTTTGCAAAAAAAAGCGGGTCCCCAATCTTTATTCCACAAATATGAGACATCCAAATTTTTCGCCTCATATGCGCCGCGGGCATATAGCACAGCAATAAATGTTTTTAATTTTGTTGCATTTAGCTTCCACTTTGTCCCCAACACCCTAAATGCTTCTTCTTCTGTACTTTTTATAATATGTTGCATTATACGGTCATCTATGATAAGAGAAAATGCCGTCTTTAGTTTTCCTTTCATTATATATCGTTTAGCATATCCTGTTGGACCTGACACATCCTTAAAAATATTATGCGCTGGTGTGCTTCCAGGTTTGAGACTTCCGGCTATTTCTTCCCAAACAGTTCCATCGGCCGCAGTTTCGATGCGTTGGTCTTCTATATCTGTCTTACTTTCGAATGTCGATAAAAATCTCGTTCTTTTCTGACCTGGACGCTTATTTATAATATTCCCCTCTTCATTTTCGCTGTTTGTCTCCAATTCACTTGTTGTAAATAGCGCTTTATCTGTTTCCATACATTGATCAGTTCCGGAAATTTCTTGTTCATCGTACACTGAACACGCTTCTTCTATGTCCGTTATTTTTTCAAAGTACTTTGTAACTTTGAAACGCTTTGACATTTTGACGGAAAATATTCACCACAAAATATTACACTATTATATATTATACCCAAGTTTCGATGCTTTCTTTTATTTTTTTCACACACGCGATCGTAACCAAATCACATAAAAACGCATTAGAACTGCTCTAGTTGAGATTGTACTTGATACTTTAAGTATTTTCTCCAGCGGTCAAATTGACCGGCAGCGGTAGGTAGTGCACAAAACAAATTTTTCTTGGAAATAGGGAAATACAATTTGAAGCCAGTACTGCAGAATATATTGTATGCATATTTTAAGAAAAGTCATATAGTTTGATAACCATATTATAACGTTTAAATATGCGTAAATTTTACTAAAGTTTGCTACCGGTCAAACTGACCGGTGCTGGTAGGTTTAGTGTTAAAGTCAACCTACCCTACGAATTGTAATGCATCAAATAATCATAGACATGAAACTTTTCTGTGGGTTCAATAGACTCAGAAATAATTATGATTAATTTACGTACACACATTTAAAGATGTACATGTATAAATTTTGTCATGGTACCTTTCACATATTTTCTCTATGACATCCAAATTGACACACAAAAATATCAAAACATAACGTTGTGGTTGAGCTAGTGAAAAATTGGTCATGGTAAAAAAACTTTTTTAAACTTGATACTTTGCTCCATTTCTCAGCTTCACGAATACATGAATTTTCCCCAAAATAAAGCATCCGCCATGTAATAACAATATTCACACACAACTGTTTTTCTTCTTCGTTGAGCGTTGCGGAAAACCGTTTCCTTGCCTAGAACGTGCGACGTATAATAGCAGTTCTGATGGCTTCCCCCTTTGCACTTGAGATGGAAGAGCCTGTCGCAACTATGGCGATATACTCTTGACAGGAGTGAGGCTAATTCTTGGAAGCAGCCACAAAAACAATTTAATTTTCAAGCTTTTTTTCTTTTTGTCTTGAAGTTGACTTTAATTTTTCGTTCTTGTTTTCTTTACAGAACTAAAGGCAAACATATCGGGACCACCTGATTTATACGTGAAGTCTGGAAGTGATATTAACTTAACCTGCCGGATAACGCAAGGACTTCATGAGCTGGGAAACATTTTCTGGTACAAAGGTAAAAGCTTGTGGTATAAATTATCTGATAAATGTAATATTGGTTGCGTTTTTTTTGCGTCTCGATTAATAGCAAGTTGGGGTAGGCATCATTGATAACAACAATAATCCCGCCTCAGTTGTTGTTGTTGTTTTCAATGCTGCCTACCATAACCTGCTATTGATCGAGATGCAAAAAAGCACTTCTATTGTTACATTAAGCAGCAAAAGTAGAATAGTCTAGTGAAATTCGACATAAAAAATGTCAAAAGTCCCCATCGATCCGAGTGCTGCGTTACTTTTTATACGGGGTTAAAGGTCACCAAAAATGACCTTTCTTAAATATATCAGTAACAGTCACCTCTACAGAAAAACAATGTATGACGAGTTTGTAGCTTAAAAAATTTCCTATTAAAAAAAATTTGAAAAGTTTTTCTCGTAGCGATAATCGTTTTTGAGATAGTTTGATTCATAAACTGGTAACTTTTATGTTTCTCGTGAAACGTGCACTCCTTTCCGCACCACGTTTGAGGTAGAGTACAAAGTGGTTTTTTTTTTCATGTTGTATCCCCAGTAGGCCTATTCCACGTTTGTTTTTGTTTGCAAAAGGCTTATTTTGTAATAAATTATTACGAATTTGTTAATTGTTTTCACTTTGATTTATTTCAAAGTACAACAAAATTTCTGGAGTAGGTGGAAGCAGAGTTTGAATTGGCTCCGAAATTGTATTCCTGAACTTGCGTACCCAATCTTCAGGAATGAGCTCGTTCTCTAGCCATATTTGGACTTAGCAATAGACCCGATGTAAGTGTTGCCGAGCAGCACTAGATGTTGGTGGAAGAATAGATAGTTGAACAGGTTTTTTGAGTCGTGTAGATCTTATAAAACTGGAATATCTATGAGTATCAATAGATACTTCTTGAACTGGAGCTTGATACATAGCCAGCAGAAACCATTGTCGAAGACTACCTCTGGAGAACACTCTGCCTTACTAAAATTTTCTGCGTAGTCTATTAACTCCTGTTTTCTTTCAAATAATTTGAATACATTAATTTTCTCTTTCTTAAAAATCGCTGAAGTAGTGTCGCAGCCTGTCATTGCATGCAAAAATAAAATATGAGCTTATATGGGTTTTTGGAGTTTCTGATGTAATCAAGCTCAATAGTCTGCAGTAGATGGAAACACTGATCATTATCCTATAATAGCTGTGTTTAATGACTCCAAAAAAATTGCAGAGCATCTCAAGGCAAGATAAAATAGAGCAGCTGTCAAAAAAGCCGAGCAGGTTAGAGCAATTGAAAGGCAATTCTCAAAGTTGATCGCTAGTCAGAAGTTCAGCCTGTCAACTCATTAGCAAAAAACTTTACTTCAGTCACAATTTTTTGTTGAAAGTCGATTCCGTAACAGTTGACAGCTGTTTGGTTGCCCGAACTTGGTCTACCAAAAAAGCTAGAGTAGGAATCGTGCTCTAAATTGCTCTAGTTCAACTTGGAGCAGGCTCATTAAATACAAATCAGAGCAACTTTGGGCAAGTTAGAGCATCCTTATTGCTCATGAAATACATTTTGTTGAGATATCTCAATCTAGCTCAACCTAAAGCAGCTCATTAATCACAGCTAATAATGATCATTTGTTGTTACTCAAACACTGAACACAAATGTAAAAAAAACTGTCAAAAATGGCAGTACAGTCTGGTAGTTATTTTTTATAAAAATCAGTTTGAAAAAAAATCAGTCTGTGAAGAATGTATTGGTAAACTACTATACGGGTATAATTACTTGTTAATTGTAGGTATTTTTGCTGCTTATTTAACCAAGAATCAAAAATTCAGTAACAAAATTAAATATTACATGTTTCATTCAAATTTAGGGAATGAGATAATTGACACGACGACAGACCAGAATGATATTGATGCAGTGCGGGGAATAGCCGTGGAAAATGGTTGGGTCGATGGCCTAACTTCAAGGTACTTAAAATTTTCTTCTACACATCTTCTGATGATAGATGTACTGATTACACACTGGTTTATTACAGGTTAAAGATAAGAAGAGCGTCTCCCAATGATACTGGTAATTACACATGTATGCCAACCATAGCCAAATCAGCAAGCGTCTATGTACATGTTATAATCGGTAAGTGTTGTCTCATGTCAGTAAGCTATTATTTCTTAAGCGTTGGCGTATGCTGAATTCTATTTTGAAATTTCTGAATGTTAATCGATTTTCCTTTTTATTGAAATATGATTTGATGCCCACTCTTGCTTGCAAAATTTTCCGAAGCTTTTGAGCAATTTCAGCAAGCTTTTGGTTAGTCTTGATGGTCGTAAAAGAGTCTATTTAAGCAAGAATATACATGTTTAATAAAATGTATAATTAGTGAATGAAAAAAAGTCATAATAAATCAAATTAGATTTGGTATTTCAAAACAACTGCAAGTCTATATTTCATGACTATGAAATTTTTTAAAATGTCAATGTGTTCAGTCAAAGATACATTTTAGGCTGGTATGTTGTCATTAACATTAGGTTAAATTTGATCACTCTCGGAGTTATAATAAAGAAAATTTAAGTTAAACTAAGTTTAAGTTAAATTATAATATCGTAATATGCATTCAAAGATTATAATGCATAAATATAACATAATCTTCTTTCGCAATTTGTAATGGGAGCAACACAGCCAAGTTGCTCCCATTACAAATGGGAGCAACTTGTATGCTTCCAACAAATGGAAGCATGCGTGAGCAGTTGCAATGATTCAACACAGCTCTTTTGCCCAACAAAAATTTGGTTAAATCTCAAAATTTGCTGGCCAACAAATACGAGTATTTTGAAATTTCCGGTTCCACTCATAGGCTGGGATATAGATAGAGATGCGGCTTCCGTAGGTGAATATGCATCCGGGCGCTAGCAAACAGGAGTCCAAATAAACAAACGTAAATAATTACGTTTTTTCTATAAAACCAATTTTAAGGCACTAAGGAGCAAAATAAGCTTATATATTTTTCCGTTTAAAAAAAAACATATTTGAATTCTATTCTATCATTTTACGGAAAAAGGCAATGTTCTTTTCAAAGAGCACTTTCTTCCATATGAAATTATCAATTGAACGCATACGCACTGGTACAGTATGGCAATATAACATTGAAAATTCTGCTTCTAGCGTCTCGTCCAACGAAAAACTCTTTATTCTTTGTGTGAACTAACGAAAGTGTAAGTGTGAAAGTGTGTCAAAAAATACTAAGTTGAATGTGGCAAACTTCAGGTAGTACGTGCTGTTGGTTGGATTTGAAAAATAAGGATATTACACTTCCTCCCTTGAATTAAGGTGATGCGATGTAATGAATCAATTCATAACAAACGACCTTAGTGTGATAGGCAGCAATGCTTTCGCGGCCAGATCTGCCTTCCCTCGTCTTTAAATGAACAGCGGCTGTTCCTTCTGGCTCTATATTCAGCACAGCGCTAATTGGCTGATTTTGGGTCTTTCACTCACGTCATCTAATAGCCCGTCCAGACTACGGATACTTATGTATCCGGATACATAAGTATTGTCCTCACTGCAGCGACATCTGCAGATACATTTTACCCTAGCCATGAAAATCAATGAAAAGTGTGGACGATAATTATGTATGCGGATACTTAAGTGTCCGTAGTCTGGACGGGCTATAATAGGCTGAGCAGGAACAACATTCTTGTAGGGACATCTGCTCGCTACTCTCTTCTCGGAAATAAACTGTATTGCTGCATCATATATGGGATATTTCACGAAGGAGCAGGACAAGACAACAACATTGCAGGTGACAAAAGGTTTTGTAACATATCATGGGCTTAGGAGTATGAAAAGCATAGGCGGGCAGTGGCCTAAAATCTGGCAGGGGCCAGGGACCGAAAGGTTCAAAACATGCGATGATTTTGTCTTCCGTAAGGTACACGTACTGTTCATACAACTTATATAATTTACTAATACATTATATATTTGTTGATTTATTCTTTGTTATTTGCTAATGCATAATGCATTATAAAATAAACTTCTTGACTGTGAATACGTATGAGCTACTACCACATGCATATAATGTGAATGTTAGGTATGAACTACACATGAATTATCTATGACCGCTAAGAAAGAAAGCTTGCATGAATTATACGGGAATAGAAAGGAAATAATTAGCAATGTAAGAATATTTTTTCGTTAAGAAGCTAAATATATTTCAACTTATACTTGAAGAAGACGATAGCTTAGTTTCAAAATATCTTTGAAAAAATTGGAATATATTAAGCTTAGAAGGAAGAAATTGATCTCTTACTTCAAACATTTGTAAGCTAGAAATCCTAGAAAAAGCAAAAATAATTTGGCAAGATGAAAAGGGCTGTAACTTACTCTTTTCGAGCCATTTGGTTTGCCGGAATATCTTTGTAGCCCTAACTGCGCCCTAACTACTAGTGCTTTTTGCTGTTTTCCGTTCTCGCGATCCTCTGGGAAATGTGAGATTCAGACAATTATTTTCTGCGAATAATTTGATTTTTCCCCAAACTTCATACAGGTCTTTTCGTTTACTTAGTAGTGTTTTAACTGTTCCATTCACAAGATGTATCCCATCCCTAAGAGTTGCATTTTTAGTTAGGAAATATGTGCTTAACATGTTCGTTACAAAAAGAACATAGTGAAAGATGAAAAGATTTACTACAAATTTAGGATTACTGATTGAATGAAAGATCCCCAATGAATAAACTGAGTCGTTGTATTTTCCCTCATTCATTTCTTTTTCTAAAACCTCTTTCATAGCCCCACAGCTATCGACCACATATGTGCGATTGTGAAATCTCATTGACTAACGAGTCGAGCTTAAACTTCTCATTCCACGCCTTGTATTTAGACCAACTGCCTCTTCAAGCTGATTCAACAATTTGTGTTGTGATGGCTTCGGAAAGTGTAGGTAAAGGGATTCGATGGCATTGAAAAAGGATGTACACGTTTCGATTGTGAAAAATGTGTCCATCACAACAAGGATAATTTTATGAGTTAGACAGTGTACAAATGTGGCTACAGGGGTTTTCATCTAAATTAAGATTTGTACACCACTTTTTTGTCCTGATATGACACTAACACCATCATAAGACTGTCCAACAACACGCAATTCGCTAAGTCCGTAGCTGTCTAACAGGATCAAAGTTATATCTGCTAAATACGAGGCATTTCTAGCTCCTAAATAGTCTACAAATCTTGAGAAACTTTCTTTGGCAGCTAGCTCTCTAGCAAAGCTGACAACCACGGAGAGTTGTTCCTTTTGTGGACCCTTGCTTCGTCTGCCATAATGGATATCAGTCCGCATTCTTTTATTTCAGCTGTATTGTCCTCACGAACGATTTCAGTAATTATTTTCATTAATTCATTTTGTGCTTTGCCACTACAGTAGTTTGCAACCTTGTTTTTAAAATGTTTTTCAAAAGTTGAATCATGCTTCGCGAATAATTCACAACATTCCAAAAAAAAATCACGATTATCACTGGTACCACTTTCATCATGTCCTCTGAAAGCACGTCTTTGGCGACTGAGACACGTCGATAGCCTTTTCCAAATAATTTCGGTTCATCTTGACAATATTCCAAGCCTATTCAAGCACCATATCATTTACTGTCTTCCAAGCACTAGTAGAATTTTCATATGCGGATCGCAAAGTTTGGTTGAGCTGAAATTTTGGTGTATTTTCGGCGACAATCGAAATTCTATGGAAAATTTCGCATTGTGATAGCTTCACACCGAGTCATCAGACCATCACAAAATTTACAAGACTCATCAATGGGCATAAAAAATAAGTTTCTGTCGTTTTTAAATAATGTCTGGGCGACCTTGTAGCTACCATAAGTACGTAAACACAAATCTTTCACACGGCTGTTAGAATAAAATGCAAATGATTGATGGGTTTGATACTATATTCATACAGTCAAATCTAAACCTGTAAAATTCCCAATCGCACAAAAATTGCACCGAATTATTTATATTTTTAGCACCTGGAACTTGTGTTTACGGTATCTCGCGACCGGATAAAAAGATAGAGGTCTGACAAAAGTTTAATGAATATGATAAGAACCATGTGGCAGCTGCGTCACTATGAAAAAACGCTCGGTGAAAATGAAGTGCTATGCCTTCTAACTTCCGATGCATTTATCAAATTATAATAAAATTTACACACATTTAACCTGAGTGTAAACTAAGTAGGTCATAGATAGCATAAAAGTGGCAGGGATGCCATTTCTATTCTCCAAATGACTTCGAAAATTGTATTCTACGTTAATTACCTTATTGCCTACCATTTTAATACTTAGAGTTTGTTTTGTGAAAAACATAACTGCATAAAATGCCAGTTTATAAAAGTGTTGAATGAGTAAGAATGAACAAATAATCTTAATAAAAAAAGGATGATTGGCGAGGCGCTTTTTTAAATTAAATATTGCCGTCCATTTCCCAAAATGAGTCCCATAACATCGTAATTAATACCGCAAATAACACAGTTTCTATGTTATAAGCAGGGCTGTGGAGTCGGGAAGAAAAACTTGCGACTCCGACTCCGACTCCAATGATAAGCCTTCTAACATTTGCGACTCCGACTCCGACTCCGGAGTAACGACTCCGTACTTCTACTCCAAACATTCGTAGCTCTAATATATAGTTAAAGCCAGAAGGTTAAAATCGTTTTTTGTCTTACAATTAGATCATATTTCCCTACTAGTTTGTTTCCTTTAGTATTATTAAATTATAATATTACGCTATATTGTCAAAGAGATTTATTTCGAAATAGAAAATATTCCTATTGCATTTCACACACTAATATAAAAACACCGAAAACACTTAATTCGAGTTAGTTCTTAAAAATAATATTGCTTCAATCAGACCTGACATCATCGCTACTCTTAAATCCGATTTAATTATTCTAAGGGTAGAAAACAAGTGTTCCACAAATACTTGAGTCGGGGCAATGCCGTAACGAGTAATGCTGCATTTTGGACGATTTCGGGATACTTCGTTATGGCATCTTCTACTTCCAAAACTGAACTTCGGTCAAATTTCGCAACATCATTCAGTGCCCTATAAAAATACAATTTCAAGGCTTTCAGTTGCGATGAATTTCCTCCTTCGTTACTTTTTCCAAGCTTAAGCGCTGCCGCTTTGCTCATTCTTGTTCGTCAAGATATTTTTCGAATTCATTTTCATCATCAACTTCAGTACTTGGGGGAAGTGATGCCGACTGAATGGTTCTCTGCTGTGGTCTAGCCATGGCTTCACTTTCCGTATGCAATCCTTTCATACGAATAGTTAATTCGCATAACGCAATTTTAGCACGCGCTTGCTGATCTTCTATCAGGATAACCCGGACTGAAGGATCTACATATATAGCAGCTAAAAGGACTTCATTATCTAAGAGACAAATTTCTCTACGAAGAAGTGAATTTTTTAATGCATCGACCAAGTTTCCATTCATTTTTGAAAGGCGAAAAATAAGACTTTTCCATTTTTGTAAAAAAAAACAGGTGTAAGGTCATCTGCTTGAAATTCTTTCGTCATTATATAAGGTTGATATAGCAACTCTAGAAGTTTTCTTGCTTCTTCCCAATCCACTCAAAAATTGAAAAATGGTCCACAAATTTTTAGGCTTGTTGAGGAATTTCGGAGTCGGAGTTGACTGATGAAAATTAGCTTCGACTCCGACTCCATTAAAAATTGTTCGACTCCTCGACTCCGACTCCTGACTCCGACTCCGACTCCACAGCCCTGGTTATAAGTAGTGTGTATGGTTTGGTATAGGCTTACACTACTGCACTACAGAACTCTTGCTGTAACCATAAAAACCTAAGAGGCGAAAACTTAAGTGTCTGCTGTTGGAAATATTTATTTTTCTGGAAGGAGCCAACCTAGGGTCTGGGGGGGGTGGTCCTGATCCCCCCTACACCCCCCCCCCCCCCTACGGCGCGTCTATGATGAAAAGGCAAGATAATATCATGGCATAATTATGTAAACGCTCATTATAGGAGCTCAACCCGCTGCCGACTTTCCCCGAATAATCAGTTTTTTTACCAATCCTGTGATGACTGCATAGCGCCAAAGGGACATAACACGTCTCGAAACCAATTTGCATCTGAAATTACGTGACCTTGTCCTGATCGTTCATGGGTAGACGGTATGGAAAAAAAACTAAAAAAACTGGTTAGTTCGGGGTGGTTCGTTTGCGGGGGTGGGTAAGGTGTGGGTGTAGAGCTGGTCCTGCGATGTCAAGAATAGGCAATTAACAGGTGATCTTGTCTTGATTAACAGTGGGCAAAGAGTAGGCAACGGGCTCATTCCTGAAGATTTGGGAAGGAAGCTCAGGGATACCATTTTATGTGAAAGGGGGTGGTGGGAACTTTTCGGAGCACTTTTTTCCACCTATCCTGGAGTCTGGTAGATAAGTTCGTTTATATGTTTTTTCATGGGTCTCTTTAACATACAAAAACCAACTCACAAACATGCCAAGTCGTAATTAGAATCGGATAATATCAACATGCCGTTGAGAAAGAGGATGTTGTTAGTAGCAAATGTTTAGATCAACATATCTCAAAAACAGTTATGATTACAAGAAAAAGTTCTCAAATCTTTTTTGTTGGACATTTGTTAAGCTACAAGTTTGTCATGCATTACTTTTCTGAAGTCGTGACCGTTACTGAGATATTTAGGAGAGGTCAGTTTTGGTGACCTTTGACCCTGTATAAAAAGTAACACAGCACTCGGATCGATGGGGACTTTTGACATTTTGTTCAACATGCCAGTACCAAAGCTCACAGCAAAATTCAGCTTTCCCCTAGTTTTTCCGAAGCACCATGTTAAATTTCCCCGGACTGTTCAGTAATGACAGCGACGGCTTGATCAAATATGTTTTTGTGCTTGAGAGAACTTATACTCATCCTTATAGTTATTTCTAATTTACACTTAAATATCCATAAATAATTCTTAAAAATACTTTTCTACTCGAATCTCTTTCCTTGCAGGTGAACATCCGGCCGCAATGCAGCACAATTCAGCAAACCCTAAATTACATAGAAAGTTTCAACACCGGACGCAGACTGGAGAAATTTTATTTTTAGGATGCCTTCAGTTGTTTCTAATTCAATTTTGCGGGAAAATTTATTTGCAGTGTCCATCTAGCGGAACACTCCGGCTAAGATGAAAACTCCAGCAGCCCGTGCTGCCAGCTTAGATATATACGTAGCTACAAGCGAATAGTTGACATTTTTTCAGCTCTGTGAGACGCTAAGAGTAATTTCAATGGAAATACTCATTAAGATTTAGTAGACCACTTATATAGATAAATACAACTCATGCGTGATAGAAAAGAAATAACATTAATTGCAGCAGGAATGTCTGCCAGAAACAAATCGAAACAGTAGAAAAATACAAGAACAAGGAATACGGGCAACATTTCACGAGGCTGTAAACGATTTTTGTTGGTAAGCTTCAGGTTTATTTTATTTCAATAGGAAAGTTAACTTGCTGAGAAAATATGATATCTCAAATAGTTATCCACATAGGCCTCAACGCATATAAACAGGACCCAGTTATTTGCATTTCCTCACTGAGTTATTGATTAACTTTAGTGAAAAGGTTTCTCGTGCAACCGAAAACTTTCCAGGCTTACAGTGAGGTAGGAAATTACATGAAAACCCAAGTAAATAGCCCTGTATATTTCATTTCTTTCCTGAGAACAAATGCTTTGTTGGGTTCAAGCTATGTTCTCGAGAAAGGCAATAAACGATCAAGAAATAAGAAGGCACTCAAATTAAAAGATATTTAATGATGATAGCAAACTTTCCAGGCATACCAGGCTCTATTTATTACTTGAGTTTTTGTTAGATTCTTCGAGTAAATTTTTAATTACCGAAGCATGTTAAAGCATCAGGTAAAATTTGACAAATGCTATAAAATCACAAAATACATTTGGTTAAAATATATTTAATAGCAGTATATATTTATTATCATGTAGAAAGAGTTTTTGTTAGGTACACAGACACATTTTTGACATATGCATGTAAATAACGAATATTTGAATTATGCTATTAAATTTAACTTCTGTATTATATGAAGCTTATAGTATGTCATCTTTGCTGTACATTGAGAAAGAACATTTTTAGAAAACTGGCGGAATCTATTTTATTTTTGAATACGTTGGATCGGCCTGCCATTTTTTAATAACTTTTGTGATAACTTGACCATCGAAATTGCTGCGTTCTCTACATACTTGAGATTAATTTCATTTGAGTTTTTCAAGATTCCTAATAAACTTTAATAACTGTATGCACACAAAAGCATTCATCTATGCAAATGCCCATGCCGGCTAGTTTTTGGCCATATACGGGGCTAGGTCAATAAGTTCGCAGAATGGAGGGAAAGAAACAGAAATAAAAATGCATATTTATTTTTCTTTATCAATATGATTGCCAGCTATTCTAATACATTTTTCGGACCTTTGAATTAGTATTTGTATTTCTTCTAAAAAAACTTGTTCTGTCTTTATCGGAAAAGTAAGCCGAAACGGTGCTCTTCACTTCTTCATACTTTGAAAACTTCTTCCCATGAGATCCCTATTTCAATGTTGGGCAAATACTATAATCGCTGGTAGCCAAGTCAGTGCTGTAAGGTGGATGATCTAAAATATCAAAGCCCACCATATGCAGGGCAGCCAACGCAAAACAATTCCTTTAAACAAGTGTATTGTCGTGCAGAATGAGGACACCTTTGATTCATTTTCCTCCTTTTTTCTTTGATTTCTTATTTTAGCTGCTCTAGAATATACGCATAGTATTCTTCAATTTGCAAGACATTTTTGGTTTTAAAATCGATTAACAGCATTCCTGCTGAGCTCAAAAAACAAACAGTCACCATGATCTTTCCAACAGACTGTGATACCTTAAACTTTTTGGGCGATAGTTTGCCTCTTTTGTGGCAGTGCGTAGAATATTGTTTAGAACCACGCTCATAATAGGTCTGTTCCCGTGCTACGATTAATTGCGATTAATCGCGATTAATTGCAATGAAGCTGTCCCTGTACTCCGTTTTACTGAAAACTGAAAATTTCCCCTCTTTCAGTAAATTTCAGTAGGGTCTGAGCTACTGAAAAATACTGAAGTGTCAAACAGAGTAAATATTTTCAAATGTGCGCGGCAACCTACATTTTTTTTGCGTAATGTTACTATGAAGTTCGAATATTTTTGTGGCGATAATTTATTACCGCTTAGGATGACTTTATAATCAGTATTGTTCTCCCAAAAACCGAAAACTGACACATTCGGTTGTCAATTTTCAGGAAATACAATGAGAGCGTTCCCGTACTTTTCATGAAATTCCCCACCACATGATTCAGGAAAATTCAGTAAAATTCAGTTACTGAAAGTACGGGAACAGACCTAATTTTGAATTCAAGTCTCGTCTCCAGTAACGATTCGACTAAATACCCCATCCTCCTCTTGAGCACAGAGCTCCAAAGCACCCGACAGCACTGCACGCGCTGTTATTTTTGAGGCCGCGTGAGCATTTTCGGCAACCACCTTGTGCTGACCTTAGTCATGCCAAGATGATCGTTAAGAGTGTTTCAAATGTTTGTATCCGATAATCCAAGCACTTTCTATCGTCCTAGTTGTAGGTCATCTTCAGGTGAGTCCATTCATTGTTTAGCTCATGTGTAACTCACTTGTTAATCATGGTTTCACCTGGACAAGAGTTTGCGTAAACGAATACCATCTCCTCCACTATGGTTTAAGCTATTTTGCCTTGTTTAGCAAGGAAATTTACAACACCGTGGTACTCGATTTTTTCCCCATATTTTACACTTTCCTCCAGATTGAATGGCTTAGTCGACCGAAATAGTCGCGCTATATATAATAGCGCGATTGAAATGAAGCCTGCATTTATACTGTTAGTGAGTCTCTGTACTCATTACATTTCATTAAACTGCCCGCCTCATTCTGCGAACTTATTGACTCTTCCTCGCAAGTCAACATCAAATACATCCCGAATTTTATCTAGTTTGTCTTCATGAAATTATGTGATAAAGTAATGTAAAGTTAATGACGATGTCTGTATGAATATATAATAGCCTACTATAGTTCTTAACTAGCACCAAAGACATTATATTATTTTAAACTAAATCGAAGAGCATTATGTGAGTGGCTCTCATGCAGCAAAATTGTATTATATTTGGTAAATAGCCACAGTTTTTATAATCGAATAGTCTAGGCTAAGTAATTGGAAAATTGAACCTGAATCTAAAATGATAGCAAAATGTAATAGAGAGAAGACAGATCTAGCTAAACTTGTTACTTACTTAAAACTTTTCAACTTAAGAGTACAAGATCATTCGTTTTCTAACTCTCAATATTAAGCGCAAGCAGTGCTAAATACTCCGAATTAGAAAACGAATGATTCTAGTACGGAATTCACGTTGTTTATCTAAAGTACTTGTATATTTTGATCGGAACAAAGACTTTCACATAACAATTTATTAAGCACAAGATACAATGACCATACTAAATTAAATCTGTATATATTGAGAATTAAAAGATGGATAAGATAGAAATATAATATAGAAAATTTATAAAAATGGTGTTTCATTTTCGCTGATGGAGTTATCATCAAACAGCAGCATCGTTTAGGTTTCAAAACGTCAAATGACATTAATTCAGAAAACTTAACATGACGCAATGACATTCTAAGAACTAGCTTTTGATAACAGCAATTATGTTTTCTGGCTTACGATATTGCTGGTTCATATGCATATATATATAAATATAAATATATATATATATATATATATATATATATATATATATATATATATATGTGTGTGTGTGTGTATATATAGGGTGATTCAGATCTAGGTGAACAGATCTAAAAAAGTTGTTGCACATTCACACAAACCACCCAATGATGACCCTTACCAACTCTAGTCCTGTAAAAATTATCTACTTTGAATGTATCCTGGTTCAAATGATTGCTTTTACTTCTATACAACTCTGTGGATTCGTACTATTATTAAGGGGACATAGAACCTTCAAATTGAAAAAAAAATTATTTTCAAAGTTTAATTTTTAATTGAATAAAAAGACATGTCTTAATAAAACTTTGTCCATATCCTTTATTTGCTTCATACTATACAAAATAATTGTTTAAAAAATGTTTGTGGCCCACTGTCGTCTGCTACAACTTTTTGGAAAAAAACACTAAAAATCACGGCGTGCACGACAACTGCCCCAAGAAAATTCAGGAAAACAAAAAACAAAGGGGTTTTAATCAGCATCAAAGCGGCCTTCGAATGAACTAAGAGAAAAAAAATTGGTCGAAAAATAACAAAATGGCGGCGTTTTTTCGAAAATCGACGTTTTTCTCCCGCAAAAAATAGGCTATAACTAAAAATATTAATACCGATTTTTTCATCCGTAGTTCATTTTGAGCATTAAAATGTGCAGATTAATGTGTTAAAATTTCAGAACGATTGGATAAATACTTTTTACATTTCAAAATCACTTCTATCAGACCTGGCCTTAGTTAATACCAATATGTTCTGTAAATTTCAAAATGATCGAATCATCCTTTCTCGCAAACAGAATTTTCGAGTGCTGAAAATAGAGGTAATTTGGTGATGGGATGCCATTCCTGTGCAACTCGGAATTTTAAAAAGTTCAAATTGGCATCGATGGCAAAGGTTAAATTGAAGTTTTTGACAAAAAGCGGAATTTTTTGAGGAGGGTCGATGATTTGAATGAAATTTTTTCACGTGCCTGCCGTAGTTAAAGGGTTGCCCACACGGTCTTGAAAACTCATGTGCATATAGTTATATCAATGCGATTTGCAAATTCCACGATTATCCAATGATTCTGTCAAAGGTTATGACAAAACAAACCCCACACAGGGCTCAACATTTTTAGTCCTTTATCATAAACAAGCATAAGCCATAATAAACTTTCATTACCAATATTTACTTTTAACGAGAATCTACTCCGCATAGAAATTTAGGGGTACCTGAAAAATTGTGAAAATACCCGCCGCCGCCAAAGTGTTAAAGATATCTTAAATTTTACTCCTTATATACACCTCTAAAAATTTCAGCTCAACGGGATCGGACACTTCAGAGTTTATCTCCCTTAATCTATTTCTTGACATAATATAAATAAATATATATATATATATATATATATATATATATATATATATATATATATATATATATATATATATATTTATAGGATGGACACTCGGAGGACACTTTTATAAGGAGGTAATCCTTGATATATTTTGAGAAAAAAAATCGTTCTAAAGGGTGGTCCGATTTTCAAAATCTGCGGAGTGGTAAAGAAAAGTGTTTCTAACCATTACCCTGACTCACTTAAATCGTTATATCCTAAAAACTAGTAATTACAACTCAAAGTTTTATAGCTTGTTTTTTATGGGGTCAATTTACCTTTCATTTGATGTAACATACTAAATAGTTACTGTACCTGATTTTAAGATATTTACTTCAAAACACAAAATTTTAACACTTCTACTCCGAAAATTCTGTGTTCGTTGCCGTTTTTATTGGCCATATTATTGGCTACAAAAATTGTATACATATTTATAGCTTAGGTTTTACCATCTTGCAAGTAGCCAGCGAAAATACATGCCACTTGAAAACTAAATATGCTAGAAAGTTTCCCTTTTGGACATTGATAGTTCTAAGGTTTTATGTCGCTACCTGCCACGGGAGTTTAAAACGGCAGTCCAACATTACGATATCGTCTATTATTTTGAATAGAAAACATCGTAATATATACTATAGAACTACCTTTGTTGACTTAGCTCATGGAGACAAATTTATCAATGGTAGAATAGCGCACCCATCCTCATGCGATTTTAGATCCCATTTTCCCGCAGTACCGATACTAAGCCAACGGGTCAATTATATTATTGATTAACATAATTTAATTACTCATGTATATGCTAATTTTCCCAGATTTTAGCATGCCAGAAGAACCTGGGTTCAACCAGCTATTACCAACATGGCCCTTTAGGACAGTATAGTTCCTGGGGTTTTACGGCCTATAGTTCCTGCCACGAAGGCTTTACCAGTCGGCCTACTAAAGGGCAGGGCTTTACATCAGCCAGCGTTGATTAAGCAAATAAGAGCAAGCCCTTACTACTCCAGTCTACCAGTTTGTTTTGGGGGCACGTCCAGACACCATTCTGACAAATGCGAGGCCTCTCCAAACCTTTTCTGCACTGTGGGGTACAGCAACAGCACCCGGCCTGAAACGCGGCTCCATGTCACACATCTGGAGAATTTAACTTCAGAGGCTAGGCCCTTTAGGACAGAGCGAAGTCATATTTGTCCTTTGGCTTAACATGCGAAACTTTTCGTGCCTTTGCGATAAATGCATCTCTAGCTTCCCGCCAGCAAATGGGAACGTACGAAAAGCACAGGTAAGAGCTGTATGTCTCTCTAAGCTATGGTAAAAATAATTCCATGGACCACAAGATATCAGCCGCAAGAATGCCATTAGGACATGGATGCTTAAATGGCTCAAATGAGTAAGTGGTCCACCTCAACGGAGAATCAGATATCCTACGGGAACTCGCTTAGCTGATGACCTGCTCCCTTTTTGGGAGCTTAGAGTATCTGCGCTTCAACTAGTCCAAGTGCCATTAGGGTTCGTGATCCACCTCAAAGCCTTCGGTGTCATGCCTAAAATCTTACGAAGATGGCTTACCGCACTGAAACTCTCCACATTGCCTCAGAAAGATCTCCAAGAAGACCTCTTTGTTTTGCGTATGGCGTACTTAAAACCTTTCAACTTGGTTGTATGAAACGACCATTTATTAGACCTTTTCGAGCTGTTGAACTCCTTCCTACTCTGCCTTTGCAGCATTCTTTACTCCCCCATTGGTTGTCTGTGGGAGGGTTACATGCTACCTTAGATGTGGATATGAGAGCACTAGTAAGGATATCATCCGCTTGATTCAATTCATGGTAACAGTTAACACCAGTAGGAGCAATTTCCAGTGAGAATCGGACCTGCGATTGCAATAACCTCCAGTCTACCCTCTTTCTATTATTAGGATTGACTTCATAAGTTGCTAAGAGTGTTTCCACCACCCGGCTTAAAGGTAGTTAGCGCGATCAGCTTCCTCGAACCAGTCTGGCTGACGAACATAATTAAGTACTTCAGGAAACAATCCTATGCTTCCGTATACTGCATTTTAAAAACCATTAAAAGTATTACAATAGCGCTTACATATGCTTCCACTAAAAGAAAGTTTGTGCACGATGATATGCGATTAGCATTTCTTTCGCAGCCACCATCTGAACCTATGCTTTAGGTTAGCATAATTTGAATTAATCTTCCCAACTGACACTTTTACAATGTAATTCAGTAATACTACAGCAGTCTCTATTTTCTCGTTTATTTTCTCATCCTTATTGCTAGCATATTATTTTCACAACGCCTACGCTTTATTTTTGTTTAACCCCCGCTAGACACACCTGGGTCTTTGGTGTCCGGCCGTTTTTGAAAATCGTCAGGGCGCACAGGTACGTCAATATTTCGGGTTCTAACCTCCACTTAAAAAATTGTACTTGGATCCAGAACTGGCGTAGTGAACGTCACGCTCGGTGCTCCTTTCTTCGTGAATTGCTGAGCTGTCAAAGTTGGCTGCGGACACCAAAGACCCATGTGTGTCTACGGAAGTATAAAAGTGTGCATTTTCTTCGAAGCTTTTCTTCGGTATATTAGATCAAGCGGTAGTTAATTGTAACATTTTGTGCAGTTTTAATGAAGCAAACACTGCATTGGGAAGATATAAATTTATTGAAACGTTAGCACTTAGTTTAACGAGCGAAGAAATAAAAATTTGCGAAGAAGACACGCTTCATGTATGCAATGAATGCATTTTGTAATTTTGTTCAGTTACTTTATTTATTTTAATAAGAATAAGTGTAAGTAATAATAAATAACACAAAAACGTATAAAACTTTGAGTTACATTACTTTCAAACCAAAAATTGTAATTTCAAACGAATTTTCGACTCCAAAAAAATTGTACTTTTTCTCTTGCCATAATAATTATACTTTTTTCGGAGTTTCATTATGTCCTTTTTTTTTCTTTCATCTACTATATGTCAAGAAACATTTCGTACAGTAGAATTTTCTTTAACTTATTTAACAAAAAGCTATGATGTTTTAAGTGAATACGTGTATTTCTCGTGTTTTGTGTCGATTTCCATTGAATAACAATAATAAAAATTCATATATATCCATCACCTAATGCACGCTCTTTTTCTATAGATATCGATCTACCTTCATGAATTTTTTCAGATTTTAAAACGATTCGAAGTGTGGTAAAAAAACGGCAGGACTCCATAGACCCAGGTGTGTCTAGGGAGGTGCTCGAATTGTAGTGTGTCTGGGGAGGGTTAATTACCGAGTACATTGCGTAGCTTATAGTATAGCTAAGGGCCTATGGCGTGATAAATTTTGCATAAAATATAACTCTACTAAACTGCGATGAAATTAAAATGCTATTAATGACCAACGTTTTAAGTTTTGCGTCACGTTATGCGAAAAGATACGTCGATTTCTTTATTTCAAAGGCTGTATTTCAGCGGAGATGAAAATTCTACTGACAAGAAAAACTTTAATTGCAATAATGTACTCCAGGTTAACGGTGCTTGCTCCGAATCACAATCCTTGAAGATGATCATTTAAGCAAGCCGCCTCCATATAAATATATTCAACACTATGTGCAAGTATACTAAACTCTTCTCATGACCACCATCGCAGCTGGCGTAGGAAAAATTATCCCGTCCAGAATACGTGAGTAACCTTCGTAGACGACGTGGCTCGTAAGTGGGCTGTGAAGTTTAAAGTATCCGTTCGTTAATCTTGGAAAGACGTTTATTTCTGCTGCTGAGATGCTTATTTTGCCTCATTATGCCTGGAAGCAAGCTTTCACCTGTCGGGTAGGCAACATACCTCTCTTGACAATATTCGCTATTGATTTTCGCCTTGCCGTTCTCTCCTTGCTCACCTAAGGGGGCAAGACAGCATTCGTTGTCCACAGCGCTGGAAAGTTTAGGCTGACATTAAGAAAAGATTTATGTGAAAACACACGCCCTATACTTATGCTAATCGCTGGGTGATAGATTATGCTTTGAAAATCACCTCTTCAGATTAGTAGAAAACATTTGGCATCGCTACTTTTGAATATATTGATTTCTTAAGTAATAAGTTTAAATGAAAATTAAATTGGTATGTTAACATATGCATATCCTGTTTCTAGTCATTCAGTATTCAAATAAGCTGTAATAAGTTAAATAATTGCTGACCAAAAAATTCTTACTATTTAGAACAATCGCTGGCTGTTTTACGTAAAGCTATCTATTCGTTCATTGCCTCCTGGTAAGCTTTTCCAGTTGCGGTTTGCCGAACACGTAATCTCAGCAGTATGCGCTACTAATATGAATGTACGAGTATTATTTTACTTAGGAGCCAAGGAAACAGTTTGCTTTAAAGCCAGAATAACATACATATTTCACGAGATGTAAACATGTGCCATGATATCTTTGCTGTAAGTAAAATGATGTGTACAGGGTTTAGCTAGTACTTGAACGTGTCTCTTACGAAAATAAATGTTGTTTTCTATTAAGTTTCTTTCGTTTTGTGTTTTGTACTGGAAGTTATAGGGGGCGTTTGGTACTCATCATTGAGCCACGATAGTCTTTTTGTTACTGGTGCAGTCTTTTTGTTACTGTTGTGAGCGAGAAAAACATATATACTCATAGTTGACAGGACCTGTCTGCCCTGGAAGTTTGGATGATGAGTCTGATCCTAAACCACCACTTCGGTTTCCCGCTGGCGTGTATCCATCAACTGACATAGAAACGAATCCATCACGTTCACTTCGTGATCTTCGCTGTCACCTGGTGCTCCTGCATCACCACCTAACTATTCGCATCCTTTGATTTCCATCGTGTGACTTTTCTCATTTCCATAATTCACTATTATAATTCGCTAAAAATAACATCTCAACATTCTTTCAACAATAAAAGGCGTGTGTTTTTTCTCCTCCAGAACAGAACAGACGCATTGGAAACAACAACACTCCTGCTCCAGTTAATTCACTGGGACAGAATTCTGTTCTGCATAGGTAGCTCATGTGCTGAACTATAGAATGTGTTGATAGAAAAAATAAAAGCTATATCAAACCTTAAAAATGTAGCTCCTGGAATAGATTCGATTATGATGATTTAAAATGCATCAAAGATCTTCTTGCTCCACTCCTTACTCCGATAAATAACAAGCACTTGGATGAAGGCACCTTTCCCAATGTTTTGAAAAACTCTCTTATCACCCCTATTTATAAGAGTGGTGATATTGATGATCCGAACAACTATATGCCAATTTCATTAGCAAGCGCCTTCAGTAAGATCTTCGAGAGAGTTATCAATTCTAGGCTAGTTCACTTTATTAACAGCACGATAGGCTTTGATCAAAATCAATATGGTTTCCTTACTGGCAGCAATACAAAAGCAGCCCTCATAGATCCGCAACATTATATTAACAGCCAACTGGACAAGGGTTTATATGTTTCTGCCATATTTGTTGACCTAAAAGAGGCATTCAACACAGCTGATCATACCATTTTAGGCCATATTTTAAATGAACTAGGTATTCGAGGAAAGGGAAATGACCTAATAAAAAATTACTTATCCAATCGGACCATAAGTATCCAGTTCAACGGTGAAACTAGTGATAGGAGAGTGATAAATATAGGCATACCTCAAGGATCCATTTTGGGACGAACTCATTATTTGCTTGATGGTCAGAGTTTGAATAATCTAGATTTTGTTTCTAAATATGTGATTTATGCAGATGACACCCTTATATTAAATTCAAATCGAGATTCTATCGAATTAGAGCGGTTGATTAATTATATTTTAGGTAGATAAGTCAATTGGCTAGTTTACTAATAAATTAAAAATAAATGTTAATAAATTGCATTACTTGATTTTCAAACGGAAAAATAAAGAAGACATATTAAAAAACTTGATCAGCAACCAACCTGTTGCTCAATGATGGCAACGGTGAATATAAAACACATTCACTCAAAACATTATAATTTTATTATTTTGTAAATAGTACGCACAACGCTCTATAATTCTTCGCTCTAGCAAAAAACAACGCACGCTCCTTACGCTACTATCGATGCTGGTCGACTCCTCGTCTCACTGCTAGTGCTTCCTCATATCGTTGAAAGCTCTGTTGCTGCCGTGTACGTGTAGTCTTCATTCCAACATAATGTACACACTAGTGATGGGCTCAAAAACGCCAAACAGTTTGAAAAAAACGTTTGGCTGCAAAAACGAACGAACAGTTTTTCCCAATACCGACAAATGAGTTTTTCTAAAACGAAATTTTTTTTCTAAAACGAACAGCATTTCTAAAACGAACCATTTTTCTACAACGAATAGTATTTATAAAACCAATTATTCCAACTATCTTACAACGAATAGTTTTTCTAAAGCCAATCGTTTTTCTCAGACGAATCGTTTTTCTTTTTCTTAAACGAATCGTTTTTTAAAACTAACTGTTTTTTTTTCAAACGAATCGTTTTTCGTTTTTCTAAAACGAATCGTTTTTCATCATACAATTTTTTATAGAGGAAATTTGGGCAAAACGTCAATTTTTTTCAATTTTTTTTTGTTTTACGTGAATTCGGGGACCTTTCTGAGTTGTTTCGGGCGAAATTTCTATACAAGTTTGGGAAAAAGCGGTCTAGTTTCGAAGATACGGCAAAATGAAATCCGACGGAAAAACTAAAAGTAGCACTAAAAGTGCCAAGGAGGAAAATGTTGAGATCCTTTTTCCCTCCTCGTGACTCCAACCCTACTGGGGTTATAAAATTTACGAGACCGCGGGAGGTAAGGTACCCCTGGACTCATGTCCAGCCTTACGGAAGAGGTTGGGTGCATGTTTAATAAACGAAATATTTTTTTTTTACCATTTCTTAATTAATTTTTCGACAAACTTCATGCTTCAGTGAGGCGAAGTGGAAATCCGACTGTTTTAGATTAGCCAGGAAAAGCTTGGTATCAGAGATCGCTCGATGAAAAGTCATATAGATGACAACAGGATTAGTTGATCCTACCTTAGTAATTTTTTTTTACTTTGGTCATTTGAACGAATACAGGAGGTGTTTTTTGCATATAATAAAATGGAAAACAAATTAAATTGATTGAATTTGATCGTTTTCCTTTAGATGACCCCTAGATTGAAGAAAGACTTGCCAAATAAATGACCGACCATTGGAAAGTTACGGACAAGCTGCACAGACTAATGACTCGGTATTCTTTGAAGGTCATCTTGCACCATCACCATTCTAGCTTGGGAACGTTGTGTCTGGAGGGTGGGGAGGGCATATCAGTCCGTTTCATTACATCACTGCAAATCGTATGCATTGTATGTATACATGTACATACTTCAAACAGGTATTTGGAACAGGTATTTTTTCGTACTCGTACTAGTTATACACCTAGTATGTGAAAATCCTAGTACGACCCAACTCTAATTGTCGTACAGCATAAAATTTGTTTCTGTTCGTTGATTCAAACTGTTTTTTTCAAACAGTTTAAAAAACAGTTGTTTTTTTTTTAAAAAAACAGTTCGTTTTCGTTTTTTGAAAATAACAGAAACGCCCATCACTAGTACATACCGAGCTGCTTATAATTCCACAGTTCGGTACACAACCCATTGATAGACTAGTCGTATCAAATTAGAAAAATCAGAACTAAGATGTGTCCCATTGTAGGTTTCCTAAGAAGACGATGCTACTTGAGTATTGTTTTAAAAAACATGATTTACCATGCTTTTGTAATTAGTTATGCTTCTTCAACAAACCTGGCCATCCTGAGCAGAACTCTAAGTAAGGCAATTAAGGCAGTTCACAATCTGAGTCCACGAGCTCCCACTAATCAGCTACCTTTCATAACTGGGAAAAAGTCTTTTTTCAAACTATTTGCATTTCAAAAACTAATAATGGTATGGAAAATCGTCCACGATAGAATAACTTTTCTATTTCTCTGACAATGACCAGAGAAATGCATAGCTATGAAACAAGATCAGCAAATTCTTATAGATTGCCTCTAGTCAGAACCAATAGAGCCCTTAAAAACCCGATTCTTTCAGCTATATCGTTGTTTAATGATATGCCTGATGATTTAAAAAACAGCCAATCGTATTTCGTTACTAGAGGGAAGCTGAAGCAGTGTGTTCTAAATCTATTTTAAAAGCTACTGAAAAAAAAACTCATTTTTATCTTTTTCTGATGTAAATATTTTTCTTTAATTTGAGTTTTTATTTTTGTTTTATTTTTACTATCTAACTTTTGGTTAGTTCTGATCTGACCTATATTTTTAATTTCTTAAGTTTTTTATTGCACTCTAACCAATTTCATGTTAGCATTTCTTTTTCTCTCTACTCATATTAAATTCAGAGTGTTGATTGAATTAGCAGAAAATTCAATTCAAATAGTTTTATGAAGAATAGTTTGATTTGTAAATTCATGTTCGCTCTCATACCAGTGTTCGGCACTGCCTGAGGGGCAAGTTGTGACAAATGAGATTATTCAACTGCATGCTATATAATAATCTTTTACTCATGGGAGTTGGTGAATTCATGTGAAAAACTAACGATAAAAAGTGTGGATGAAAAGTGCATGCATTTCATATATTCCTTTTTTTTCAACAGAGCCCTCTTTCAGCATACATGCATGAGTATGATGAAATGGTGAATGTTTCTTCAGTTCATTAAATGTTAGTTTGCTGAGCTGAAGAAGTGTGTCACGAAATTAGACACATATATGTGTATTTATACATGCATATGTGTTTGATTATCGACGACGAATTCAATTTAAAGACCCATGAGCATTTGCCTTTTTTTGCCGTGAGGTAGCTTTGGATTTTTCAAGGTTATGTTGAATGCTTTCATCATCATCGTTTCACAACAGCCCGGCGTTGGGCCTTGGCCAACTGGATCGATCTCCTCCAATTATCTTGGTCATGTGACCGTGTCCTCCAATCTTGGAACCCGAATAGTTGCTGGGCATCCGCATATACTGAGCTCTCCCAAAAAGCTCTTGGTCTTCCTCTTAGTCTCGCTCCGTCGACTCGTCTTCCATTCATGACCCGTTTTGGCATGCGATCGTCATTCATGCGTTGTACATGCCCTGCCCATTGTATCCGTTGAAGTTTGACCATTTTGGAGACTTCCAGCTTATCGTACAGTTCGTACAACTCATTGTTGTACCGGATGCGCCATCCATCTCGGTCGCGAACAGCCCCGAAAATCCGCCGTAGAACTTTCCGTTCGAAAGCGTCGATCATATTTTCGGAAGCTTGGGTCAGGAGGGTCCACGTTTCGCAGCCATAGCACAGCACACAGCCCCTGGACACGGACGGTATAACTTTCCACCATTAGCCCCTTCAATCCTCTCGCGCACAAAGCATGTTAAAGCTGCCTTTACGCCATTTCGCTCTCATTGTCAAATTGGAGGGGAACTACATGGATTTAACCCGATTTGACAATGAGCAGACAAAAAATTTCTACCATCCCCTTCAATGTAAATCTTATGGGCAGGTCCACTCCATTTCTACTACCTCACTGACAGCACAGGTCTTACGATAGTTTTATAAACGCGGAGCTTAGTCTTTCTGTGCACATACTTCGATTTCATAATGGGGAGGACCGAGAAGAATGTCTTATTTGCTAGTTGTATCCGTTGCTTGATTCCGTCAGTTTCGTTGGCATCATTCGATAGGTTGCTACCCAGGTAAACGAAGTTGTCCACGAATTTGATGCTAAGGTCTCTTTCGTTGATGGTCATGTGCGTTGGCGTCCTTGTCCTAGATTGCATCATAACTTTCGTTTTGTACTCGTTGATTCGTAGTCCAATTTTCTTTGCTGCGGTGTCAAGTCTAAGCAGAAGTGCTTCTGCATCGGTCAGTTTTCGAGCCATGATGTTAATGTTATCCGCGTACGCTGCCAATTGTGTCAACTTAAAAAGTAGCGTGCCGCTGATGTTCAGGTTCATTACCCGAATAGCGAAATCAAGTGCCAGGTTGAAGAGGATGGGCGCTATTTTAGCACCCTGCTTCAGGCCAACCAGAGTTTCAAAAGGCTCTGTCAATCAATTCAGGATCCGGACCTGCGAGACGGAGTTGGTCATCGTCATCTTTACAAGTCTCACTAATTTGGCCGGTATACCAAATTGCAGCATGATGCTATATAGTGCGCCTCGGTCGATGCTGTCATATGCTTGTTTAAATGTTTTGGTAGTTAAAAAATTCGAAAAAGCCCTTATAATGTGTAGAAAGTTCAAAGAGGCAAGTTTCTGTTAGGCGTTTTTCTATTTTCAATCGTTTGTGGTAGTTTATACTCGCTATTTTCTCCCTTTATTTTCAACTATTTTGCGCTACCACAGCGAATACAGCAGCCTATAGCAATCTTAGCGAAAGTACCAGCTGTTCTGTACTGGATCGTTTTTTTTGTGTTATTAGGCGCGTTTTTTTGCTCCTCTATCCAGCGGAGAGTAGAATGAGAGTAGAGTAGACGCATTGAAAACAACAACACTCCTACACCAGTGAATTCACTGGTGTAGGAGTGTTGTTGTTGTTTTCAATGCGTCTACTCTACTCTCATTCTACTCTCCGCTGGATAGAGGAGCAAAAAAACGCGCCTATTATTGCATTCTGTTCTGCACCGGAGTAAAAAAACGCACTTATTCTATCAGCCAGCCGTTCCAATATGTTTCCGTTATCCGTTAAATCCTAAATAAATTAGAATTATTTCCGGGATGTGGGTCCAACTGTTAATGCCATTTTTTCTGTCGAAATTCTTTTGCGATAATATGCATCACCAATCCAATGATCATTATTGAAGCTTGAAAACAGCGCAAAAACCAAAAACAAATGCCTAGAAAGTTTAATTATGCATGGTAGACTGAATACAATTTACTTCACTTTGTTTGCTAGAAGTCCTTGGAACGGAATTAAGCATACAACTGTTTACAATATCTACGGTAAGATACACGAGGCAGTGTATTTTCTAATTGAATTCGCTTATTTGTTTTACGCATCCTTACGTCTGTTTACGAGCGAATATAAGAGGAAGTGTACGTTGGAAAAAAATTCTTTTATTTGGAGTCAGTGTGGCCAGATATTTGGGAGAAAATATAGCCCAATTTCAAATTTTCATAGCCCAAAATAGCGAAGATTTTTTATTTGTAGCCCAAAAAGCGCCACACTAAATAACTGTTTTTATAACTAAACCAATTTATTTAAGCTGATTAAATTATAATATTTATATCCATAAAATTCATACCAAGTAACATAAATGCTCTAACTGTAGTACAGAAGTCGGTTGAAACAGTTAAAATTTTCGATCCTTTATACAGATAAAATTTTATTCAACGTATTTGAAAAGGGAAAGCAGGAAAAATGTGAATAAATTATAGGAACACTTATTTTTTCAAGGATTTTTTTAAAATTTCCACTCTAAAAATAAAAACCTGCAGAAATAACATGCAAATTTTGGGTGACACAAAGATTCAATTAGTATAAGAAACAGAAACATTTAAAATGAGTCAAATATTAATATGTTATCCGATTTCATACATTCAAAACTATGATAAGTGGAATTATTTTTGCAGGATGATTAATGTTGAAAAATGTTATTGAATTTTTTTTTTTGACAAAGTGGTTTCGAAAGCATGTACTTATTCTCATTAGACACCAGCCCACAGTGCATACTTGACTGATGCACTGTGCACTGGTGTCTGATGAGAATCAGTGCATATTTTCGAAACCACTTTGTCAAAAAAAAAAAATTTCAATAAAATTTTTCAATTTTAATCATCCCGCAAAAACAATTCCACTTTGTGTTTAGGCGTTTAAATACTATCAAAAGAAAACATACGTTAAACATTTCCACTTGCGGGCCTCCAAGCGACATTTCGCGAAAAATTTTAATTGTGCTTTGAAATAAAATGAATAAAATTGTTGACAATGAAATGGAAACGATGTATAATGTTTATATATATTTTATAAACGCAGTGAAACCTTGGAATCGGACCACCTCAGCGTCGCAAGTTAAATGGTCCCTTCTCACACGTTGTCCGATTTGAAAGGTTTAAAAAAGAACGTTGAAGAAATTTTTCCTAATCATCTTGAGTATTTATTACAAGAAAATAAAATACAAAATACATAGGCTTTTCACGTGAATGTTTTACAAATGTTTAATTTTTCACAGAAACGCATGTTCAGTTTAAAGATTTAAAATAATTAGATATAGAAATCTACCTATTTGCGCTCATAAGATGTACCTGCTCCATTAATCATTTAATGTTTGCAAAACTTTAGATATGTTCCTTTAGAGATCCTAAGCTTTGATGCTCCGTATTTGCTTCATTATGGTGATTATGGAATTAGTATTCTGCTGACGAACTTTATTTTCTGTTTCAGAATGCTACGGTTTGAATAAACTATCGGTATTAACAAAAGCTGATATGGCTTCTTCAGTTGAAACCCCTTCAAAAAAGACATCTTCCCAATCTTTCGGGAGATACTCGTTTGTGGTCATAAATTGATCGAGTCCTGCAAATTTTGAATGTCTGCTAGAGTATTTGGGTTTTAATCACTTTGAATTTGAACTCTCATCACGATTCCGCTTTTGACCCTCAGATTTCGAGGCAAACCACATTTCCAAAAACACGTTTGTAATTGTAAGTGGAGACACTTTATTCCCAACAGATCGTAATCAGCAGAGAGCTTCAAATATAGAAGCTAATTTTGTCGGATCTGAAGTACGCTCAGTATTTTCCAGAGCAAACAATATAAAGTGCATCATATATGTGCGGTGGTTTAGTTTTATGTTTGGTATAATCCCTTGATCTAAGAGCTGTCAATGAGAGCAACACAAATAGGCGGAAAATCGTAGCTTGATGTCTTCCAAATTATCACTGCTATCGCATCTAGCTTTATCAAAAAGATGATGATGTTTCGATTTTCTGTTTGCATTTCAATATCAAGTGTGTGCATCCATTCTTCAAAAATCGCACCCGTCATCCAAGATTTTGTGCTAGCTAGCCAAGTTATTCCCAAACTTCGCTTAATGTCAATTATTCCGAACGGTCTTGGTCTTTTGGCTTTTCTTATGACCACCAAATCTATATTTTCGCCACTTACACAGCACTGTAATTATCGCCTGTTGCTTTGAAGGTTTTCTATCTGTACATGTTTATTATTTAAAGCATAGTGATTTTTGTGGTGTTGCTCTAAAAAAACAATTCTGTCTCATCAAGATTATAGATATTTGAAGCAACAGAGCCATCACATAGTATTCTTAGCTGTAACCGAAATTCCTGAATTGTGTCTAAATAAACATCAGCTCCTTCGCCACAAAGTGTACCGAGTGAATATTGTAACCCTTTTTAAATCACAAAGCTCTAATTTTGTAGCGATTTGACGGGCTTTACTGGGAAGTAGCTGGCCAAATATTGGCAAATTTTCGGAACGTGCCTTACAGAACCATTGGCACAAAAATTTATCTATTTGGCAGTATGGTTAATTTATTTTCAACCGCTTTCTGCTAGTGTCTTCGAAATTTTACAATGTCCGTTTTAGTTGGCTTTTATTTTTTAAATACGTTGAACCTGACTTTTGATAATTTTAAAGCTATCAGGAATTTTTTTTGGCTGATCAATTGTTTTTCGGATGCATGTATTACTTCTAACTGTTTGCGAACATTTAGTTCGTTGTATTATGCGTATTAGATTTTTTCAGTTTTTTTTACGTAGCCTGAACAAACATGGATTTATTTACATCAAAATTATCAAATAAATTGCATTCATAGCTGCTAACAAAGGGCAAACATACAATCATGCTATAAATCAATATTTTATTATTATCAGAATACCAATAAAATTGAAGCCATCTGCAACGTACCAAATTCTACACATTAAATGAATTTTCAGCAGAATGTCATGCAGAAATTATACGATAAATTTTCCTTGATTTTGAACAGTTGAAAAATTCTGGGAAATTCAGTCTTGTACACTTTTTCATGCTGGTCTTAAAACCGTTTTTGGTCGGATCAGCAACTATTTCTGAACAAATTTTAGTCCAGCTAATGTTCACGGTTCAGGGAAAAGAAAAAAAGAAATTGTATGTGCGGCGATGTTGCAGTTCAATTGTTCAGTTGGTTCGATCATACAGTGTCCCAATTAGTAGGTTTTACTCTATAGCCCAAATATAGTTTTTCATAAAAATAGATAGCCCAAAAACCGCCAACCCGCGAAATGAAAAAAAGTCCCGCGAATTCAAATTTTAGATAGCCCAATTGGCGGGAAATAGCCCAATCTGGCCACAGTGTTTGGAGTGGAATCTAAGCTCTTTGCCGTTTCTCATTAAGAGTAGTCTTTATTAGACTAATAAAACCAATTCGCATTGGATAATATCTAGCCTCACATTTGCCTTCGTGGTAAGAAATATGGCTTGAAAACTTTTTGCATTTATAAATGAAGAACGTAATTTTTGCCTCTGCACATTGGGTGACACATACATACATTTTGCAAGTTTGAAACAGTTTTCCGTTTCAGTGATTTTTTCGCTTCGGACAAACAGTGAGGCAGTGAATTTAAGAATCATCCGAGCAAAGTTAGTTATTATAATAATATTAAATAACTCATGCGATAATATCGAATGCACATTTTGGGGCTTTGGGGTGAAGTACGGATATATGATTATATGATATGGAAACATTTTATTTGAAAAAAAAATCAATTTTTCGTTCTTTTGAAAAAATATTGAACGCCCTCAGAAGACTAATATGTAAGGAAATTAAAACAGCAGTGAGAATTGAAGCAATATGCTTGATTCCGAGTGTTAGTAGATGTGAAGAAAAACCATGGGACTATGAGCAAATTTGACAATCTTGCCCCCCGCTAACAGAAAATGTCCGCCATATGCACTGAGATAGTAGCTGTAACCAATTTGGAAAATTCTCTCCCGAAAGCTCACAGACCAGTGCTGTGAGGTTTCCGTAGCCGAATTTCCCTCGCAAATGCTCGTTTTTTTCCACAGAGCAGGTCGCGAATTTCCACGGACAATATGTGAGCTATTTATAAATATCGCACAAATGCCAATACTTATAAGAAAAAAAAACAGCAGTTTCGTATATTTTATATACATATATAATAATATATTTGATTTATTATAGCGAAGAAAAAAAACACATGAATTTCGTGAAAAAATCATTTCATTACTATATAACGCAATATAAAATGCGTTCATTTGTAAACTAATCAAATAGATTTTGTGCATTGTGCAAATTGAAATGTTTGTCAGAAGGCTCGAAAGCAATGCAGGTAACTGGTCTAGACTGGAAATTTGAGCGAATGCAAGAAACTGCGTTCAGTGTTGCTGCTAGAATGGTAGACACTGAAGAAGAAGGCGGATTATCTTCGAAATATCAATATCTGTCAAGGAATTGAAATAAATCAGCTTCTAAAGTAAGAAAATTAAATTTGATATTTAGTCTTGATTCAATTTCTAGTACCGTGACTTGAATTTTTTGTTCAAAATCGCTAATCGGATGTCTTGAGAAGCGATTCTTATTCATTTCATCCCAGGTTTTAGCTGAAATATAAGAATACATGAAGAAATGTCAATTTTGCCCGGATTGTTTAAATTCTTTCTCAAATATATTTGGTGGAAATTTGACGAAAGTGTTTCGTTTCATTGAAACCATTTCTCCCACAATTTCGTTCTACGAGCAGCACTTTTTCCCTTTCCCCTTTTTCAAGTTTTAGAGGGCGGAAATTTCCATAAAAAGGGCAAATTCCCACAATATCACAACACTGCGCAGAGCTTAACTAGCGAATAAACGAAAGGGTAAATTTGAGGTAGTTATGCTCTCGATTTGTTCTATTTATAGATCTATATCTTTGTAGAGAAATCGCTTCAGTAAATTTTGCAAATGTATTTACATGTATCATTTCCTTAAAACTCTCTACTCTGAGTGAACAACGTTGTCATACAGCTGCTTTAACTCTCCAATTTCTTGAAGATATGTTTTTCAATACTAAGCAGTAATAGCTCCGATTATCGTGTTGACTTATGATGTTTCGAGAACTAGTTTTAATTCTTTTGAACGCTAAAAGTAGCATTTCAATTATTACTGATGTAGCCCGAATGGTTACATTTAACTTTATTATGGTTAACTGATTTATTATGGCAATATTTATAACCATACAAAATTTTACGTAACGATTCGGCGCAAAATTTCGCATCAAAATAAGCAAGAGTGGTACTCACTTCTTAACATGAAAAGTTGCTTCGAAGTTGCTTTCGCTTTGAAAATGCAATTGACATTGACACATGTCTCCAAACATTTCACGCCAATTTAGTATGTGCAGTTCATTTTTTCGAGCTAAAAAGTGACATTTGGTGTTTGATTTTGAAAATTGAATTGTGGAAATGTCTTTTCAATAACAAGATCGATCGAAAATTTTAAAAGTCAGAAGTCAATAGTCTCCGCTTTCTTCCATTGTCAAAAATTTCACTCGAAAGAATGGCCAGATAATGGAGACTTGCGAAAATTAAGTTTTACAATTAAGTCAATACCAGCCGTAACAGAACAACGAGCTTACTTTTAAGTTTTATTTCAATTAAAGGATAGACCGCAAATGGGCATCATACATTCAAACGAAGGTTGAAAAAGCATGTTTTGAAAAGAGACTGAGTTATGTTCATGAGGGTCAAAAGTCCACTTTGTGACACTTATTTAACCAACTTTTTTTTCTAACCAAATACATTACATACCTCTGTTTGATCGGGACATCTGAATGCCAAGACCATTAAAGTAACGTTAAGTCAATAAACCATTTTAGAGTTTCACGTTTTATTTCACTTTGCACTGAAAAAACACATAGCGACAGACGCCATAATTTATAGACTTCTGGCGCCATGTACATAGTCGATTTGGAGATTGTGATAAAATATAGCGCCACATGCCATAATACATGGCGAAAAATACATAGGAGCAGGCGCTATGCTTATAGTCCTCCACGCCATGTACTATAGTCCTCCACGCCATGCACTATAGTCCTCCACGCCATGCAGATGGCGTGGAAGTACATGGCGTGCAGGACTAAAGTACATGGCGTGGAGGACTATAGTACATGGCGTGGAGGACTATAATACATTGCGTGGAGGACTATAGTATATGGCGTGGAGGGCTATAAGCATAGCGTCTGCTCATATGTACTATGGCGTGTGGCGCTATATTTTATCACAAATCTACCGAAATCGACTATGTACATGGCGCCAGAAGTCTATAAATTATGGTGTCTGGCGCTGTGTTTTTTCAGTGCAATAACATGCTTTTCGAGCGTAATGATTACGATTGATTTGTAGTTTATTTTTGAATTGAAGTTTTATTCGATTAAAATTCATTTGCAAAAATTATTTGACACCCGGTTCTCATTTTTTCGATTGATTATCGAAATTTTCGCAGCGTGAAGATCGCTTGCCAATGTATCACGAAGACTTGATCAATTTTCCTCTTGTTTCTTCGTCACTTTTTTGGCAAACTAATTTTATTTGGGGTGTTTCTATTAGCTTAACAATCTTATTGCAGTCAAATAATTTACTACGATAAAATCTCTCCTATACTCAAGAAGCTTGCTGACATTTATACACCTCCTCACACAGTATGGCTGCGAGTTATAATTGGAGTGCCATGAGCCATATTACATGGCTCATGGCACTATGTAATATGGCGTGTGGGGCCATAATTTCTGCGCCATGTAATTATGGCGCTGGGAGCCATACTGCATGGCTCAGGGTACTATGTACATAGCGTGTGGGACCATATATGCTGCACCACGTTACATAGGACAACGCGCTATGTAGATTTTGACATTATGGAGCGGGGAGCCATATTGCATAGCTCAGAGTACTATGTACATAGCGTATGGGGCCATAAATAATGCGCTATGTTACATGGCTCTGGGCGCCATGTGGATTTTTTTCAGTGTGCTATTTGGCAACCATATTCACCTTAATTTCGATTAATTGCGAAAACTTAATTACGTTAGATAGGGCACCATTTATTTTTTCTTTGTTACTCGAGTTCTTACTTTGTTACTCGAGTTCGAATCAAATAATACACACGAGAAGTTTTTATCGGTAAAGCTTCCAGTACGTTTTTAATACCATTCTTTATTAAATGAACGGTTAACATTAGAATAGCAACCTTGCTGCCCGGTATTGTTGTTTTGCAACTCAACCTACCCTACCTTAATCTGCTCTGCCCAAAGGTGCAAAAAAACATTCGGACTCAGGCAATAATTAACGTAATCATTATCGTATTAATTACAATTTTAATTATTTTTTATTTCAATTGTCCATATACCTGCAGTTTGAAAAATATATTTGAAATCAATTAGCAATATGTATGTTGTGAAAGTTGAAATAAAAAGCAAATGTATTTCGTTATTGAAGCTATAAGATATTCTTCTTGAAAAAATACTTAACTAAATTCTTATATGGAAAGTAGATAAAAAGTCTGGAGCACGAAACACAACATGCTCGAATTCAATAAAAGACAATTTCCCATCGCCGTCCACGTCGGCTTCTTCAATTACTTTATCGGCGATTTGCTGTCTTTCCTCGGGAGCAAGTTCATTTTTCGTCAATGCCACCAAAGCTGACTTTATATCTTCTTGGCCAATAAAACCATCCTTGTCGAAATCTAAAATTAAACGGACGCATGTGGCGATGTGAATGAAAATATACAGTTCCATGTATTCCTTTTTTTACATACCATAAATTTTGAACGCATAGAACACTTTAATTTCCCTGGGAGCTTGCTCACTAAACACGGAAAGACAGTCAAGAAAATCCTCGAACGAAAGATTGCCCTTGCCATCACGAGAAAATGCTTCGCATATGCGAATGCGAAAAGGATTCTCGCGCAACTCTGGCAATTTTTCGATACAGACACGTGGAACTTTCACAGCCGACGCTTCTCCTTCAGTCATCTGGCGAGGCACAAGATCCGGACGAAGCTCTCTGTACTTCTTGTGTACGCTAGAAAAAAGTAACGTTTAGTATTTTTCAGGTTTTTATTTTATACTGAAACGACAACATTTTAAAAACGAATAAATAAAGTTTGCTTCTACGTATTTAAATAGATAGTTTAACAGGTGTTGTTTCCTAATAAACCAAAAATAGGAAACTTACTATGCACCATTGTAAAAAATTATTTTCGAAAAATACTATAGAAATTGTAAAGATTTTGAATAAAAGTTGACGATGAGCACCTAACATTCTTCCCATTCACTATTCGCTATGCCAACAAACGGGACATAGGGACATTAGAATATCAACTTTTGGGTTCAGTTCAGGGTGGTGACTCCGTTCATTACTTTTATCAGAAAGTCAACCACCACTTATCTTTGATACTCAACAAACTTTCCTCTATGGATATGAGAGTTGAAGCACTGAACACGTTAGTGAAAACATATAAGGATAAGGTCCTCGATATTTTTGTTAGATGATTCATAGGGGACCCTTCAAGGCTTTTGGATATATGTGAACCGACACACTTGCTCCAAGCCTTACATTTTTGCTTAAAGGTAGAAAATGTACAATAAATAATTTCAACACAATTGTCAAACGTTAGCAGGGTGATGAACAATTTCCAGCACCACCCAGGCGTGCAAAACAATATCCCGTACCTGATCCGCGGAAAACCATTTTCATTACTTGGTGGGATCAAAAGGGACCCATCCACTACGAGTTGCTGAAATCAGGTCTAACCATTACAAGGCAGCTGTACCGACAACAATTAATTCGGCCGGAAACGGCCGGAATATACGACCAGGTACGAGTCTGTAATTTTCCATCATGACAATGTTCGACCACACATTGCTATACCGGTCAAAAATTACATGGAGAATAGTGGCTGGGAAGTTTTACCAGAGTTGGCGCATCCAACTACTATTTATTTCGTTCGATGCAAAACGCGCTCACTGGAATACGCTTTACTTCTGAGCAAGATATCGTCGGACCGGCCCTCCAGGTTGGGGGTTGAGCGAGACGCTGACAACGCATCCCCGTAAAAATATCAATTGTCACGGACCCAGGAGATCAGCTTTGGATCGGATTGACTAAACGGCAACGAAATATGGATTAATCTTTCGGATCTTGGAACGTTAGATCGCTATATAGAGCAGGTGCACTTCGAGAGCTTCTTAATGAGACTTCAGCATACAACATCAACATTTTGGCGATTCAAGAAACTAGATGGCTAGGCAGCGAAATTAATGAGATGCGAACGCACACATTGTTTACTAGTGGAAAAACTTCGGGAAGTCGAGAGTTTAGAGCTGCATTTATAGTAGACAATAAATTCAAACAATGTGTCACCAACTTCAAACCAATAAACGAGCGACTGTGTGCGATTCGCATAAAAACAAAATTTTTTAATGTTTGGTTGGTGAACTGTCATGCTCCAACTGAAGACAAGGAAGACGCAGTGAAGGAAGATTTTTACAGCATCTTAGAACGCACCGTTGACACACTGGCTAAAACCGAAAACTGTAACATCCTCCGGCGACAGGCAAAAAAAAATGTGTCGTCAAAAGAAACGCCAACTTACCAACGACAAGATCCAGAATCTGAACGAAAACATGACCTATAACGATCTACAAGCTGCGTATTCCTCAATCAAACAGCTACGCGAGGGATACAAACCGCGGACGAGCCTTTGTAAGGATGAAAGTGGATCCATCATCAGTAACTCGGTCGAGATTAAAGAAAGATGGGCATGGTATTTTAAACAGCTGCTTAGCCGCGCCGACGACAAACTCAGCAGATCCAAATATCCCAGAAGCAGAGCAGGAAATTCACATCTCTCCACCAACATTCGAAGAAGTTCAGGCAGCCAGACGTAACCTTCGAATAAATAAAGCTCCTGGAATAGACGGAATACCTCTCGAAATACTCAGAAATGGTGGAACTCTTCTTTGCAACATTCTCCACCAATTAATACTAAAAATTTGGGCAGCAGAACAGTTGCCAAATGATTGGCGAAAAAGTATTATATGCCCCATTTACAAAAAAGGCATTGCTTTATTATGCTCGTCCTATAAAGTGTTGTCCAAAATTATTGAACGCAAAATGAAGCCCTTCTATGATAACATCATAGGAGAGTATCAAGGTGGCTTCAGGTCGGGACGATCTACGATAGATCAAATATTCTCAGTCAAACAGGTGCTTGAAAAATGCTGGGAGTATAATATCGACGTGCACTAGGTCTTCGTAGATTTCAAGCAAGCATATGATAGTGTAGATAGAAATACACTTTACCGAATCATGCTCGACTTGGGAATTCCAACAGAACTCGTCCGCAAGACCAAGGTGACAATGATGAACGCCGAATCTAAAGTCAAAGTCCACAGTGACCTAACCAACAGCTTCCACACTAACTCAGGCTTAAAACAAGGAGCCCCGATGCTATTCAACCTTGCTCTGGAACACGTCATCAGAAAAATACCAGCTGATACAACAGGCACACTACTGTTCAAGTCCACGCAAATAGTAGCATTCGCCGATGACGTCAACATTATGGCACGGACTATATCAGAAGCAAAGGAAGCTTTCCTAAGTTTGGAGTCAGAAGCAAGGAAAATAAATCTACGGGTCAACGAAGATAAAACCAAATTAATGACCCAAATAAGAAAAATGGCGCCAATCAGACAAAAATAGACCTCAGGAGACTACAACATCGAGAATGTAGATAAGTTCATCTACTTAGGAGTCCACCTTGGCAATGCAGGCAGTGAAAAGGACGAAATGTTAAGACAAATAAATGCAGAAAACAAGGCGTACTATTCCATACTCCCCATAATCAAGTCTACGAACGTGCACAGGAATAATAAGCTTCGCATATACAAAACACTCATTAAACCTGTGCTTCTCTATGGAAGCGAAGCCTGGACTTTGACTACGGACTCCGAAAACGCTCTGGACGTATTTGAGCCTAAAGTGCTACGACGAATTTTTGGCCCCATACAAGAAGGGACAGAGTGGAGAATGCGATGCAACAATGAATTGTACCATATATATGACGACCCACCTGTATCCACATGCATTAAATTACGAAAGTTACAATGGGCTGGCCACGTAGAGAGGATGGAGGCCAATAGACTACCTAAAAGAACGTTGAAAGGTAGAGCACAAGGGAAGCGTCCAGTTGGTAAGCCGAGGAAACGGTGGGAAGACACGATAGACGCAGACAACAGGTCAATACTGGGGCTCAATAATTGGAGAATTAGGTCGCAGGATCGAGACGATTGGAGGCAGACGTTACTGGAGGCCAAGGCCCGACTTGGGCTGTCGCGCCATCGATGATGGTGATGAAGGTATCGAAAATTGGCTTGATTCGTCCTTGGCCTCAAAGGACGAAGCCTTTTTCCGACGCGGAATTCATTTGCTACCAGAAAGGTGGAAAAAAGTAACCGCAAGCGATGGACAATATTTTGAATAACCTTTAAATTCATTAATTAAAATGAAGCATTATTTTCATCTAAAAAAGTTCGGGTTTCAATGTATACACCCAATTACTAACGAAATACTAGATACAAGAAAAAAAGTCTAGCGCATCAGAACCGCTAGAAAACTGATTTTCGAAGAAATTATCTTTGAGTGACTTAAAAATGTGGAAAGGCGTAATATACTTCTTTATAGTATCATATCAGCCATTTTTTACTGAACGTAACAAAAATCATTTCCGCACAGCATCTCCTATAACACAAATGATGAAAATTTTCAGTGCTGGCAATATTTTTGCAACGCAGCAGTAATAAGTCTACCATACCAAGCTCGAGCTAAAATCAAGCTATCTTTTGAATTTTTTTTTCCATCCGAGGATATCATCGAAAGTTTCAGCGATTAAACTTTGTCTGGGGCTGCCATCCAAAAAATTTCCAAAACTCGGATAATTTAAATATTAGTTGTTTATTTTATTCTAAATGCTTTGCATATGAATACAAAATGGAAGCATCTGCTAGTGCAATATTTACGAAAATGACTGTTGCCGGCAATCCTGTGTTACCATAGCAGCCAAAAATGTAGCAAATCTACTTCACGTTAAGTTAAACCCACCCTGCGATTTTCCTTTCGATTGAGTGGCCGCGCTGGAAGTTAAATTGGTGAAAAGAATTGTAGGGTTATAAGACCAGTTAGTCATCTTGTGAATCTAAATATATGCGCACTATTTGCAAAAGTTTATATAAACATTAATTTTTTTAAAGTTAATTTGTCAAAGAATTATTACTGTACCAGTAAAGAATTATTGATGTCCTGATTATTACAACCAACCTATATGAAAGGATATGTACCACTTCGATTGACTTCATCCAAATTCATGGATGAAATGGTTTCCAGAGCTACCACTCGCATGAGTTTCAAAATTTAAGACAGTAAAACGCTTGTTGCTTATTTTTACTACAGGTTAAGCCTCAAGCTACAAACTAAGTACTTGGGCCTTATTCTGGACAGCAAGCTCACATTGAAGGCGAACTTAGAGGAAAGAGTTAACGGCAAGCAACGCGGTTTACGCCAGCAAGACTAACACACTGGACCTACTTGGCGATAGCTAGGTCGATCCTTGTTTACGGATGCTTGGTCTGGTGGCCAGCAGTGAATAAAACCACCTTTGTTAGCATGGCGAATAGAGCTCAGCGGTTGGCGGATCTCTGCTCCACAGGTGCCTTTGCCTTGCCTTCTTTGTCTGCTCTGCGCGTCCTGCTCCATCTTCCTCCGCTTGTTAGAGGCACTGCCGCAAAAGCTGCTGTCAGGCTTAGGGAATCAGGAAACTACGAGCCAAAATCCATCGGCCACAGCAGTATTGAGCGGGAAAACCCAGGAAATATAGATTACTTGGTTCCCGCTCTGTACTTCGAGCGGGGATATCGGGCGACTGTGCGTGATGGGCAGGAATGGAATTAGCAAATGTGCGCAGCAGCTCTTTGCATCTACACTAACGGCTCTAAAAGCACTGCAGGTGTGGGTGCTGCAGCATATTCTGAAGATGCAGCTATGGAAGCATCTTTCAGTACTCACTGTAGTATTTTTCAGGCGGAAGTTTTTGCGATACGTAAAGCCTCATATCTAGTATATGCCAAAGATACTTCAAGTGAGGAAATAAATATCTTTACGGACAGTCAAGTGGCAGTAAAACCACTGATGTCTCATACACATATAGGTCGAAATGTGTACTCGACTGCATTCAGACCCTGAACAGACTGGGTAACAGCAGAAGAGTCAGAATCTTCTGGGTTCCCGGTCACAAGGGCATTGCTGGAAATGAGAGGGCGGATGTGTTAGCAAAGCATAGGGCTAGACTTCTTCTGTCAAGATCGGTAGACATCGCAACTCTTATCCAAACGATTAAGTACTCAATCGACTCCAAAATGATGCAAGGTGCGACGTGCAGATGAGGTGCAACTCAGACCTGCATGGCAACCAAAATCATGTGCGGGTCATACAATCTCGCATCGACTTAATATCTCCAATACTGGCCGTAGCAGCACATGCTATGAAAATGGGACTCCTAACCAGCAACACCTGTAGGATGTGTCAAGAGCCGGGAGTCTCAGAAACAATCTAGCATCTCCTGTGCCACTGCCCGGCAAAATTGCGCTGCTTCGGTGAGCCCTGGCTGGTTGATCTCTTGCACGTGGTAGAGTAAAAGTTGAAGTACATCGTTCAATTCGTGAAAAAGTCGGGGGCCATTGATGGCCGCTTGGACTTAGATTTTTTTCTCGTGGTCCATTTATCTGCTATCACTATGGACTAATAGGCCAATGTGTGGCCTTGTGCCAGCCAGTGCAACCTAATCTAACCTACAGTGACATAAGAATGCCTTCAAAACAATTGTCAAAACATGGAAAATTTAAAAAATTCAGACTTATTTTTATTGTAAATGTTTACCATGTGAATATTTAATATTAAAATTTGTTGGAATAAAAATCATCAAAATGGCTGGTGCTGGCAATCCTTTGCTAGCATCACAGCCAAAAGTATGCTAGATCTGTTTCATGTTGAGGCTAACCCACCTTGTGAATTTCATTTTGATTCGATGGTCTTATTCGAAGTTATAGGGGTGAATAAATTTAGGGTTACCACCTCCAATATTTTTTGAAATTCTCGAAATCCAAAATTTGGTATTATTGATCAAGATCAAGAAGATCATTACCATTTGAAAATTTATGCAAAGCATCGCTTGGGTAAGATATAAGAAAAAAACTACAATAATTACCATAGCTGGCATCTCTAGTATGATTGGTCAACTAAACTTTTGTTAAACTTGGCTTTCAATCAGGTGCATTTAGTGTATGAATTTAGTTTTAATTTTTATAATTGGACAAAAAAGCTTCTATTTTGCTGAGCGAATTTTAAAAGTTCAATCAACAAATATTATGATAATTGGCAGCTTTATCCTAAATTTGGACCCGAATTCTTAGCAATTTTGGCTGGTCTACAGTGTGAATTTCGCCAATACTTGATAACTAAGTTGATAGTACTACTGCCAAAGGGTTGTCCTAATTTCAAAGGAAAATTTGCTTCTTCTTGCTTAACAATATAACTGAGAAAGCATTAAGTTCACAAATCATTTATGAGAATATGTTTGTATGGGTTGATAATTCTTATTTGGAAATTCCACATATCTAAATTGGTTTTGAATCCGACAAAATTGAAATTCACACCAGAGTATTGCCACCATCTGTGCTCAAGCAAAATATTCGTTCGAATATCGTTCAGAGTTTGAGTGATATAAAGCAATTTACATATTTCAAAAACTGAGGTATAGGTACTCACTCACTGTCAAATTTCACGGCACATTCATTTCGACCCCGAATGCTTAAAAATAAGCAAAACAAAACATTGAAATTGCGAATTTTAATTCAATATCACGACAATGAATACGACAATTTGAGCAAAACAGGATAACACACGAAGACAATATTCGACGCAACAAGGACTATAACTCGAGGCTTGCGATAGGCATCCCTTTATCAACAGTCTATACAAACATTCGAACGTGCTTACAAGAAACAAATTTACCGTAAAATCTCCTTCCGTGTAAAAAATGTGCAGTCCTTTGAAATCGAATTCCGTTTCCAACATGTGATCCAAAGCCAATTTCACGAACCAGGTGGCGGGGTAGGAAGCGAAAGCGAGAAAAAAGTAAGAGTTAGAAGGAAATCAATGGAAAAGACAGAAATTAATATAAAGAATTGGTAGAAATTAATGGAAAGGAGTACAAATTAAATTAAGCAGTATTAAACGGTGCAATCGGCTGTATAATCAATTACCTGGTAATCGTCCAGTTGCTGCTCGGTGAAGGTGACTACTTTGTTACCCATATTATTCCGAAATCGCTCCGCTCCAGGTGCACTACACAATGATTCTAGTAGTGTTGAACCTGCTCCTGATTTCTAAGTCAACGCCACTATGACTATAAAACCGGCAGCAAAAGCTCCAAGTTAGCTAGCTCAAATAAATGACTTCGAGTGATGTCTTCCGACTGCGAATTTCTATTAAAGACCAACAAACGCTGGTGTGTCGACGATACCAACCCTTATGTAATTATTCACGGCTAGCCACATTTTGCATAATTCCGCACGTCCGCGCTGGTGTCTTGTTGGGTGTGGCGGAAATAATCTTGTTGTCCTGCCGTGCCCAATTCACTACAATATACATTCGTGACGTTACAGGGTGCCTTTAACGACGCGAGCGAACGTGGCTGGTAGCATACGCTTGTGGAATTTTCTTCGCGAGTGAATAAATCTACCTAAAAGTGAGGTCCTTTTTCAATGATATAGAAAGTTACGTGTGAAAGAACCCATCGAGTAAAGAAGAAACCCATTAAAATATAAGTTGAAAGAACCCATTAACATATAAGAACCCATTAAAATATAAGTTTTGCAATTGCCTTGGAAATATCGGGGAAGCTATGTAAAAGAAAATAGTACCTATACTTAATTTTAATTTTTCTTGGCATCTAAAATACTAAGCACCATTTAACATAATGTTTAAAAACACAAATAACTTTTATAATGGCAGAAATAGGAATCAGTCAAGCTATCAGATCAACAAAACACTTGCATAAGACATTTCCGATTCACAATTTGAATTGTTTTAGATCCTTCGATAGCTATGAACATTTTCTTGAGCTTTTGACACATTAAACCATTTCTTTGATATATAGATTAAGATTGATTGATTGATATATAGATAGTTTCCTAAGCTCTTTTTGTTCATATTTTCCCAATTTACTAAGTCAGAACGGTCAGAACTGTGTTTCAAAAGCTTATGTCGTACAAGCTTAAAACGGTAGTCACAAGATACATTACTTATTAAAATTAAATCTGATGCAGAGACTTTATAGTTGCAATCTGTTTAGAAGGATTTTCGTCCACCTTTCACAATTGCGTAACTTAGTATTGGTATTATTTGTACCCAAAGCTTATATTGAGGACCGATAAACTTTGAAATTCTCAAAAAAGGAATCGATAAAAACACTGATTTTCGAAGAAAAAAAGAGGAAATGTGTAGATTTTGAATGCACTGCGTACCAAACATGCTGTTTATTTCCACCAACCTAAGAAGAGGGGTAATGGAACATTCTGATCTGGTGACTGCATTCAGAAGTCATAGAGTTTAAATATTTCTAGGTTTACCGTTTGCATAAATTCCAAAATTATGGAAAGTAAAACACTTGTTACTATTTTCATCATAATATAAATTTGATAGCAGTATTTTCTTGTACAAAAAATAACAATTGAAAATATTAATAATATAAATTAAAAATATGTGATGAATAAACTGGGGCAATGTCAGAATAAACTAGACATTCATTTTTTGCAAACGATGGAGTTAGGGTTGACTTCGGTCTGCTGTACTTTGGATGGATGATCGTCGCGATGGGCGGACTCATCAGTAGGGACTCATCAACTATTTGAAAATTTTATTTGCCATAAGGCTGTTGGGACTGCATAAAAGGTGAGTTTATGCAGTTTTTTTTAGGTTGGTGAGCCATGAATCAAGTAGTAAAGGTTACGATATGAACATGACCGTACTAACCTGCGACATCACTGGATACAAACACGCCTACAAAATATCCCAAAAAAACCGGGTTTTTAGGTGAATGAAGAGTACTGTTTTGGGTTGTGTTCAAATGTATCTGTTAATGAGAATGTTTGTGAATTTATTGTATATTACAAGCCTTGACAGACGGGCACTTAAATTGCTCATTTACTAGTGATCATTTATATCTAAATCAGCAATTTAATAGTTACTTGCGCACAGCCCTTAAGTAAATGAAAATAATGAATACTGTCACTAACTGTCATTAATGAAGTTATAGTGCAAACCGCACAAGAACTACATTTAAATTCTTTTTGAATTAAAATTTGACGTCTTCTTCTTCACCGGTCTCCGGTACGTGACGTGGGTGGATGCCACGCTGAACAGCGACCATCCATTGTTGTAATCTTGTTTTCTTGATTCATGTTGGTCAGCTTTGCTGGTCAAGTGAATTAGTAATGTTAGTTAGCATTTTTTGTTGATATCGGCCTGTGTTACCAGCAGATATAAGGAAAATAGGTACCAAATCGGTCGGGAGTTATGTGTTCGACTTCTGTGTGAAAGAGAGTTTTAAATCTGTTTGAAAGACAAGGGCAGGGCAAGGGTAACTGTATAAAAAATTATGGTCAATTGTGGAATTGTTTTTGTAAGTATCAGAACATTTTACCTCCAACTGAGATAAAAGGAAACATTTTCGGGCAGTCTCGCTCACGAGAGAACGATATGAGCCTGGGTGTTACTCACGTGACAGAAATACAGTGAAACCTGTGAAGTTGACCACCTCCACAAGCTGACCACCTGGCTAATTTAACCAGTTTTTCCTAGGTCAATTCGTTCCCAATACAAATACACCCTTACAAGCTTGTTTTCTTGATTCATGTTGGTCAGCTTTGCTGGTCAAGTGAATTAGTAGTGTTAGTTAGCATTTTTTGTTGATATCAGCCTGTGTTACCCGCAGATATAAGGAAAATAGCTGAAAATAGCTAACTTGGGGGGGTTAATAATAATTTTATTGGATAATGCTACAAGTCATTAACTTGACACCTCTTTTTCGAATGTACAAATAAAATTCTTGTCTCCAAATTTGACACCTGAGCTCCAGCCTTTGGCCCAAGGCATCATCCAATATTATCGGATCATACATTATCGGAAAAATCTTTTGCTTCACTTAATTTCCATGATAGATACTGACTCCGGCTCAACCTATGAAATGGTGAGAAAAGTAACTGCTTTAGATGCGATGAGGTGGATTCATTTAGGTGACAGAAGATACAATAAGGAAATGTTTTCATCGAGCGGGTTTCAACTTAACGCCATCATTGTATGATGCGGACGAAGTAAATTTACAGCCAATTATTTCAGTCTTGCCTCAAATCATTCTGGATTATTTATAAGCTTCAAATGAATTTAATTCTTTCGCTGGCAATCGTAAGGAAAAAATTTTAGAAGATGTTATGAGCATTCGAACCGACAAAGAAGAGGAAACTGCCGATCTTCAAATAGTTAGTTCGGTGATACCAGTCCCTACCGCTAAGCAGGCCATTAAATTGACTAACTACGCCTAAGATACGCCGGAGCTCATCAGCCAAGTTTAATTGAAACAGTGTTTGAGCTAACAAATAAAATAGAAGCTAATGCACTTTATACGAAGGCAAAGCAAATAAGTTTATATGACTTATAATATAGTTCTTTAGGCGCATTATTTTGTTTCATTTCATAAATCTCCAAGCTATTTTTATTGTTATGCAAATGCTCTATGAAACGACAATAGTGTTTAATGAAAAACAAGCACCCCTCTTTAAACTGACCACCTGCGTATCTTGACCGACATCAACCCGCACCGTAGGTGGTCAACATAGAGAGGTTTCACTGTACTCTGAAAAATGCCAAAAATTGGATTCTTTGTTTTTTAATTTTCCCGGATTTGAAAAAAGACAAACTTAAATTATAGTACAATGACAATCAATTCTTGACCTCACTCTCTATATGCTACATATCATCACATACGTTTCATGCATGATACCGTATGAACTAATTTGTACTTCTCTATTTTTACTTAATTAGCTACTCTCAAAATGCATTATTCTATGCATAATTTAAAATAAATATAATGAACCTTGATAATACCTCGATGGGACCTATTTCATGGATTTTTCGATGCTGCGGCACTTCCGTTAAATCTTAAATGTACTGTCACGCTTACGCTTTCAAATCGCTTACTGAAGATATACCAAAAAAAATTAAAAAAACTACCATAGCTGGCAACCCTACCATTGTTTTCCCAATTGGATTTCTGCTGAATATTGCCTATAGTAAGTTTAATTTGCCATTTGAATTTCCTTATGGTTCCATGACTGTACTGGAAGCTATAGCGAATTTTCAAAATTTAAAACACCAAAATTACCATAGCTGGCAGCTCGAACCGAATTTTTCAACCAAATTTCTACCAAGCTTGGCTTAGAGTAAGGTTCAGCTATGAATCAGAATTTATAGGGCTAAAAGCAGTTATTTTAATTAGTGATTTTTCAAGATGGCACCACTGACTCCTAATTAAGACCAATACATTCTGTAAATTTCAACTGTATTATTGGCTCGTGAGTTCTCGTGAACAGAACTTTTTGATGCAAAAAATATAAGTAAGTTGTGGAAGGGTTACCGTTCTTGCCCGTTGTAAAATTTGAAATGCTTTACTTTAGCTATGTAGACAAAGCGTAAGATTTATATATAAGTGTTTTTTTTATCCAAATAGCGACAACTTTTCAGGAGAGTCGATGATTTGAAGGTTTTCACTTTCAGCGGCTGTCTTAGCTACAGGGTTGCCAACATGCTCATTAAAAGCAACACAAATTTACAACTTAATAATACCAATATGTCCTAAAAGTTTAATAATGATTTGATAGCTCTGTCAAAAGTTATCGTAATTTAAATATTTTCAATTTTTCCCGATATCTTTTTAGGCACTTAGCGCACACATGGGGTTAAATAATTACAAAACATCCGACTCACATTTAAAACACGTTCAAAATTCATTTCGTTAGCTTAATTAATAATAGGTTAATAATAGGTATATTAAAAATGTCACTAAAATGGCCGCCGGTGCCAAAGGGTTAAAGATAATTGACATTGGACCTACTCTGCATATACACCAAACATTAGTAAAACCACCGCTAGTGCAATAGAACCACTATAAACACTAATGTTCGATGAACAGTAGAGGAACCGTGCAGATTTTGAGTGCATATTTTACCACACGTGCTCCAACCTGTTTCGATGGCAATTGTACCGCTTTGATTTTACCAATGCACATAAACTAATAGGGTGGAAAGGTTTCTAGGGCTGCTTCTTTTATAAATTTCAAAATTATAAATTGCAGCAAGCAGAAGTTAGAAGGCTTTATAATTATTTGGGAAGGTAAGAGAAATGAGGAAAGGAAACAAATTAAAGATAAATGGGGTCATGATATTGAAAAGAGGCCAGTGAGTAACTGGACTCTTTACCGTATTGAGCGAAAAGTGATAGATGCCTTATAGCACATAGTAAGTACATATTTCATCCAAACCTGTTTAGTTTGCATTGATTATTACGTGTATGATATAGCAGCATATTATGCCGCGTTTTACCGGAGATCCTTGCTGCTCTTGCCCCTTTATTAATATGTGGACTAGGTTTTCAGTAGCACTGACATAGAAATGATAAAATCTTCTAAATAAACAAGTGAGGTTGTTTAGAGAACAGGGTTGGATGGTTGAGTTTTCTCAATTTTAGAAGTGGGACCAGTCATTAGATTGTCCGAACATGGTCAACACCCAGTGCCAGATGTAGCAGCTGCAGATAATTTTAATACTGTTAAGATCGTTACTTGCTTCAGGTATGGAAATTCGCTGTTAGTTTCTAGTACCAAAGAATTCGTCAAAAATTGTCCTTGAAAACATTTTGATAGTCACAGCACTTATATACTATAAAGTTGCAAATAAATAAGTTTTCATGGCACTTCTACTGTTCAAGGTTTCAAAATGTTGAAAAGTTCAGTTAGTTTATTTACCTACTAAAAATCATGTAAAATAACAGCACTACATAATTTCAAACTTTTATTGCAAGGATAGTCGGCTTTATAATTTAATCGATACATCCTGTTGATGGCTTTCTAAACCCACTTTCATTGTACCATCAAAACTCCACTATTTCCCTCCTCAGCACCAGAATGCATTGACAACGCAGTAGACTGAATTTCCCGCTCAACATCTCGTGCTGCTTTCTTTTTGATGCGCATTTCGGTCGCGTTAACGCGTCTGTCAACGAACATTAGCTTAATCGAGCGAGCTGATTGCCACCACCTTCAAGTCATAAAAATGAAATATTCACTAAAAAATAATATTGATTACAGCTAATTGAACGTTAATTACCTATACCACGGCACTATTTGTGATTTTACTATCAGAAACAAATTAATGCAATATGCGAATATCTGAAAATAAATTTGTTTGTAAAATGGGATAATACAATGAGTTTAGCGGGTAGGAAAAGGTTTCATTCTCCTTAAGTTAAAATCAACAATGAACAAACTACCCAAATTAAACTTAATTGAAATTGTTTCTTTGAAATTCTCAACATGTTCTGAAAAACTCATCATTAAGTGGTTAAAGTCGCAGCGCCCTTTGTGCTAGATAATTTGCATTCTACAGGCATACCCCGATTTACGACGGTTCGGTTTTTCACATTGACGTCACTTTTCAATTTACACACAGGAACTCGATTAGCGACGTTTTTGCCCCGCACTTATGACGTTTTCCTTTTGAATATGATTTCTGCATTGGGAAATTGTGTCCTTTGACCTTTTATGAATGTTTCCAGTCCGCAGACTAGTATGATTCGTTTTACGTCGTTTCAAGTTACGTCGCTTTTTTCCGGAACGTAACCTTGTCGTAAATCGGGGTACGCCTGTATTAAGTAAGAGTTGTGTCTTAAAGTGTTTGGTATCAAAAATATCCATCCACTAAGGAGCAATGGGCAGCACAATTTAAAGAAAGTTTTCACTTCACAGATCATTAAAATTGAAGTATCTTAAATTTTTCTGTAGAGATTTTATTTGTTAAATAAAATTCAAGTAGTTTGGCTATAAATCTCAGTTTATTTTAATTGGATATCATTGTGCTCTCGCATCAAGATAAAATGCTTTCACTGCTTGGCAACTGACCGCGTAAGATACGAGATAAAGTTGTACAATGCTTCTAATGTTCCAGGGCGCAACTTTCATTTTCAAATTCTATTGGGGACAGCACAAATGAAAAACGGTTAAGTAAAAAGGATACTCTTTTGCTTAAAGTCTAGATAACCGTCAACAAAACTTGCCATCGTAAATTTGAAAACATTATCACAGCTTATTTGAATCCTTAGCAGCAGGGTGAATACATTTTATAGGATCTGCTTTATTGTGAAAGTGAAAATGAGAGAGTTGAAAATCACCACAAAATGCATGAGATAGTCATGTACCGTTTTACGGTAAATATAATGAATAAATATATCTGGAACTACACAAACCTAAACTTAAGTCATCTACAGCTTACCACAATCACGAGAAACACAATAATCGAACCTTGAGTCCATAATCGTGACACTCCCAAACGATAGCTTTGCAGATTGAAATATTGTAGTCCCAACATGCAAATTGCCACCAGTCCAAAGGTAACCACAGTGAGCAATGTGCAAACGAGACAGTCTGCCTGCAATTGTTAAAATTCCGGCTATGAAATCATACCGAGTAATCAAAATCTCTTCGAACCAACCTGCAATAACCCTCTGTTGTTTGGGTGCTTGTACCATATTCGAATCGATTGGCAGAATGTGTACCTGCAATTAGAGACGGTCAAATGAAATTACAAAAGCTTCAATCGCAATCACCAGTGTGGTCGCGTTCAGTTAAATTAGTCGTTACCTCAGTGTTTCCTCAGTGGGAAAGCGATATTGACAAAGCTCGCAATGTACCATTCCGGATGTACTTAGCCAGTGTTCCAAACAGCTCTTGTGAACGTACGCCAAAGTTCCCTTGCACAAACATGGTGAAATTAATCTGTGACGAGCGTAAATTTATTAATTTAATTGTGGTCATAAATATCCTGATAGCAGAGGAGGATAAATAAATTTGACATGGTGGACAAAGGTTAAAATTTATCAATAATTTGAATATCATCTCAAAAATGGAAAAAAAAATCAGGAGAGTCGATGATTTGAAGGATTGTTTTTCACGTGCCTGTTGTAGCTACAGGGTTGCCCCCACAGTCTTAAAAGTCCATGTAGTTTTAATCAACATCTACGCTCTGCAATGTTTCTGCCAGAAGTAGGGCATTAACTCCGAGATTGAAATGAAGGTCTCGAAAATTCAGGATTAGAATTTTCGGGATCCCAAGATTTCGGGACTTTACAGAAGAACTATATTAATTCAAAATTTAAACTAGACATGATTTTTCTGCACATATATCCATCTGCTGAAAAATATACTTTGGGCTCTACACTTTTTGGTGGGATGCTAAGCATGTAATCATACGCCAGTTGTAATAACCTTAGCGCCTCCGTTTTCATAAAACGATATTGCTTTTAGTATTGAGTTCTGGGTTGTTCGCTCATGCCGTAATGACAAAACTTTTCTAATTTTCAAAATGGGTCGAATTTTATCAATCCCGAAATCTCGGGAGTCCCAATAAAAAAATTGGGCTCTCGAAAATGTCCAAAATGTGTCCGGATCTCGAAATCCTGAAATCTCGGGATTGCATGTTATAGTCAAAAGTTATGATAAATCGAAATTTGAAAATCAGTCCTTGCTTACATTTAGGCACTCAGCGCCCACATATGGCTAGTAGTTTTCAATTTTTTGATCATAAATAAACATAAAACATAATTCGTTTTCATTTCGAGTACTCACTTTTAACAAAAATGTACACTGCATAGACATATGGGGGTACCTAGAAATTCACAAAAATGCCCGCCACCGCCAAAGGGTTAAAGATATCTTCGTTTTAATTATTCAGTACACTAGTCCATATATACATCTATGCCCTCTGAAACTCACGCACTTTTGAGAAATGATCTCCTTTAATCTTTTTACTATATATATATATATATATATATATATATATATATATATATATATATATATATATATATGTATATATATATATATATATATATATATATATATATATATATATATATATATATATATATATATATATATATATATATATATATATATATATACAGAACTGTGTCAAATAATAGGTGCAAACACTAGGCTCATGAAAAGAGTATATTTTCTTATCAGTTGTTGACATCTTTTGTATGTAATTACGGGGAAATGAATTACCGTTGATCCTCCAATCATTTAAAAGGAAAAAAGCAATTAGAGCTCTCATGATGGTTTTATTTTTGGCAGCTATTAAATATTCGTCTCCGAGAACAGTGTGCAAAAAAATAGGTATGGAAGTATAGTGTTATATTATTTTCTGGCTTTGCTTGTTTCTTCTTATTGTTTGTTTCTATAGGTGACTTATTTAAGATTGGTTATTTATTTTCTTTATGACAAACCAATTCAGTTCAGAGGAAATGGGACGTAAATGGCACTGTGCGGAAGAGGTGAAGTAAATCATCCGCAAACTAAGGAGAGATGGCAAAACGTACAAAATATCGCCGAAACAGTGGGTTGTTCACAGAATATGGTAACAAAAGGCGCGAAGGTAAAGAAACAAGAGGCAGACCACGGAAAATCTCGGAAAAGAGTGTTCGGCAGACGGCAGATAATAAGGCTGGTCAACAATAAAAAAAATCTTGGGCTCGGTGTTAGCACATCGACAATAAGAAGAAGGCTAGTAAAAGCTAATCTGCCAGCCAGAAGGAGCCCATTGTTAGCATCTAAACATAGGCAACATCGAAAATTGTTTGCGCAAGAGCATCTCAATCGGCCTAAAGAAAAATTGCGAAACATATTATGGTCGGACGAGTCCAAGATAAATTAATGTGCAGATGGTACCAAGAACTTTATACGAAGGCCTAGATCAAATGAATTCTCTCCCGAGTACACCGGCAAGACAATAAAACATGGCGGGGGCAGCGTCATAGTTAGGGGATGTTTTTCGTGGTACGGTGTTGGTCCCGTACACTGTATCAAAGATACTATGAACTCTACACGATACATGGAAACACTGGAGACGAATATGCTTCCATTTGCAGAAGAGGAAATGCCAATTCGATGGATCTTTCAACAGGATAAGGATCCAAAACACACCTCAAAAGCGGCTAAGGTTAGGTTTGAGGACAATAGAATAAACGTTAGGAAATGGCCAGCTCAATCACCAGATCTTAACTCCATTGAACATCTTAGGGGTGATGTTAAGAACACGCTTGGCTACATTAGACACCGTAAATAAGTAGAATTGTGGTAGTCACTAAGCGGAGGGTAAGTATCAACTTTTCAGCTATCATAAAGATCATATAGTGCTTAGCTACGACAGCATTCACATCAATAATAACTGTGCAAAGCGATATCGTGCATTTCCAGAAAAAAAATTAGACATTTTTTTCCTATAGTCAGTTATAGAGACGTACCTTTTATAAAGCTAATTTGAGTTACCTGAATAGTTAAGGGTCTTTCTGCGAACCTAACTTTGAAATTTTGTTGCTTCTGACCTCAAGGATTCTTTTTTACTGCTGTGTTTCTCGTAAGTAGTGATTTTTCTTAAAACACTTTATACGCGCTACCTAAAAAATTATAATTTTTTTAAATCCTATCCTAAATGGCTTTCGTGCTTCTTCCTTATGGCTTCGATTAGGATACAAACAAGGACTCAAATTCAAACTCTTTGCGAAATAGGAAAATTACCGAAATATCAAGGACACTAGGCGTAGGCAGGAAGACCGTACAATTAAGGCTAGAAAGGAGGAAAGGCGATATGCAGGACAAAGGACGTTGCGGTAGACCAACAACTCTTTCACCTACAACAAAAATAAAAACAAGGAAGATGGTGGAAAACAAGCCATGCATTGGAACAAGGACAGCGACCAAAAGGGTAGATCAGTCCGAAAGTTACCAACAACGGCGAAAGACAACGTCTCGATCAACGGTACATTAAATCGACGAATTGGGGAAGACATGCCTACATGAGACGTGTGAAGCCGCTTCTTACTGCGTGGTATGTACAGTTTGCATAATGTCCGATTATGAACACGATCACAGAAAATTCACACTATACATTGGGCTATTTGATGGGCCGGCCCTGATTTTTCGGTTGTACGAAAATTCGGGTAAAATACTAATTTTCATACAAATTTTCATTGAGATAAAATCGAACTTGAAAATTTCGCTAATGATTTTAGCAAAATAATACGGAGTTTCGAAGAAAAACTGATAAGTAATCATATACTGCATTAAATGCCACTTTATAAACTTTGAATTATTTTACCAGGTTTTTAAATGGCCGACGCTTTGAAATGGGAGTAAAAGTTTGAAAATTAGCTAGAGTGAAACGGTCAACATTAGTTTTTGTGTGAATTTCTTAGTTTTAAGAACTATCTTTTCTGGTACCGTGAAAATATCTACATAAATTTTACTTTTGGGGAAAAAAACACATCTGATATACTTATTGACTTCCGTCACATAAATTTTAGCGCATATGTAAATTTACTGTTGTGGAGAATTCTATTCAATTTCTCTGTGCCTTTGATTTTACTGCTATCATTGGGAGAGTTCGATCCATTTTTTTACCAAATCTCTATACTTGGCTTAATGAATCAGACACATAAAATCCTGTTAAAAAAGTGGAGAGTTTAAATAGCGCCATATATTACAATCTATTATTACTTTTCAGTTTTTCCTCAAAACTCCGCACTGATTCGGAGGAATCATTAGCTAAACGTTTGCTCTCTATTTGATAGGCTAGTAGCGTTCTATTTTACAGACTAGTAAGTCTCAATTTTCTCTCTTCTATACAAAAATATTTTCGTGTTGAGAAGTATAGACTGATTGGAATATGCACTAAAATATTTTCAAAGCTCTAAATATTTTGATCTTTAATAGCGGCTTACCGTGACGAAATAAATAGCTGACCATTTATTCTGTCACTAGACAGGGAAAATTCTCCACTTGTCATAAAGAGCCATCTATGAGAATGTGAAAATAGAAAATTCCGGCATATTTCCTGTAGGAGCTGCATACTGCATTCTTCAATTTACAAGAATAAATTTGCCGTGCCTGAAAACCGTGGCTCTTTTCCCCCATACATTTTAAATCGGTGACCGAATTCAGCAGCAGCGTACTAGCTTTATGTCAAGTAAAATTTTTTTTTAAAGATGACTACCCGAACTGGCATACTGGGTTTATTAACCAAACTTCCCGGAAAAATGTGCTTTACATATGAACCGAACAAACTCAACTCTTCGTATATTATTCAGACTGAGTTCCTTTAAGTTACATTTTAACTGGGAAGCACTACGGAAAACTTACCAGAGGGGATAAATGATGTACACGGACTGTGCATGCTGATAGAGTGATGGAGAGAGTGAAAAGATGGAGGGGGGAACATTTCTACGTTCTAGTCCTGGTGAAAATATGAAGTCGCCTGTCACATAACAGTAGTTTATAAATCGTTTGATCCTTTGAATATCATCATGACTAAACCTAAGAAGCCAATCTGAATTGAATTGAATTGAATCTGTATTATGTTGAATAAATCTGGAGGTAAACAGCTAAGAATTTTTTTAATATCGTGCGATTTTTCCTCCAAGATTCTTCGACAGTTGCCTGGGAAGCACTATAAAATACTATTTGAAAGAAAAATCATGCTCCTGGGCCGTGAATACTGGTTTAGTGATGCAGAAAGTGGAAAGACGGGAGAAAAAATCGCTTAGGATCTTAAGAAAACCAGAAAGGAATCGTATAACGTTTGGCTAAGTTCAACCAACCTGTCGTTACCATCCGTGTTGTGACAAATTCGGCAGCAAATCGAGCCCACTGACCGGATGGATATGGTGCAAGTAACGGAATGTCTTATATTCCTTATGCCTGCATGAGTAGAGGGCTCCGTAATAATATTGGCAGCAGCCGCATCCAGTTTCGCGGCTTCAATTGGAATACTAACTACTATGTCATTACGCTCAGTGGTGGCTGTTGTGACTGTGGTTTGCTCGCGTATCGCATTAACATACTCTGGAGCACTCCTATTTGGCAAATGAGATTCATCGATGGTTCGGAATGTCGCCTCTGGTACTATCTTCTGATTTGGCTGATTTTCTTCGCTATCTGGCGACGCAGATTTCGATTCGTTTTTGCCTAGATGAGACACAGTTAGCAAAGTATATATATGATGCCACTACAGTTACGTAATTACTCTGCATTTTACACAAATATATTTTTACAATGTGATGTGACTGGAATCATAATGTAAATACGAAAGACATTTGACTATTTAGTAATTTTTCGATGACATTTGTCTTGATTAATTATTTTTGATGGGTGGTTCCTCAGTCATTTATAAAAACTGCTATTGAAATACTATGATTCTTTGTAGGACATAACAGGACGTTGGATTCAGCATTGTGATTTACGTTCTCAAATGTTATGGTGAAAGATTGCGGTCCGGAGCACTACAAAGTAGTTTAACCTCAATGTAGGTTGCTACATGTGATTTTCTATGAAAGGTGACTTTTCTCTGGAATGAAGCACTCGGGAATAACGCTTTGTAAATGCGCAATTAAAAGTGAAATTTAAATCATTGTGAAAATAGGTTGAAAAACTCCATCGCAGCAGAACCGCTAGAAACGATAGTGCTCGATGAACAGTAGAGGAACCGTGCAGACTTTGAGTGCATTAAAAATCAAAGTAAAAAACTTATCACTTACATATATTCATTACCAGTTGCGTTTTTTACAAAACTTATATTATAGCAGCGTCTTCTATTACATAAATGAAGAAAGTTTTCAGTGCTTGCATAAAATTGCCAACACAGCAACTAAAGTCATCTAAACCAACTAACCCTATAAATATCCTATAAATATTTTATAAAATAACTTGTAAAAGGTGCGTTCCCACAAACTTTGTCAGACCTTAAGCAATCGGCGCTGAACTATATCCAAATCTTTTTTTTTTGGTGTATGGAGCAATCGTGTGGTGGACGGCAGCGGAGAGTAAAATCAATATCAAAGAGCTAACAAGACTGCAAAGATTAGTTTCCATATGTATTACGGGCGCTTTAAGAACCACCCCAACGTCTGGGCATCTTTAAAAGCGCAAGTTTAGCGGCGATAGTTCCGGCATGTGGAACACTGAAAGAAAAATCTTGGTAAAATCAACAATTTTCCTTAGTTGTTTTTGCGTCAACTACGGGCTATAGTTAAAACAACCATAAAAAAATTGTTTGGTTACTTTTATGCACCATGACGCGTGGTTGATAAACAACGTCCGTGGTGCAAAAGAAGTAGGCAACCACAAACAATGGTATTCCAACAATATACATAGTACGAAATAGTAAATGACTATAGTATGTAGTGTGGAGTTATGTTTGTTGAATTTAACAATTGTAGAATGGTTCGCTTACTATGAAAATTGTTGATAATTCAATATTTTGTAGTGTGAAATGAATTGATGCTTATTTTCCTATTTTAGCAGAGTAGAAATAACCTTTTTCCGTAGTTTGCATTACTTAAAATAATAGTTAAATAAACCACAACTTTTTCTTTCAGTTTGCGCTCACTGCTACGGCGCTGCACTGCACCGCAATGCGTGTCATGTACATACATATATTAACTGCATAAAAAGCGTCATACAACGCAATATAAAGGCTTCACAGCATAACATGAATATGAATTATATCGAACAGCAAACCGAACGCAATTTTGCCATGTAGCATATGAAACTTCTATGATAGAATAGGAGGATGAGTATGAGGAGTATGAAAAATCAACAGTTTTCCTTAGTTGTTTTTACATCAACTAGGGCTATAGTTAAAACAACCATAAAAAATAGTTGGTTACTTTTATGCACCATGACGCGTGGTTGATAAACAATTTCATTCGGAGCATGAAAAACGTCCAAATGTTGAAACCATTCTACTTTGCGTAGAATAATTCCAAAGACGTTGCTCACTGAATTACGTTTGTTGAAATCAACTATTGCAAAGTGGTTTAAGTACCATAAGAACTGTTGATAATTCGAAACGTTGAAGTTTTGGGTGAATTGATGAATATTTTTCTATTGATCAACTATTTTTCGTGGTTATGAAACAATTAAAACAGTTGATTTAATGAACGTTGCGATATTTTTTGTATAACCAGAGCCAACTACTTTTATGTCGTTAAATTAACTATATTCACATAGTAAAAATAACTATTGTCCGTAGTTCGTTTAACGAATTTGAATGAATCGTTGCAGTACTATTAAAAATAGTTGAACCAACCAAGAGTTTTTCTTTCAGTGAACAATTCAAATCAGTGGGGCCACAGCGGTTTTCTTATAGAATGCCGCAAAAGATTTGGGCTCGTTGCAGAAGACACGGACCACATGAGCAAAATAGTATATCTCGGCACTTTGTGTGAAAAACAACTTTAAGTGCACGGACGTATTTCGGATGTTGACTGTGGCATGGTGAAGCTATCTTGGACCAAAGCAACGTTTACCAGTGGTACAAAATCTTCTCAGAGGGCCAAGAAGATGTGAACGCCGAACAACGTGCAGGACGCCCGAGCACGGCAACAACAGACGAAAACATTGATAAAGTGAAGAAAATAGTATTGGTCAATTGTCGGATTACCGTTAGAGAAGTTGCTGAGGACCCAAACATATCGATTGGCCCATGCCATTTGATTTTTACCAATGATTTGGGCTTGAGATGGGTCGCCGCGAAATTCTTACCGAAATTGCTCAGTTTCGACCAAAAACAGCATCGCATTAACATTGCTAAGGAGATGTTGGACTCTGTCCTTGACGACCCAAATTTGCTCCAGAGGGTCATAACTGGTGACGAATCATGGGTTTAAGGCTGTGACGCGGAAACCAATGCTCAATCATTCCAATCGAAGCTGCCGCACAAGCCAAGACCGAAAAAAAGCGCGGTCGAATGTGAAGGTTTTGATTACAGTTTTCGTCGATTGCAGGGGCGTGGTGCGCCATGAGTTCTTGCCACAGGGTAGAACGGTTATAATCCGCCAGAAACGCTCGGATTTGTGGAAGAACAAAAATTGGCTTTTGCACGTTGATAACGCCCCTTTTCATATATCGTTGCTTGTGCGCGATTTTTGGCCAAAACAACACACTAGTGATACCGCAGTCACCGTATTCCCCAGACCTGGCCCCTTGTGACTTTTTCTTGTTCCCCCCAAACTTTGAATTTACATATCTTTCGAATAATTATGAGCGGTAGTGTGTATTGGAAATAAAAATTTATAAGCACGAAGACAGCAAACAGTCTGAAATAATATCGGCATTAGAAGTAATAAGCCAATAATAGGGAACCACAGCTAGATTAACAGGTTTTGCTATTGAGAAAAAAACTAACAGGGAGCAAAAGCTAATTTATTATAAACTTTAATTTCTTCAGAAAATGATGATGAAAGTTAAAGGAAAGAGATGCATCTCTCAGCGTTTCTGCTCCCAAAATAATCGATATCGATTTTGCATTATGTGTATATCGACCCGGAAGTGCAGACTGCTGAGATTATCAGATAAAAATACACTTTAGTATGCCTGTACATCCAGTGACAAGCTTTAAAATTGAAATACACGTATACCATTAAACATTAATAATACAGAACAAGTCATAATAAACACCTTTATTTGATTTGATTATACCGTAAATCACTCAAGTAGGATTTGCACAATGCATTAATTATTAGTGAATGTGGAGTGAACACCTTAGTATATGTACTAGTCCTAGTTAATAAGGGACTGAAAGCTGAAAATAATAGCAAATATATGTACATAATATATAAACAGCGAATTAAAATCACATTAGGTTTTATTCACCTTAATAAATTACATTTTTAAAACTTTACTGCTTGAAATATTTTCTAGATTAAATCCTGTAACATATAAATTCATTAAAACTTAATCTACTACAACAAGGACATAAAATCAAATTATCGATTAAAGCTTTAGCTGGGTCAATTAGATTTGCACAGAAAAATTTCACTGAAAATCTATATATAACTTTCCTGTCTACTAAAATACATTTTGTTTGAAGCTCTGGGACTGTCCAGTAGCCTACGATCCAATGTCCGATTAAACGGATTTTGTGATAAGCTCTCGTTCATTTGACGACTGACAAACGAGACATCCTTCGAATATTCGCTGTCGAAGTGTAAATCCTTCTCAATCTTGGAGAAAATTGGCACGAAGTTGTTCTTAAGTATTTCTTGCCCAACAACCGATTCGTGAATAAGTCTGGACAAGATGTGCAAAATTCTTTTGATCGTTTTTCGGTGGGATTCGCTTTCAGCGCGAGAGTTGAATTTTTCGTAGAACTGTGTTTCGAAAATCGTCGTAATGAATGATATTATGGATTTATTTGACAAGTGGCCGTGACATTTTTTGTTGCTGGTCATGTGATACAACATACCCACTATTTGTTCCTGCAAATGAGAAAAACGAAATCAGACACAACCAAAACGTTCCATGCAAAAAAAAAACACCAACTAATATCTGTTGCAAATCTATATATAAGTCATAGCGTTGCTTCCGATTGTTTTCATTTTAAGCATAGTACTGAGTTCGATTTTACGTGAAATTTTCATACAAAATTTCACGTGAAATCTGTTTCGGCGAAAATTTAGCTTGAAAATAAGCAAGAGTTGTACTAAGTTCTTAGCATGAAAAGTTGATTTGAAGCTGCTTTCGCGTTGAAAACGTAGATGGCACTGAAACATGTCTCCAATCATTTCACGCCAATTTAGTTTGTGCAGTTCATTCTTTCGAGCGAAAAAGTGACATTTGGTGTTTCAATTTGAAAATGGAGCAGTGCAAATGTCTTTCCAATAAGAAAATCGATCGAAAAGTGAAATTCTTGACATTTTATCCGTCAGAAATGAGCATTTTCTCTGCTTTTCTCCATTGCCAAAATTTTCGCTCGAAAGAATGACCAGATAATGGAGACATGTCAAAATTTCACGTGAACTCGAACTCAGTACCAGCCTTTACACGGAAAACTAGCCGTTGTGTTCCATGAACGCTTAGTATTGTAAAAGCTCTAATGTTCTATGAAACAGTATTTCTCAGTTGTGGAGTAATCCACTTTAGCTAAGTAATTAAAGTTGCAGGTCTTTAAATTCCTATTGATCAACGGATTGTTAGCTAAACAAAGCAACCTTAGATTCGTGCAGCATACTAGCATGTGAAATCGGTTAGTCCATTATTCTATTGTATGGGTACTTACATAGAGGAAAATCGATACGCCGGGTCCACGTCGCTCGACAGCTTCCTTGAATTTGATTATCGTTTCGTTGGACATGATTGAGTAAATGGATGTCGTTTCCAGGCGAGAGAGATTATGCAGCGATGCAGCACAGAGTAAAAGTGTTTGACAGCAGCAGGTTTTTTCGACTATGTCTAAAAAGGATAGACGAAGGGTAGAAAAGTTCATTCATCGGGTATATTACTAAATTTAAAGAAAACTCTGTATTTGACTATGTACTGATCTGCGAATAAATTTAAATTATCAAAAGAAATAAGAGATTTCGATTTCCAGCAATTCAATTTTGATATTTAGTTGTCGCTGGATTGAAATGTAAATACTGTTAGAACAAAAAGAAAGTATTTTCTGTTTGTACGAAGGCCAAGAAAATAAATATCAAAACGCGTGATAAACTCTAAAAAGAAAATGTTATGTCGAATTTTGTTCGACTTTATTTGCCAGTCTAGTTTTTTTTGACTTTGACTTTAAACTGAATTACAATTTCTGAAATATATTAGCATCGACTAGATATTTAGTTGAGTAAACTAGTTGTTGATTATTAATAGATAAATAACTCTTAATATGAATTTATATATTTATGCATGTATATTCCAATAACATCAGCAAGAGAAAATATAGAAAGTGAAATTATTAAAAACACCGAACGAGATGTCACGTAATTTGATGAAAATTCGTTCCATAGATACCAATTATTCAATCGTTCGTGCATCTTTTTGTGATAGAAACTTTTCATAACTCATTTAAATAATTACACATCTATACCTACCAGTTAAACTTTCAACAATGCTCTCCGCACAGTCTTTCAAGCCAGAAACTTGATGCTCGGCTCCATGCCAGGAAGCCGTGATTTGTGTCAGTAATGAAACTGCTTCCCTTCGCTCGGGCTCAGTTCGCCTCAAGCTGTTACTACCCAGACTTAGAATATCTTTTACAATTTCAACGCCACCCGCGTCACCAAATTGCCTTATCGATTCGGGACCCGAACAGACCGTAGCTAAGGCCCGCAAGGCGAGTGCTCGTACCGACGAATACTTATTGTCTAAGCAGATAAGTAAAAATACTCGGACGGTATTATTCTTCACGAATGCATCATTCAAAGATGCGAAGCCGGTGTAATCGATATTCGCAAGAGTAGCAACCATGTTCAAACTCATCCTCAGAACTAAATCACACTTGGAACTCTCAATGTTACAAACTATTACACTTATCAGTTTCTCGAAGACCAGTCGAAGAGTGATAAGCGTGTAACGCTTCAGTAGGTCAACGTCCTCCTGCAAGGCATCTGCATCGAGATAGTGGTTTTTGCCTAGGGAAATGTTCAAATCCTTTATGATAATTTTCATGTGGTCAATGTTATCCTGAAACTTCCTCTTGATCTGATAGCACTCTGTGAAGAAAATACTACGTCTTTCGAGAACTTTCATAAAACACTCGACGCTCTCAACCAAGTCCTTGGTTGCGACGAGCGCATCCCTGAAGGAGCCATCCAGCTCACGCCGCAAAATCTTCTCAACTCTTTCGAATTCACCCTGCAAAACTAACGAGCGGGTTTGTAACTGCCGCACAATTTTCGCTACCGTTGCTGTCGTTATTTTTAGGTTCCGAAAAGCCTCGTGGGCTATCGACTTAGTCTGAAGCGTGGACATGACTTCGTGATTATAGGACATTCGAATGTCATCAAGCCAGTATTGAACGCAATGCGCGTGGCCATTTAATCGAGAATTTTCATATTCCATGTAGTAAGGAATCGTAATTGCGTTATTTAATGGGACTCGCGATATTGTATGCATGTCACAGTATGGGAAATTCAATTCATCTTTGTTAATATTCGCAGCTTTCGGAGTGCTCGTACTGACGACGTTGAATAACGACCGATTGCTTTCGTGCTGGAGAGTACTTCTGTTTTGATTGTCTGATTCCAAAGAGTCTTCGTTGCTAGTCATAGTCACATTATTATTATCGTCCTGTAAGACCTCCTCGCTCGCTCCCAAGTATATCGTCTCATTGTTATATTCTCGTAATTCATCTTTAGGCAGTAGCTGTCTCGGACTAGTTGCAATTAGGCTTCGTCTCACTTTTATATTATTCACCCGTCGCTTTCGCATACCATCAGCTCGCTGGTGCGACATATTCGGACACTTGCAGTCCGATTTATTTATAGCCGTCGTTAAACTATTTGTCACTAGACTAATTCTACCAATTTGGTTAATTATATCACAGTCTTTGGTAAATGATACAGGTGAGGAAGGGGCGCTGAATGAAAGTCGCTGACCATCTGCTGACAGTGGCGACTTAATGATCTCCGGTTTACGTCTAATGACTGTTGGTGGCGTCGTACAGGACTTTGTTGACGTAGGTGTTCCCGGAATACTGTTCATCGACTTTTTTGATGAACGTCTTGATTGTCTCAGCTGCGATGTATCTTCGTTGTCGGAAAAACCGGAGTCCTAGGTAAACAGCAGAGCATTAGAATTTAAGTTTAAAGCTATTTTTAAGGTAACATATTTTTATAATAGTCATTCTATAATGGTCCATGTATGAAATCATAGCAAATAACATATATATGCATTTCTGTAAAACAGTTGTCTGTTTGCCTCGACGAAACGTACATTCTCTTTACAGTTTAACATTGAAATTCACTGCTGAAAGTAGAAAACCCTAACAGCTAATATTAACACGAATATAAATACCTGACTGCGAAGGCTTCCTGGGCTCTCGTGCAAACTGTTCCATAGCTTGGAGTTTTCCTCAGTTTCCTGAATCCTCGACAAATTGCCAATGGTTTTGAATGGTTTCTCTAGCGTACTTTCATAGTAGATTCGATGCCCGGATGGTAAGTCTTCGTCACGACTATCCCACCAGACTTTGCTGAAGCTCCGCTGAAATGTCATCTGAAAATACAACAATATTTATTTTTAAAATACGCCAACAGCTACGGGCTATGCTACAGAACTACTTTATATGTTTTGTCGGGACTCTACATTAGCAAACACTCGACATCTAAGCTATCGTCTAAGCATATTCGGATTCCATCATGTAATTAGATATACAATCTGCAAAGTCAGGCAAAAAGCAATAAAGCTTGGAGAGCACATTGACTTGGAGGGTTTCCAGCTAGGCAATCATATCTAACAGGGGCGAACGAAACACCACGACAAGTGCCTATTGTATTCCGACTTTAATCAATGAATTTATTCTATAACGTGTAACACAGAATGTGGAGAAGTTGCAGTATTCTAATTTAATTTGCATTTTATTTCGAATAAACTGTTCAAGCCATTTTCAGATAATCCCACTTGCACTGGGTCGAGTGAGTGGACAGAAACTGCTGTCGCATCAAAAATTGAAGTTATATCGCAAAAGTATTTCTTAATATTTTCGATTGGCTCGAGCAATAGCTTGTTTTGCTTCAATAAATATGCCCTTCTAGTAAATGTGCCTTAGAAAAAAATGAAAATTGCAATACAAGGGTTGATTCAAAAGTAATGATAATGAATATGAAGTGGAGGTGGTGTTGTTCTGGCCTTTCACAAAAAATTCAAAGTATCTCTAATAGAAATACCGCATATAGATAATGAATTTATTTGTGTTCAATCAAGTCGAACTTACGACAAAGAAAGTATTTTTTGGTGTCAAGTAGACGCCACCAAACACTTCGTATGACGTTTACGCTTCGCTAATACATATTATGCGACCTTGCGGGCAATAACGACGACGTCATCTTAATGGGTGACTTCAACCTACCTAGAATCAACTGGTGCCCTTCAGCGGACGGCACTTTCGAAGTTCCAAGTTCTATTTCTATCGGCGCGCAACACGACATCAACATTGCAAACGAATTAATATCACTTGGTTTGTTTCAAGCCAATTGCATCCGGAACGCAAATGGAAAAATGCTGGACCTGATTTTTTCGACTGATGCCTCTTCTACTGTGGTGAAACCCCTCACATCATCTTTCACTGACGAAAACGCGCATCATTGTGGACTTAACATTATTTTCGAGCCAAAGTCCAGTAATGACTTATCATATCATCTAACACATCTGAACTTAAATTTAATTTTAGACGAGCTAATGTTGATCAAATACGTGACTTGCTAGCTAACTATGATTGGTCTTCCATGTTGCAGGAACCTAATCCGGATAAAGGTACGCTTTATTTCTACATTCGGTTATTTAGCTGTTTTTTACGGTGCGTGCCAACTACATTCAATTAAAGCAAGGTTCGTTTTACTTGGATGTCTCCACAGCTTTGTCATTTGACAAATTTCAAACACAAAGCTTGGAAACAGTTTCGCCTGACTGGCTCAGAACCTGTCTACCAACGTTTTTCTACATTAAGAGATCTGCATCATAAAGAAGTTGCATTTGCATATCAGAGACATACGCAACAGCTAAAATTTAATTTTCAAGCTCAACCTAAGAGATTTTGGAATTTTGTTAATTCTAAGACTTATAACGATGGGTATCCACTCACATTTAAATCTGACGACTCATATATTGATGATCCTTTTGATATTAGTAATTTATTTGCTACTGTTTTCCGTAAAGCTTATCGTACGTACTTGCCAAACTCCAGACATTTTTCACCCTACTTGACGAACTCAACAGTTTCTTTTTAGGAGATGAAGAATTTAAAAATTGACGAGGATACGATTATCACATTTGTTAATAAACTTGACAATAATATAACACCCAGCCTAGATGGCACACCTTATTTCGTCTTGAAATATTGTGTGTCATCATCACTACTACCTGTGCTGTCTTATATTTTCAATGCATCCTTAAAAGCAGGCATCTTTTCTCATTTGTGGAAATACTCCACCGTTACTCCTATATTCAAGAAAGGAAGTCATAATGACGTTTGCAACTATAGACCTATTGCAAAACTTCTCAGCGTCGCAAAATTTTTTGAAGCCATAGTCACGAATGTTGTAGCCTTTCATTGCAAATCCATTATGGCTCCGCATGAGCACGGTTTTATGAAAGGTCATTCAACCACAACCAACCTGCTTGAATTTTCTCACCAAGTAACTAACTCAATTGAAGCTGGCCTCCAAACTGACTGTGTCTACACAGACTTGACGAAAGCTTTTAATAAGCTTGATAACTCTATACTTTTAGCTAAGCTTCATACCTTACGATTCCGTTACTGGTTTTTAAATTGGGTTGACTCTTACTTGACGAATCGAACCCAACGTGTATCTTTTCGCGTCTGGTGTTCCACAAGGTAGTCATCTAGGCCCTTTACTGTTCGCCTTATTTATTAATGATGAAGGTTCCTTTCTGCAGTCATATTCTGTTCTTCTTTATGCCGATGACGCTAAAATTTTCAAAGCTGTGAGAAACCTTAACGATTGCAATGATTTGCAGCTGGATCTAAACAGATTTGCCAGCTGGTGTTCCGACAATAATCTCTTAATTAATCCTGACAAGTGTACGATTATATCTTACACACGTAAAAATAATCCTGTAATCAATGAATACTCACTTTTGAGTACATTTTTAAATAGATCAGCAAAAGTACTCGATTTAGGAGTACTGCTGAATCAATCCTTCACATTTGACGATCACATCGATTCAATCGTTGTGAAAGCTAGTAATGTCTTAGGTTTTGTCAGAAGACGTTCGAGGGAATTTAATGACATTTTTCTCACTAAGACTCTCTTTTGCAGCTTAGTCAGACCTACTGCCAAACATGCAAGTATTGTATGGTATGGGTAAGTCTACATTGACTAAATTGAGTCCATCCAAAAGAGGTTCTTACGTTTCTTCCGTGGTATGACCCTTTACATCTACCTCCTTATCAAGACCGCTTGAATCTTTTACGAATGGATACCTTGAACTCTCGACGTCAAAATTCCAAAATCTTATTTGCCGCGAAAATTTTGGAAGGCACCATTGACTCAAATAGTTTGAGTCAATGGTGCCTTATTACTTATTAAGCCAACTTAATTTTAACACTAATAACAAACGTGTCAGGCGGGTGAACTTCTTGTCGATCCCTCAACATCGGACCAATTATGGTTGCAAGGAACCAGTCACTGCAATAAGTAGATGCTTTGAGGAAGCTAACTATATATTTGATTTTCATTTATCTACAGCATCTCTTAAACGAATTCTGTATAAGGGTAATTTATTTATTTATTGACAATTTCATCAACGGAATGATTACTACAAAAAAAAACAATATTTACACATGTAATTATGAAAGATAATTAATCGGTCGTTTAAGCCGACACTTGAACATATCAACAGTATAATTAAAGTCGAACATTTGATACGCTGAGTTAAAGCTTCGGGCTATTGCGCAGGTTGGTTCATTCAATCCATAATTGGTTTTATGAAACGGGATGGATAAGGCGCTATGATGTCTACGTTCACCGTGGCAAACACGAAAGTTAAGTTTTGATAACAAGAACTCAGAGTTCACGTTTCCAGTGAGTAACTTCGCAGCGAATAGAGCCTTGAAATTTTGACGTCGAGTTTCCAGAGTGTCCATGGTCAATAATTGCAAGCGGTTTTCATAAGGAGGTAAACGAATAGGATCAGACCAGCGGAAAGAACTAAGAACAAAAATTAAAAATCTCTTTTGGACAGACTCAATGCGATCTATGTGCTCCTTATAATACGGAGACCACATCAGGCACCCATATTCTAGGATAGGGCGAACCAGAGAGCAGAACAGGATTTTAGTCAGAAAAATGTCATTGAATTCTTTAGATCGTCGTTTTAGGAAGCCAAGTGCACAGTTGGCTTTTATTATTATTGAGTCAATGTGGTCATTAAAAGTGAAAGCGGAGTTTAATAGTACTCCTAGGTCACGAACTTTCTTGGAGCGAGTTAAAAGAGAATCGTTTAAAGTGTAGTTGAAATTAATCGGAGATGATTTGTGGGAGAATGAGATAACTAAGCATTTTTCAACGTTTAGTGAAAGTCGGTTTAGAGTGCACCAATTAGCGAAGTTTGACACGTTGCGTTGCAGGATTGTACAGTCATTAAGTGATGATATTGTATTAAAAATCTTTGCGTCATCAGCGTACAGTAGAATGGAAGAACCTGGAATAAAAGTGATCAGGTCATTTATATAAATGGCAAAAAGAATGGGACCAAGGTGGCTGCCTTGTGGAACACCTGATGTAGCAATTATGTCAGTTGATAGAATGCCACGAAATCGAACGTTTTGCTTGCGATTAGAGAGATAAGATTTAACCCAGTCTATAAACTTATTAGGGAACTCAAGAAGATGCAATTTACATATAAGAATGTCATGATCCAGCTTATCGAAAGCTTTCGTGAGGTCGGTGTAAATGCAGTCAACTTGTTTACCTTCTTCAATCGCAGGGATGACTAAGTTCGCAAGTTCTAAAAGGTTAGTGGTGGTAGATTTACCTTTAATAAAACCATGTTGGCAAGGTGAGATTAAAGACTTAGAGTGAAAAGATAATACCTCGGTAAATGGCTTCAAAAAGCTTGGCGACGCATGGTAATTTGGCGATTGGCCTATAGTTGTGCACGACTTCTTTGCTGCCTTTTTTGTGGATAGGAGTAAGTGAAGAATATTTCCATAAGTTTGGGAAAATACCGGACGAAATCGATAGATTAAAAAGATGAGCTAATAGTGGTGAGAGGATATTAGCGCAACGTTTAAGTACTACGGTCGGTAATCCATCAGGACAGGGGTGAAAATTATTCTCAAGATGAGATATATGTCTTAAGATAGTGGGAATGTCGATGTAAAGGTCTTTCATTCCCAACTTCGTTTTAGGGGAGTCTATTAGGTAATTGAAATTAAGTTTATTGAAATCGGAGAGAGGTAGTCCATAGGCGGATTGGAAGTAATCTGCAAATAAGTTACTGATTGCTTGCGAGTTATTAATGACCATGCCGTCAGATATAAAAGAGCTAGGGTATCCGTCATGATACCTTTTTGAGTTTACAAAATTCCAAAAACGCTTGGGATGGCTTATGAAAGACTGCCTTAGCTCGTCCATATAGTTGGAGTAGGCAGATGAGGTTTCAGATACGAATCTAATAATAATTAATAATTAATAATAATAATAATTAAATAATTAATTTTTATTGTATGTGTATAGTCTGGATTAGACGAATTTAATAAAATGAATGAATGAATGAATGAACCAAGGCGATTAAACTTAAAAAAAGGTGTTTATTTTTGAGCATAGTCTCTTAATACATTTAGTCTAAAAATTTTTCAAACCCAGGATGCTTTTAGAAAAAAGTTCTTTGTTTTTACTCCCCCAAAACGCCTCAAAAGCGGCCATCACTTCGCTATCATCTTCAGATTTCCTGCCCCGAAGGTGTTCCTTGAACCGGGGAAAGAGGTAGAAGTCACTGGGAGCCAGATCTGGCGAATAGGGCGGTTGTTCAAGCAGTTTTGATCCTGTTTTTACTAATGTTCGAAAAACATTAGTATTAAAAAAAATGCATATTTATATATATATATATATATATATATATATATATATATATATATATATATATATATATATATATATATATATATATAAAAAAAAATTTCAGCGAAAAATTCTCAGGAGCGCGTGATCCTATTGAACAGGATTTGGTGTATATGCAGAATAGTGCCAGGTCTCACAAAAAAGTAAAAAATTGGAATTGTTTTTGCAGGATGATTAAAATTGAAAAAAAAATTTTTTTATTTACATTGGAAATTTTTACAAGTAAAAACTCTTTAATATCTTTAGCCCTTTGGCGCCGGCGGCCATTTTAGTGATATTTTAAATATACCTATTATTCTGTCAACAAATAACTTTTGCAAAAACAAAGTTTATGGAATGAATTTCGAACGTGTTCTTAATGTGAATATGATGTTTTGGAAATTTTTAACCCAATGTGTGCGCTAGGCGCCTCAAATGATATTGACAAAATTTGAAATTTTTTGAATTACGATAACTTTTGAGCAGATAATCAGATCATTATGAAACTTAAAGGACATATTGATGTTACTAAGATGTATACTCGTGTTGTTTTTTTATGAACGTGCTAGCAACCCTGCAGCTACGGCAGGCATTGAAAGTGAAAAATTTCAAACCATCGACTCTCGTGAAAAATGTTTGTCTTTTTACAGTGAATATAGAAATATTGTCACATCGGACAAGAACGGTAACAGTCCTCCAATTTACCTATATTTTAAGCATCAAAAACTTCTGTTCAACAGAACTCACGACCCAATTATCAGATACACTTGAAATTCACAGAATGTATTGGTACTAAGTCGTACCAGATCTGATAGAAGCAATTTGGGAATGCGAATTTTTTCTCCGTACCAGTGGTGCCATCTTGAAAAATTATAACGAAAAAAAAACTGCTTTTTGCCCTATGAATTCTGATTCAGTTACTAGATTTGCATGAAATTGACATAGTAGCTAAACCTTACTCTAAGCCGTGTTTGGTAGAAATTTGATTGAACAATTCGGTTGGTGCTGTCTTTTTGGTGTCTTGGGTTTTGAAAATTCGCTCAAGAAAATAAAGTTTTTTGCCCCATAGCTTTCAGTGCAGTCATGAAATCAAAACGAATTTCATATGATAAATGGAACTTATTATAGGCATTATTCAGAAAGAATCTGGTTAAAAAAACTATGAAAGGATTGCCAGCTATTGTTGGTTTTGTATTTATTTGTAACATCTTTATTGAGCGATTTTATCGTAAAATTTTTAAACGGTAATGATCTTGTAGTGACAATAAACAACAAATAGTAAGTTTTCGAAAATTTGAATACTTTTGCGACTGGTAGCGCTAAATTAACCCTAATTAAATATGCACTCAAAATCTGCACGATTCTTCTATTGTTCATCGAAGATTAGTATTTCTAGCGGTTCAGGTGCGCTAGAGTTTTTTTCCTGATTCATCTTCCTGTATAAAAAATATAACCCGTTCTTTTGCATTCTTGTAACTGTGTAATTTTTTATTGGATCCCTTGAAATTCTATAAACTATGATGCCCGTGGGATTTCCGTTCACCAGGATAGTCTATCATCAGGCTGCCAGCAGGCGAAACGTTGCGCTTGTTCTGGCTCCATGAAATAATCGCAAATTACTCTAGTCCAATGAAATCTACGTGAGTGGAATACAAAAAACCAATTGAAAACAGTCCGAACGTTGTCTCGGCGCCTACCAGGCAACGAAGCCTGAGGAATGCTGCTGACTGCCCACAAAGCAAACTTTTTGTGGAAGATGGCAAGGCAATCGATAAGCACACTAAACTTTAACCAAAGCAACGCTTTCGAATACATCATTCGAATAACAAAAGCACCGAATGCTGATGCAATTCCGGCAAATGCCGCAAAAGTTCCAAGTGTACACAGATATTTCCCGGCGACCAAATAATAGATACGTAATATTGTTTAGGGATACGGGCTCTGTACAGGAGCTACGAGTCACTCATAGTCTAAGGTATTTTTTGGGGGGCGAACTCGATGGGAGTGCGGACGTTATTGTATTGCTCACCTGGGCGCCTTAGCATAACACCCAACGAACCTTTCCCAATTTATCTAAAGGTCAAGTCGATTAGCACGAGCGTTGAAGTTTCGTTATTGGCCTGTGTTCGTGGTGCCGTTTGCTTCAAACGCTTTGCAATTATCTTTTGCTGTACTTGACCTAGCTCTGCTGTGAGCCATAGTAGTGGTTGCAACAAATATTCCAGAACTGATTTATGTATTGCCAAAAGGAAAGGCAAGACCTACATACCTCAGATGAATACTGTGGATGGCAGGACGACGAAATGACGTTCGTATTTACACACAGGCATTGAACGAAACCGTAATTCTCCAATTGTTGATGGCAACGAGCGGGTCTTTCATATTAAACTGGTGATTACAGTCCTCCTTCCGTTTCTCCGAAGAATAGTCAGCAGAGAATTCCCTTATTATGATGTTAATAACGGCGAAATGCTCGACATTTTGTTTGAATGAAATTCAAGACTGAAGCGTTATTACTTTTGATTGCTTAATAAATTTATTTCGTATTTTTGCATGTCAATTTTAAATCTTAATCAAATAATGATTTGCGAGGTTTGAATGCTATTATTTCTCATTAAAATAATTTGCGAAAAATTTAATGCTCTTGTATTTATCTGATAGGTGTCTCAGACCTCTAAAGCACCGAGGAGTCCGATTTCAATTATTCTATAATTCCTTGGGATAAAAAAAGAGAGGATGAGACCAAAAAATGGCAATATCGAGTTTTGACATTATTCTATTCTATCGTAGTAAAATAAAAAGAAACCTTATCTTTGATATTTCCATTTGTTTTCGTTCCTGTGTTATTTATTTACGTTCTCGACTGATATTGCATTATATATAATAAAAGGCGTTAATGTGCCTTTCTTCATCATCCATAACACTTCAGGTGTAAGGATGTTAAGTTATTCTTCAACTATGCGACACATAAAGAGAACGGGAGCTCATGCACACACTAAATTTCGTTTTCTTCTCGGCTACTCTGTCGCTGTTTTTTAAGTATCTCCTTTTTCTTTGCCAGCACAAGAGTTAATTCTAGTTGACAAATATTCACTAAGAGTGTATTGACTTCATAGTCGGATAGACTTGAACTAGCGAAAACGTTGATTGTATCAATCAAACCTATGCTAAATTCCTTAAATTGAAATATTAAGTATGATTAATTTCTTTGACTTGCTCAAACAATTCTAATTTATGCTAAAGCTATGCAAATATCGGCTATAACTTGAAATTGAAATGGCTTGAAATTCGATCGAATTCAAGTCATCGTACGGGTACTACGGGCTTAGAAAAGAGTGTACATTAGGAAGATTCCGAATCAGAAATGCAATTGTCTGCAATTAGACTTTAAATTCTTGCTGCATTCTCTAAATTTTATTGGCATACCCGTTAAAATAATAAATAATTCCTAATTTCATCTACACGTATAATGCTGGTATAAAATTTTCTTTCAATCAATAGTAAGGTCTTCCGCATATTTTCAAGCCTTTGAAAATCAAACTGGTTCGCAAGCTACGGTAAAGCTCATTTAGTATTCTGAACGCAAGACTTTGGCAATTTGCTGGAATGCTTCACATGTCTTCTGTGGTTTTCGTAGCTCGTACTGACGCTAAAAATATCGAAAGAGTTTTGCAGCTACAAACATATTTCGTCTTTACCCTGAACTAATATTCCGTGGAGTGGTACTGGCAAGAAATAATGTCTTGTTCTCATTGTTTTGCGGGAGGTAAATGGTTGTCTGAGTTAACTTGCTTCGTCTTGTGCTATTCGAAAGCGATTTTAATATATATATATATATATATATATATATATATATATATATATATATATATATAGTCGATTTTAATATATATATATATATATATATATATATATATATATATATATATATATATATATATATATATATATATATATATAGTCGATTTTAATATATATATATATATATATATATATATATATATATATATATATATATATATATATATTCCAGAGCACATAGTATGTGGTTCACTATATATATACGGTAATTTACTTTTATGTTTTGTATAATTCCATGATCTAAGGGTTGTAAATGAGAGCTGCAATTTTGCGAACAATTTTTTAGCTTGTTGTTTTCCAGATTGTCAATGGTGTGAAAACTATCATCAGGAAAGATTATGATTTTTCGGTTTTGTTTCTGCATTTCGATGTTAAGTGTGTGCATCCATTCTCTAAAAATAGCACCCCTCATCCCGAATTTTCTGTTAGCCCGCCGAGTCATGCCCAAACTTCCCTTAGTCTTTTAGCTTTTCCTATAATCAGCAAATCTTTCTTTTCACCACTGCTTAAGCTAAACAGAACTGGAACTGATACGCGTTCTTTCGAACGTTTACCATTGTATTTTACCATATTGTATTTCATACGTTTACCATATTGTATTTCAGGCACAGCTATTTTGTGGTGTTACTTCAAAAAATACTTCTCTCAAATCAAGATTCTTAATATTTGAGGGCATTGCATAACATTATTAGCTCTGACTGACTTAGACTCTGACTTGGCTCAACATCAGCTTCCTCGCCACAAAGTGTGCCGTAGTGAATATTGTAACGCTTTCCAAATGATTCCAGCCATCCGTTTGATGCCTTGAAATCTAATTATTCTAATTTTGTAGCGATTTGACTGGCTTTACTTTGAAGTATCGAGAAGAATATTGGCAAATGTTTAGAGCGTCCCTTAGGGAGCCGATGATACAAAAATTTATGTGAATATGATATTTTTCTGGAAAACACAGGAGGGGCTGAGGGAGAAGGGGCTGACGGAAGAGGGACTGAGGGAGGAGGGACTGAGGGAGGAGGAGCTGAGGGAAGAGGGGCTGAGGGAGGAGGGACTGAGGGGCTGAGGGACTGAGGGAGGAGGAGCTGAGTGAGGAGGGGCTGAAGAAGGAGGGGCTGAGGGAGGAGGGGCTGAAGAAGGAGGGGCTGAGGGAGGAGGGGCTGAAGAAGGAGGGGCTCAGGGAGGAGGGGCTGAAGAAGGAGGGTCTGAGGGAGGTGGTGCTGAGGGAGGAGGGGCTGAGGGAGGAGAGGCTGAGGGAGGATTCTAGAGGTGCCCCGATTACAGAGTGAATTATCTTAAAGAGATTGTAAGTGCGGCGATGGTATGGTTCAATTATTCAGGTGGTCCGATCATACAGAGTCCCGATTAGCAGGTTTTACTGTATATTAGACATGGGTAACGCAGCGCTGCGCCGCGCAATTGCGTTGAAGCACTAGCCATGATACCACTGCGCTGATACCGATTGTCGGTATCAGTAGCGCAGTAACGCACTTCGGGAGCAATGGTGTTGGCGCTCGGTTCAATTGTTCAGGTGGTCCGATCATACAGAGTCCCGATTAGCAGGTTTTACTGTATATTAGACATGGGTAACGCAGCGCTGCGCCGCGCAATTGCGTTGAAGCGCTAGCCATGATACCACTGCGCTGATACCGATTGTCGGTATCAGTAGCGCAGTAACGCACTTCGGGAGCAATGGTGTTGGCGCTGCCGCTTTGCAATGCCAACACCATTTGGCTTTGGCGCTATGCTACGGCGTGGCGCAAAGATATGAGTTCACCTCAAAGTCAAATTCTTGCCAAAGCATACCATTCAAATTTTTGTATGGGAATTTTTCTCGAACGGAAAATCAATAGCATTCCAGCTTATGTTTTCTTTTCCGATCGGTTCGACTCAAGCCACTTGAGTTTTACAGGCTGCATGTGTACTTCAAGCAAGAACCGCTAAGTGAACATTATGAAAAGTGATGCGATCGTGGTATCATAGCGTCATGGTATCAGCGCAATGCTGCCAGCCCCGTATGTGAGTCCGAGAAACGCAGTGAGTATCACACATAGGCGAATGACATCATGGTATCATACCGCAATGGTATCAGCGCAGTGCGCTGATACCATTCTTCCTCAAAATTTGCTGCCTTACCCATGTCTACTGTATATGGCTTTTTCACTACTGCTTGCTTGACCATTTAGGCCGTAACTTCTTCTTATTCTTCGAGTTATTTCTGCAAAAACTGACTTTCCGTTGCTATTTTTCACTTTGATTCTGATTTCATTTGCCGAAATAAAGGGTTCCTTGTCAATGTTACTTTTTATGAGCTTCTGGTCATTTGTGCTCGTTTTCTTTCCTTGACCCTTCCTGTTATTACTGCTGATATGATTCACTGTTGTGAATTTTGTAATGACATAGCGTAAAGTTCTGGTTCTTTGGTGCAAAATATCGTGAACTTCCTTTACATTTTTCGCATCAATTCGAAGTGGTAAAGTTAGGTTTCTCACCTCCTCAGACGTATGTTTTCGAGATCTGGCCTTGGTGTAACCCTTCTTTTTGTGAATTTCGAAATGACTGATAGTTTTTGTGTAAACAGTAGGCACTTACTACGGTAAAAGAGTACCGTAATACCATTTTTTTTCCTTAAAATATAATCCAACTAATTTTTTTTTCATTTTGGGAAAAAAGTTTAAAATTACACAAAATGGTCGTGCAGTTGATATCCATTTAAAATATTGATTTAGACATATTTATTTATATCGAATCAAACAATTGAAATGTACTGAGCTGATCATCCGATTAGACGTGTGAGTCACTGTATATGACAAACGTTTAGGGAAGACATTTTTCCCCCCTCGTTCCTTCCTTTCTCTCCATCTTTCAATCAGTATGCAATTACAGTATGTGTGCCTCAATTCGTCATCAAACACATCGTTGAAGTACTGGAGCAGAATTTTGTGATTAATGGAATCAAAGGCCTTCTTGAGATTGACAAAAATGGCTGCCGCATAGTTATCTTTATCCAATGAATTGTTAATAAATTGGACTGCATCTAACGTGGCCGCTATTGTATTACTGTGTTCTTCGAAACCGTACTGAATAGGCACTAAAATTGATGTCTCGTTGATGTGTTGTACTACACTGAAAAAACACATAGCGCCAGACGCCATAGTTTATAGACTTCTGGCGCCATGTACATAGTCGATTTGGGGATTGTGATAAAATATAGCGCCACACGCCATAATACATGGCGAAAAGTACATAGGAGCAGGCGCTATGTTTATAGCCCTCCACGCCATGTACTATAGTCCTCCACGCCATGCAGATGGCGTGGAGGTCTATAGTATATGGCGTATATAATACCTGACAAAGAATAATAGAACACATGTGGAGTGTTTTTATATGAGAAAGACATCTGGTGACACTTCAACATGTTCAGTGGCAAAATGTTGTTTGACACCAGAGATTAAGAGCAAACAAGTCAGCTTGCAATTGGTGAAAATCGTTCGCAGACTTGATTGCTATGTATAATTTTAAGTCATCCGCATATAAAAGACAGGAAGAATTGAAAACAGAAGGAAGGTCATTGAAAAACAAGATAAAAAGTAAGGGACCTAGAATAGAACCTTGAGCAACTCTGGATGTGGGAAATATAGGTAAGGAAATGGAACCATTTAAAGTCACTCTGCAGGGACGACTATGAAGATAAGAGGAAAACCAGGAGAGGAGGAGACCAAAAACACCGAACATCAACTTGACGTTTACAATCGATGGCAAAGGTGGCAAAATTAGTGAACTCTATAAGACTGATCGATGTAGAGCGACCCTTGATGAAACCATGCTGCTCAGGAGCAAGTAAAGGCTGTAGAGAAGGATAATTTCTATTGTAGACAAGACGATCAAGGATTTTACTGAAACTGCAGAGGAGGGATATAGGACGATGATTAGAAACAACGGAAGGATCACCACATTGGAAGATTGCACTGAAAGAAAAACTCTTGGTTGGTTCAACCATTTTTAATAGTATTGCAACGATTCATTCAAAATCGTTAAACGAACTACGGAAAATAGTTATTTTTACTATGTTAATATAGTTAATTTAACGATATAAAAGTAATTGGTTCTGGTTATACAAAAAATATCACAACGTTCAAGAAATCAACTGTTTTAATTGTTTCATAACCACGAAAAACAGTTGATAAATAGAAAAATATTCATCAATTCACTCAAAACTTCAACGTTTCGAATTATCAACAGTTTTTATGGTACTTAAACTACTTCGCAATAGTTGATTTCAGCAAACGTAATTTGGAATTATTCTACGCAAAGTAGAATGGTTTCAACATTTGGACGTTTTTCATGCTCCGAATGAAATTGTTTATCAACCACGCATCATGGTGCATAAAAGTAATCAACGATTTTCTTATGGTTGTTTTAACTATAGCCCTAGTTGGTGCAAAAACAACTAAGGCAAACTATTGATTTTTCATACTCCTCATACTCATGCTCCTATTCTATCATAGAAGTTTCATATGATACATGGCAAAATTGTGTTCGGTTTGCTGTTCGATATAATTCATATGCATGTTATGCAGTGAAGCCTTTATATTACCTTGTACGACGCTATTTTGTTCACAATACAGCGTTTTCCGCTGTGGCATAGCATTGGGCTGCGGCAAAGCGCAGTCAAAAAATTAGAATGCACTGTTTTGTATGGAAACGCGCACAATAGCTGCGGCCGAATTTGCGGCAGCGGCAGAATTTGCCAAATATCTAATTTTGCCGCACCGCTAGCGGTGATACCTACCATAGGTTGGCATCACCTTTAGGTTGAATTAAATCTGTTTGAATTAGGTTGAATGGTCTGGTGGAATAGACAAGCGGTGGCTGATGTGTATTGTGATAAGCCAACCTAATCCTCGTACAACAGGATTTAGCAATACAAAAGAAAAAAAAAATGAATTTGGTTGGTGCCTTGATTGCATTGACAGCGACATTGTCGCTGCATTGTGATACACCAAATTCAACTGCGGCATTCACGCCTCCCCTGCCTATATTTCGTACTATGTATATGGTTGGAATACCATTGTTTGTGGTTGCTTACTTTTTTTGCACCACGGACGTTGTTTATCAACGACGCGTCATGGTGCATAAAAGTAATCAACTATTTTTTTATGGTTGTTTTAACTATAGCCCGTAGTTGACGCAAAAACAACTAAGGAAAATTGTTGGTTTTACCAAGATTTTTCTTTCAGTGTGGGAAAATATTGGCGGATTTCCATCAAGAAGGGAATACACCAGATGCAAGGCTAATTTTGAAAAGGATAGCTAAAGGAACCCAGAGCGAGGATGAGAGGGATTCGACATTAGGAATACTATCAGGGCCAGCACTAGCATTAGAATTTAAGGTATGCAAAAGGATTTCAACTTCCAAAGGACTGGTACGAAACAAAGATAATTCAGGAGAGGTACGGGAGTCAGTAGGGTCTATCGAGGTATTCAGTGGATTTTTTTTGAAAGGAGGAAAAAAAGGCAGCAATCAAATCACAAATAGCCTGAGGAGTGGAAGCAGTAGCATCATTAGGATATATAGAATCAGGAACTGAGGAATTGGATTTGAGGGAACGGATGTAGGGCCAAAAGGATTTAGATTGATTAGAACAGATTGAAGCATCGATGTTCAAAAAGTAATCACTTTTGTTTAGCAGTCAAACATTAAATTAGTCACATTTAAAGCCGACAGCTTTTCGCATAATAGAAAAATCGGTCAGATCAATTAGGTTATCACTGTTTTCTCCCTCTAATCACCTAACTTGTTGCTCAATAAAACAAAACAAATCTTGTTCAAAGCAAGTAAACCGATGAGCTTTAAGTAGCAACCGAAACACAAATATAACTTTAACGTTCTGAAGCTGCATACAAATGAGATTGTGCACACATTTCAATGGGTCGTTGTCGCACTGAACAAGAAATGATGCATCAGCCAAACAGAACCTAATTGTATGATAATAATAGCGGAATCAGGAGTCGATAAAGCTAAACAACTAGTTGATTTTTGATTAACTATTTCTTGAGCATTATCGAAAATACTTACGTTTCTATACACTACGTATGTATATATGTGTGTATCTATGTCAACTGCAAACTGCTTAAAACTGTCCGAAAATTTATAGCTGATAAGGAGGTGATTTTCTATTGCAAGAGCCAGGATCTATCTGTGCAATATCTACACATATGTACACCGCAGTTGCTTAATAAAAGTTCGTTTGTACCTCTGAACCAAAAATTCGTTATGAAAGCGTCTCACTCACCACCACTATATTTCGCATACGACACCCTTGTTTACAACAACCAACGGCAATATCGACAGGCAGATGTTCCGACCCTCATCTTAACAATAATCCAGGTTTCGGAGCACTATCGCAGAAGCCGCGTACACACTATAAGATCTGTAACACTAGCCACGCGTGATATACAATAGAATCACAAATAGTACGAATAGTCTTTACTAGAGATATTTTTTGAGTCATTTTATCATGCGCGCGGTAGCACTCATATATCGAACTTAGTCATCGCTTCTAGTAACAAAAACTTTGCCGGAATCTTCGTCACCTAAATTACCTGTATACCCGATATAACGAATATGATTAAGATACAAGCTTGATTAAAGCTAACTTCTCGGAACTTGCCATACGAGGTCGAATGGATCGTGAACAAACGCACAAGAACAACAAACGCGCACTCACGGCTCCTATCAGACAGACAATCCTGTCTGGTCGAAGACTTATCAGCGTTTGACGCGGTAGCGTACGACGCAACTAAATTACTTGATCAGATCACCATTGAGACGGGTCGCGCACCTTAACGCGAGAGGTTTCTGAAATCGGTAAATGAATATGAACCAAGTTTAGATATATGTGTGAGTGTCCCTAATGTATTCGATTCTACAGGAAAATTGCCGAATTACAAATTGGATCAAATAAAAAAAAAAAACAGTAGAATAAATAATCAATTAGGTGTTTTGTTGATGGCAATAGAATGTGGTTCCGCGGCTGGGTCCTGAAGCTAAAAACTTAAACTGAGTTTAATTCAGTTTTAGAATGAACCAGAGTATTATCATACAGCTGCTGCAATAGAATGCTAAAACTGAAACTTTTGTCAAACTGAGCTTTCAGATACTGAAAGTAAGAAATGAACATGTTTATTAATTTCAGTTTCAGTTTTGGCATTTTGGAATTTGTTTGTGGGCCTGCAGTGTTATTTTGCATATTTTTATAACACATTTCGACAGAATGTTAAATAATGGTTAAATTCACCGCAGAAGAAGAGATGCTGATAGACTTCATAAAACAGAATGAATTCATTTACAATGTATAAAATTGCGAATACCGTGAAATTTGGGCGAGATTTGCTGCCAATTTAAAAGAAACACGGTGTGTAGCCAAACTTTATTTTCCTTTTTAAAAATATATAGATATTCCAAGTAATTAATATTTTTCATCAATACATTTGTCCTGCCATGAAACTGCACCTGATTCATTAAAGTAGTTTTTAAACTGGTTGCGAACGTCGGCTGTGGCGAAAAAATTTTGCGATTGATAACAAATTTTCTACCGGCAAATTTAATGAATCACCATTGATTTTAGTTTTTGCTGAGCTTGGTGGCTGAATTTTCAAATCGCGTATTAGATTATGCAGGCAGAAAAGGATCAAATAGACATGAAAATTACTATTAACACAATTGTGTGCGAACGGCAGATAAAGTTCGCTTTAGAGAAGCAGCAAGTCTAAGTACTGCAGTCAAACCATACTCTCAGCTTGAATCCATTACTTGGACTTTCAACTAAAGATAGTATGGTCCACGTAGCAGGGACCAAAGACCCATTAAATATACAATAACAATAAAAATATAAAAATCACAAGTTGGTATAGTTTTTTTTTATACAAATTTTAATATTACACTGAGCTTTTGGCTTGGTGATATTGGCCAGGGCCGGGGCGAATGATTTCTGCGCCCGGCGCAAAAGCCAGATCTTGCGCCTATGCAATACATTCAATGAATCATAAAAGAATATACCTCATGGTCAATCAACCAATACCCGTGTGTGTGAGTACACTAGGGAATTAAGGACATATATATATATATATATATATATATATATATATATATATATATATATATATATATATATATATATATATATAATGTGTATCTTTATATTACTGTATCAAATTACAAAATTGCGTTTCTCTGTAAACAAAGTTTTTTATTAGTTATTTAATCAAATACAAATAATTTTAATATCTAACTTAATATTAATTATACAAATCTTACCTGTAAACAAAGAAACAACATTTACTGTTATCTGTCCACAGTGTATTTTCTAACGCACAATAATTCTTTCTTATATGTCTTTCTCAATTGAGTTCTGATTTGCAACTCACACCTCACTACAATACTGCCTGTGTTACTTTACACTGTAACAAATACACTGTAGACAAAGAAACAACATTTACTGTTATCTGTCTACAGTGTATTTTCTAACGTACAATAATTCTTTCTTATATGTCTTTCTCAATTGAGTTCTGATTTGCAACTGACACCTCCTGTCGTTTTATGACGACGCATCGACTTTATGGAATTCAGTGACGTTTAGTCATTCGGTCGATGCCCGAGGTTGCGAGATGCAAAGTCAGCAAACTAAAGTAATGCATACACTACAATACCGTATGTGTTACTTTACATATATATATATATATATATATATATATATATATATATATATATATATATATATATATATATATATATATATATATATATATATATATATATATGTATATATATATGTATATATATATATATATATATATATATATATATATATATATATATATATATATATATATATATATGACATATATATGTATATATATATATATATATATATATATATATATATATATATATATATATATATATATATATATATATATATATATATATATATATATATATCTATGTATATATGCTAATATCCACAACACAGGAGGTAGAACATTAGACACGTTTAAAGGTTTCCCCAGTAGGCCTAGTCAGCATAACCAATAAGGTTATCAATGATATTAATGTATACAAAAATAAATACTTTAACAATAAATAAAATTTATAAAACAACAACTAAAAGAATGTCTTCAATTTTTGATAAATTGACATATTTACAAATTGGTCTATGATCTTATCATAATTTAGCTCTTCCAACAAATCCTCTTGTATGGCTGTTGTTGGTAAGTCCACTAATCTTTCTTGAGACATAGTTGACCTCATGTAATTCTTGATCAGCTTTAACTTAGAAAAACTTCGCTCACCAGGTGAGGCTGTAATAGGAAGGGTTAAAATATTCTCAACTCTATAGCTGCATTTCGACACATTGTTTCCAAATGTCTAACAAAAATAAAAGATAACACTTCTGTTGGTAAGCATAACTACAGAAATATTTCTATTTCATCAAAAAGCTCAGATCCACTTATATCAGATTAACAATTTAAAATCAATGTTTCCTCCAAACTGAGACAATCTTGGGAAATAATATCTGGGCTGCATTGACTTTTGCTAATATTATATAAGCAACTGAGTATTTAATTGTGTACAATTATTTGGTCGAACCTTTCAGAAAATGATTGTATTACCTACTCCAGTATTTTAAAATGAAAATCAATTTTGAATTTTTCCTGAGGATCCAAAACCGCTACATCTCTACCTTTGTAATGAAAGAGAGGTATTTTTTACATTGATCTTAATGCAGATGAACTTTGAAATTCACAAGGAATATCCAAGTCTGAATTTTGCATCATCGCCTCGCGAAAGTTCGACAAAAGCCTCGTAAACTTTGCCTAAATTAAAAGCCAAAGGTCTAAGAGCATTTATTCTACTTTCCCATCCCGTTTCACACAACGGTTGAAAGGCCAGCGACACTATATACTTTTTCAAAACCTGCCATAGTGCTGTAGTCTTTAAAAAAACACGTGAAGATGTTCAACCGTAACAAAAAAAAAATTAAACTGCAATTGTAGAGGAGTGTGCAGCATCTGAAACTACCAAATTCATAGAGTGTGATGAACAAGGAACAAAAAATGCTCTGGGTTATAATAATTTAATTTGAGTTTGCATTCCTCAGTGCTTGCCTTTTATATGAGTCTATTGTAATATACTTGGCCTCTGTAATCAAACAAAGGTATATCTAGTTTTTCTAGGTCATTTAAAACTAATTCTGTCAACCTAATTCCACTGGACTTTTCAGTATTGCTGCGTTCAAAAGTGCTCATTTTGAATATCTTTGCTGAGATATTTACTTCGAGTTTCATTATTATGACTTCGCCGCAAATGCTGTGCGCGTACTAAGTCAAACTTCCCAATCGATTCTACAAGCTGCTAAAAGTTTGCATTAGCTTTGCTATATTAACTGTCAGACTCTCCTCTTAGAGCCAAAGATTGTGAAGCTAAAAATTTAACAAAAATTATGAGACGTTTGAGCACATTTCGCCAATGTTCCACTTCTTATTATATTTGATTTTGCAATTTCCTATCTACAGTAGTACATACTTTAAGAACTTTTTCAATATCTCTCCACTTTTTAAAATGTTGCATAAGCAGGAGACTTCTTTCGTGGTCTTTGACCAATCTGTTCAAATGACCCCAATCTTGAAATTCGGAGCTTGTTGAAGTATTAAAAAAATTGTTCGTCGAAATATGCAGCAAAAACAAAAAACAGCATCAGCTGACTTTGAATATACAAGCTATTGACGAGACACAGATTTCCCGTTTTTTGAAGATCTTTTGGTAAAATTGTACGGCCAACTTCCTTTTGTTAGTTGAGGGAAAATTATAATTTTTTAATTGAATGGAACCTTTTTCAACTATAATTTGAATAACTTTATCGTCTAGTTCTAGTTACTTACAAGGATCTTCAAAGTCAAGGTGTGATGCATTCAGCCCTCTGTGACTTATATCAGGGGCACAGCTATCATTTTTGTTTGAGGTAGAAACTGCCCCAATTTCAACGTTGATGATCTTGATCAGCAGATGCACTTACCGATTCGACTGCTCAAATTAACTTACGGATTGATCCTTTATCCCGCACTATCGCTTGCTCTAAGAGCCGGTTTCGTTTCCTATTTGCACTACTCGACAATTTTCTGCTAACAATTGATGACATTCTAATGTATAAACAATGTTTCATAAATATAAAATACAACAGCAAAACAACACAGCTACAAAGGCAATAATTTACCAATACATATTGTTCAGAAAAATCAGCTAATGCAAGCACTACTCTTAACATTGTACTAATAACACTATACTCTTGGAATTTTTACAACAGTTCGATTCGAGTGAAGATGCAGGAAGAATCGGACGTGTTTTGTTCGATCGCGCAAAAATAAAAACCCGTTAGGTCATATCCGGTGTAAGTGAATGTGACGAAGAAAAATAAAATTTTGTGAAAATAATTAGTGAAACAATTGGAAAGACCCGTTAAGGGACATTCAACGCAAGTGAATGTGACATTAAAATACTAAACAAAAACAGGGTGAAAGTGAAAACCAAAATAGGGTGACAGTGAAAGTGTGTAATAAATAAAATATTAACATTGTGACAATTAAACAAAATTAAAAAAAAAAAATGTGACTATAAATACAGTTGTGTGAAATAATAATTAATTATAAAAATTAAAAGAAAACTGTACAAACTGTAAAAACAGAGTTAGGAGCTACGTGTCTGGAGGCACAAAGCTCTCTTCCAACAGGTGAGTGGCAATTTGGTTCAATAATAGATTCAAACCCAAAGCAAAAGATTGTTCACAAATCCGAGCTGCCGAGGATTGCTGGTTCTCTTGGTAGCTACGTGATATATATATTAATTAAACAAAAGAGCGAGGAAGACGAAACGAAATATGGCGGACGACGGAACTATCTCTGAGATAGAACCAGAAGACGCTATAGACAACACAGACGAGGAAGAAGAAGAAGAAGAAGAAATGAGCTCTGACAGAGACGACCAGACAGCACAACTACTCGAACAGATCAAGCGATCCAACGAAACCTTAAATAGAATAATTAAGCAGCTGGAGGACACTCAGGCAGAGCTCCTCGCGCAGCGTAAACAAAACGAAGAGCTCATCAGACAAAACAAAGAGCTCACAGACAGAATTTTCAACATGACTGATAATACGGAAAAGACAAAACTGAAAAGAAAACTTGCAACATCACCAACACTATCAACTAAAATGGACAAAAAGAAGACAAAAACCAAGGGTATAGTACAAACTTCAATGTCATCAGCGGCGGAAGACACGGAAGATGAAAATAATAGCTTATGCTCAGTAGATATGGAGGTTGAGGATGCTCTCCCATCAACCAGTGAATTACGGGCTGAAGAAGAGTATCCAGCACTTCCACTTCCAAAACCTGTCAAGGCAATGAAACCGCTGACGACATACAACACAGCCACGACCTCACAAAAAACAAAAGAAAAAACAGACCAAGCACAGATAAATAACCCCGAACAGAAGAAGACGACAGTACCTGTGATCATCCGAGAACCAAACAAGTGGACACAAATAAGTAGGTCTTTGAAAGATCTAAAAATAAATTATGAATCTGCTAAGAGAGTATTTTTAGGTATCCAGGTGATTCCCTCTACACCACTAGACCACAAAAAACTGACAAAGTTCCTCACAGGTGAGAAAGTGCAGTACCATACGTACTTTCTCCCAGAGGAAAAGAATCTGAACGTGGTGATTCGAGGTCTTCATGGCCTCACACCAGAGGAAATCAGGGAGGATCTGCAGACTCAGGGCTTCCACCCGCTAGAGGTCTTCTTCCTCAAATTGAGGAATGGGACCTCAAAGCTTGTCAAGATCCTTCTCCCGAGGGCGGAAACTAATATCTATAATATAAAAGCAGTATGTCACCTCATCTGCAAAGTTGAAGCTCAGCGACCAAGGGGAGGGCAATCGCAGTGCCACAATTGCCAGCAGTTTGGTCATGCAGCCAATAACTGTCACGCACAGGCGAAATGTGTCAAATGCGAAGGGGAACACCACTTCTCCCAATGCAAGAAACAACGCGAAGAAATTGCCAAGTGTGTGAACTGTGGCGGTGATCACCCGGCCAGCTATGAGGAAGACGTTTGCACAGGTGGCAAAAACGAGCCTCCCATCCCCATTACCCTCACCCACAAACCAGCCCCCCAAACCCAAATTTAACAAGATTGCAGCGCAGCAGACTCTGCCCAACGTCCCACAGCCGGCTATCATGGCTCAAATGTTTTGCAATATGCAAGAGCAGTTTCAAGCCATGATGAAGGACATGATGGAGAAAATGGTGCAGGGAATGCTCGCGACATTTCCAGCCCCAAAATCTAACAAAAAACATTAATGTCATTCCCCAACCACATGACCATTCTCACCTGGAATGCAAATTCCATCATCAGCAAGACTGGAGAGCTGAGGCAATTTCTATATGATTATAGAGTTGATATCATGCTCATCCAGGAAACTTTTCTAAAACCAGCTGATCGCCTCCACATCTCTAACTACAATCTATACCGTAGTGATAGATTGTCAGGTAGAGGTGGAGGCACTGCAATCCTGGTGAGAAGGGGCATAAACCACCTTCACCTCCAAATTCCCACCCTCCAACAAATGGAAGCGACTGCCATCAAAGTGCACACGGATTTCTTTGAATTCGTGGTGACTTCTGTGTACATCCCTCCTAGAAACACCAACTTTGGCCCGAACTTAAATAAACTATTCGAAAGTGAAGGTCCTGTCTTTGTGGCAGGAGACTTAAACGTTTATCACCGCCACTGGGGGGAGACGTGAGAAGCAATCAAGCTGGAATCGAGCTACAAAGATTCATCACGGATAAATGCATAAGCCTACATCTCCCCGATGAGCCCACACACTTTGGTACAGTTCATAGTCATGTCTTAGATGTAGGACTCTCGCAAAACTTCCACCATAACTTGCGACTGACTGTCCTCGATGAACTGTCATCTGACCACAAGCCGGTACTATTCATCATAGAAGATGTGTATATTGACGAGCCTCTTCGAATGATGAAGAGAACAAATTGGAACGCTTTCCGTGACGCAATGGCGAACGAATATTTCGAAGAAACACTCGAAACCGCCAGCGATATTAACAGAGCTATTAACACACTGACTGAAAAAATAAAGCAGGCAAAAGAGGACAACACGATTCAAACTCCGACAAAGGGACATAACCCTTACGAACTCCCAAGAAACATAAAAGATCTCATAAGGAGGAGGAACAGAGTTCGGAGAAGAGCTAGGCGTACGGGTGACCCTAGCATAAGAACGGAAGCAAACCGGCTCACAAATACCATCAGCTGTCAGATCGCATTGTTCCGCAACGAAAAGTGGGGTGACTTTTTGCATAGCATGGAACCTGTTGATAACAACTACTGGCGCATGACTAAATATTTTCGGCACAAAAACAGAATAGCGGTGCCCCCAATCCATGGACCAAATGGACTGAAATTTGACGGCGCTGGCAAGGCGGAGGCCTTCGCTGAGGTACTAGAGCTTCAATTTCAGGAAAACCGCTCCCCGGAGGATGATATTGACGAGGAAGAAGAGGTTTGTGAGTCTGTATACCAAATTCTTGCCTCTGCACCAACAGAAAACTATCAAATCAGACCAACAAACTTCGAAGAGGTCAAACAACTCATTAGCGGACTTAATAAGCGGAAATCACCTGGATCTGATTCAATAGGGAACTTATGGTTGACACAACTTCCGGACAATACATTGACAACAGTTACTGACATTATTAACGCTATATTTCGAACGAAGAGCTTCCCTGAGGTCTGGAAAACAGCGATTATAACAGTTGTACCTAAACCAGGCAAAGACCTCCACTTCCCACAAAATTGGAGACCAATAAGTCTCCTATCCTCCGTAGGAAAAATCGCTGAGCATCTTCTTCTCGACCGGCTTAATGAAATCATAGAGGAAAAATCCATTATCCCGGAGGTACAATTTGGCTTTAAGCCACTACATTCTACTGAGCTCCAGCTTGCAAGAGTGGTGCAGCACATACGTACAGGGTTCAACAAAAAAAAGTCTACGGGCTTGGTCATGTTTGATGTGGCCAAAGCATTTGACAAAGTCTGGCATGCAGGACTAGTCTTCAAAATGCATACATTTCAAATTCCATTACCTTTCATACAGCTTGTTGCCTCCTTTCTCCAGGGCAGAACTTTCTGTGTCAGAATTGACAACCACCTCTCCACAATGCGTTCAATAGAAGCTGGAGTCCCACAAGGTTCACCACTCTCCCCGATATTGTATAGCTTATACACCTCAGACATCCCCAACATGCCCAACACAAAAGTAGCCTTGTACGCAGACGACACATGCATTTTTTATACCTCGAAGCATGCAGAAGCTATATCTTCAAAGCTGCAATCCTATATAAACATGTTATTGGAATATTTCCAGAAATGGAAAATTCAAATAAACGCCGAGAAGACGCAAGCTATCTTCGTAACGAGACGACGAAGACAACAACCACCTCAACTTACAGTTGACAATCAGACAATAGAATGGCAACGGACAGCCAAATACTTGGGACTTACATTTGACAACAGATTAACGTGGACTACACATATAAAAAACAAGAGACAAGCCATTAACGGAGTACTGAGCAGACTGCAACCCATGACCAGACCAGACAAACTGAATATGACCAACAAAACGCTCCTCTACAAACAAATCATACGACCCATACTGACATATGGTAGCACTGCCTTCTACCAGACGTGCAAGACTAACAAACAACAACTGCAGATATGCCAAAACCTCGCTCTTAGGAAAATATTCAGAGTTCCATGGTATGTTAGGAATACGGATATACACAGAGAACTAAGGGTTGAGACAATAGACATATACATACGCGACGAAACGTTAAAACTGTTTGACAGACTAGAACAACATCCTAACAATACCATGGAACATCTGAAAAACACCATAGCCCGTCCTAACGAGAGATATCCAAGCCTCAGACAGCTAACGGAATAGTGCGGAACAACTGCACTAAGTGACATAATTTGCTTTGGGAGAGAAGTGAGTTGGGCCGAGGAGTCGCCCACCCAGAAGAGGGGAGTCAAAGTGCCGAAAGCACTAGCTGCAGTATAACACAGTTCTAAGTAAGTATACTCTTGGCATTGCAAAATACCGTTACTGAACATCAGGAAAATGAAAAGCAAATTTATTACACAATTGTTGCCAGTACATACAGAAAACTTTTATAAATTTACTCCCGTTTTCATATATACTCCCCACATAGATATTTTATTTTGATCTTAATCATTGAAAAACATGCATCAATATTCAACCCCAAAATTCATTACTAAACTTACAAATCAATATGCATCTCTACAATTTTCATTAACATTTAGCGAAACAACTCTTCATTACAAAATACTTGCTGAAATCGCCTGAATGGCATACCATAGTAAATAGAGCAACATTTAGATCTTGCGCCATGCCCACGTATACAATCTTCATGATAGTTTCTCGCCATGTAGAAAACTTCATATAAAAAAAAACTTCTGTGGCGCAGACTTCGTCTAGTGCACCATTCGCTGCTGATCGATCGATCGATACATTATGTTTGTAGGCATAGTGCTTGTATGGAAAATGTATGGAGCAAAGTGTTCTGGTGCTACTTTTAAATAGTGCACCATTGCGTACAGGTCATAATGATTAAGTCAAATCCCAACGCGAAAAGTAATGTTCAAGAATATTTTATGTAAATTTTCAATTTAGGATGGAAATATTACAGCAATATTATTAGTTTAATTCTTTTTTATCGATTGATGTCATCGGGTGGTAAGGGAAATGATTTTTGTGGGAAAATTAATAGTGTTTTCTTGCATTGTCTGTAATGTGTAGGCAGTTCTTATTCTTGCATGTGAAGGCAGTGTTTGCTGCAAGTAATTTACATACATATGTATATCATAAACTTTAAGCAAAACAGCTTTCAAGTGATTTCATGTATTCCTTTGCTTCCTGATGGGATTGTCGGGTAGAAGAAACTACGTTTTGAGAAGAGTTGATTTTTTAAATAGAAATAGAAATTCGAACATATTTTCTTTAAAACGGAAAAAGATAATAAGCATGACTTCAGTGACAGATAACTTAAGATTAAATTTTTGAAGGTGGGAGGGTAAATCTTTACGTTTGATTAGTTGCGCCCCCTTTTCGCCAGCGCCCGGTGCGACTGCTCCATACGCGCCTATGGAAGCCCCGGCCCTGATATTGGCTGTAAGTTCGCGTTTGTTTCACAAGCCGCTACATATTTTCTGATTGCGTTAAAAACAAATTGAAACAAATGCGGCGAAAGGCGGAAATATTCTTTTAACCTGATATGGTTATCAACCAAGTGACAGTTGATCAGCAATTCTTGCACTCCTTCGTTTTGCCTGCTAGTGAAGAAAGGTGCTATTGTTCTGCGCTATTTTACTTCAGTCATATTTTTTTCGAGTTCCATAATATCACATTGAATAACAAAATGTCCAACACACTTTCTTCATCGATTATTTTGCCGAAACGTGTTCATTTTGCAATTGAAAGATTTTTATGCTGACTTTACAAGTTTTGTGTCTGTTTTATACGATTTAGATTAAGCAGCCAGCGGCAGCATTCCCTTGTGAAACTAAATCGAAAATGACGTCATTAAGCTTTGCTAGCCTTAAAACCGAAACAAGTTTCAGTTTAGATTTTTAGTTTCAGCTCCCAGCCGCAGCGTACCTTAAATACACAAACCGGATTGAAAGATTGACTTGGATTGGCATTATATCGCTTTATTTTGCTTTATTTTTATTTGCGATTCAAATGCAGCCAATATTTTCAGATACAAATCCCTCTTAAATTGATAATTAAATTATTTTAATAAAAAATAAAACATGATTTATATTTTTTAACTTATTGCCTATATTGTACGAAAAAAATGTATGGTTTTTTTTTAACAGAAAGGATAAAAATAGGTTAGGTTAGTAAAGACGGTTGCCGGGTACGCGGCTAGCATTAGGCCATCTGTTTCGACCCATTTGCCACCCTCCGCTGTCTTCTTAAAGCTGTCAAGTGACCGCATCGCAAAACTGAATCAGCTGACTCAACGTGACGGTACTAGCCACCTCTGCTAACTCTTGAAAGTGGTAAGAACCAAAAATCTTGAGATGTTTATTATTTAGGGCCGGACAATCGGAGAGAATGTGCTTGATGGTGTCCTCTTCCATCTCGCACCTCTTACATAAATTGCTGGATGTCAGACCCATTTTGTTCACATGAGATGCGGTGAAGCAGTCCCCTGTGAGCAAGCCGACCTTTGCTCTAAAGCAGTTTTTGCGGAGCTTGAGCAATTCCCTGCATTTGCTTGGATCAAGTGATGGCCATAATGTCCTGGCCACCCTACAGTCCATCCTGTTTTCCCATTCAAACTTTAGTTTGGCCCATATGGCGGAATCTAGTTTGCTGTGGTGTCAGCGATTGACTGTGGTACAGTGATGCAGGGGCTATTACTAGCTCCTGAACCTTTCCTCGGCAATTCATCGTCTTTTTCGTTGTCTTTGACCCCACTATGCCCTGGCACCCACATTATTCGGATAGGAATATGCCTTGCCTTTTAATTGAGAGCCACTCTGCAAGCGTTTACAGTTTTTGAAGAACATATGTAAGACGCAAGAGTGAGAATGGCTGCCCTGCTGTCGGCGCAAATCGTCCTTGGTTTGGTTGATGTTTCGCTAATGGACTCAACTGCCTTACGTATAGCATATACTTCAGACTGAAAGATAACAGCATTGTCCGATAGTCTACACCACAGACTAAGGCTCAAATCCGTAGAAAACACGCCCGAGCCAACTCCTGTGTCCGTCTTTGACCCGTCCGTGTAAATCCAGACGCCACCATCGGAGGTAGCTCCCTGTTCTTGTGGGTATCTTGACCTGAAAATCCCTGCCAAGATGTATTATTTTGCTCATGTGATCCGTGTCTTCTGCAACGAGCCCAAATCTTTTGCGGCATTTTGTAGAATACCGCTGGATAAAAATAACACGTAATTAAAAAATCCAAAATTTTTCAACAAAAGAATTGTTGACTTAAGCCTCATATATTTTCGGATTTTTTTTACTATAATAATTTACGCGGTCATATACCTGCTATTAAACATTTATTTTTCGTGCTTCATTGAAATACCGCTGATTGGGTGTACGAAAATTTAAAACATAAATCATGGGAAACAAAATCAAAGAAACTTTACTTCCGGACAAAAACAAGCCGATTCACAGTTCTAAACAGTGATAAAGGCGAGAAAACATTAGAAAATCGTGCAAAAAGTGTGAGCCCGAGCCCAAGAGAAAAGTAAATAGTGCGGAAATGTCTTTTATATAACACCACTTATAATTTAAATCATACCCTCATACTCAATACCCTAATGATCAAGCATTTGTGGCATCCGATCAAGCATTTGTGGTATGAACTCAAAAACGCTTTAGGAAGCATTTCATGCAATCAAACAAGATTCAACCATAGGGGGGGCTATTGATCAGATGAGTGAAGAAAAATAGAGCCAGAGTTAGCGCAGAATTTGGCATCGTCAATGCCCAAAATAAGCTGAAAGTTTTTTTTTTAAAATAGAAAGGTATGCCAATCCATTACTAGAGTTAATATTTTCCAAAAACATTTTTTAAATAAATCGCTAGAAAAATGAATTTTATTAGTTATAAATATGATTTTACATTACGTATATTCAGATTGCAAAAAAAAATTATTGCTTAGATAATAATAGTTGTTTAATTGAAAAATTTCAATTTCCGGTTCAAGAAGGAATTATTTCATACTTATGAATGATCGAGCTTAATTTTAAAACGTTGCATATATACTGCCACTTTCAGGCTTCTCTTCGAATATATCTTAATCAGCAGAACACTTATCGCAGTAGTGCATATATTGCAGTATGAACCGCTCATGTGCTGAAATTGCTAAATTGCGTTCAAAGGCGAAACTATTCAACGAATTTAGTTTTAAAATAAGAAATCGAAGCTTGTAAATAAAACTAAATAAGTGCTTATGTGACAAGAAAGCAACTGTATCGTCTTTAGAGAGCAAAGTCAATTTTGTTTTTCTCTCGTACTTATGAAACTTGTACCTATCCAGTCTCTCTAGTATAAGCAAAACTTTTATTCCAGACTAATCAATAACAAAACGTCCAAATTTTATTTATTTGAGACTTATTTGCATAAATAGCTCTTGCATCAATATATGCATTCCTCATTCTTAATTTAATTGGAATACTAACACAACAGCCAATGTCCAAATAAACTATTGCAAGCTAGTTAAAACAAAGCTACCCAACGGGTAAAGTAATGCGTAATAATACATTCGATAAGTATTCCGTATAATACATGGAACCATTCCAGATCCACACCCTGCTCATTTCTTTTTAACATGGAATGTCCTAGGCTGGTAAAGAAGATACATTCATATGGAGAAGAACTTTGAGCTTTTATCTTTACAAAAAGAGTTTTTTTGCCGTAATCACAATACAGCGTTTTTCGCTGCGGCCAACGCAGCGTTCCACAGGGGGAGGCGTGAAAGCCGCAGTTGAATTTGGTGAATCACAATGCAGCGACAATGTCGCTGTCAATGCAACCAAGGCACCAACCAAAATCATTTTTTTTTCTTTTGTATTGCTAAATCCTGTTGTACGAGGATTAGGTTGGCTTATCACAATACTCATCAGCCATCGCTTGTCTATTCCACCAGACCATTCAACCTAATTCAAACAGAGTTAATTCAACCTAGTGGTGATGCCAACCTATGGTAGGTATCACCGCTAGCGGTGCGGTAAAATTAGAAATTTGGCAAATTTCGCCGCTGCCGCAAATTCCGCCGCAGCCATTGTGCGCGTTACCATACAAAACAGTGCATTCTAATTTTTTGACAGCACTTCCCGCAGCCCACTGCGTTGGCCGCAGCGAAAAACGCTGTATTGTGATTACGGGGTTTTTTGGAAAGCCCAGTAGCGTATTCTGGCATTGTTTGTGCACACTTGTTAATATTATGCGTCATCTGAGCATCAGTATCTGTAAAACTATCAAAACAAAGATATCTTGAATTGATCTCAAGCGACAGTGCGGTGAGCGATGTGCTGATGTTGACTCGACGCAAAAGACTTTCAGTTTTTATAATGTCAGGCCTACATTCTTCATACTCTCGTGCTCCGCTATGTTTGTCATGTCTCGGCAAGACTCTCGCTCCAGCATAAGCCTAAATCATGAATGAGTCAGGTGTTGTATGGAAGACAATCGGAATTGCCGTTAATAGTTTTTATGTATGTTTGTATGTACAATGTACATATAATTTTTCGAAGGATATCGATGCTGAAGTAGCGCTAGCTCAATGATGCTTCAAGTGTGCAAATACATACATATGAAATTCAATCAGAGTTTTGGAGACAGGAACTATTTTATACGGTAAGTATCCAGATACACATGGGAATAATGTACTCATAAATTTGCGGAAATGATTCAGAGGCATGACACATCTTGCAAGAATGTTATTTTCACAACCCATCTAGTCGTAATAATAGAAGATCAGGTGTATGGTGCTCTTAGCTTCGCTAGCTTAAACCGACAGACAATTATCTGGCTCATTAACATTCCGAAATGCGATCATCTTCTTAGTAATGTAAAACCAAAGACGGAATTGAAACGTGATTGCGTTCATGTTTGGAACAGATCACCAAGTGTAACACAACGGTGATCTAAACAGAAGTTCAATGAAATGCCAATTGTAATATGATGATACGATGTAAGTATGAATTTATGTACAGACTTTTTAAGTAAATCAAGTAAATTAAGAGCTGATTTTGACTTCACAGCCAAAATGATGTGCAATGATTTTTCCTAGAAAAAGTACCGTTAGTTCTAATAATCCGTTTATGAGGGAAGAGTATCAAATTGCAGACTTGATGACTATCAGTCAGACCTTGGCTTTTGAACGAAATTATTATTCTGGAAAGAACCATACTACAGTTGATTTGCGATGGTCATCACTTTTCTATTGAAGAGAAGAATTTCAAGGAAGGGAAATCTAAAAAAATTGCTGAGATTGTTCAAAGGAGTGCTTTAATGGTTTATTATTAATTTAATGGCATATTATTGAACATTTTGTGCGCGAAAATCGTGTAGAAATCGAGTCAGAAAGCTCACAATAAATTTTTTCTGAGACGAAATGCCGTTTGATCGTGAGAAAGTCAAAAAAGAATCCTACATTGAGTGTCCCTAAATTGGCAGAGTTTGCTGAAAGGACTATCGGCAAAAAGAGCAACCCCCAAACTATAAGGAGGACACTCAGGAATACCAATTTAAATGGTAGAAAACTTTCATCAATCGCAAAAACAGTCTGCGCAGGATTGATTACGCTCGTGAAAATCTGAGAAAGGATACTGCTTTTTGGGAAACCGTCATATTCACTGATGAAAGTAAATTTAATTAATTTGGATCTGATGGGCACAAATACGTCTGGAGGCAAACAAATACAGAGCTTAGTCCAAAATATTTAAGTTCCACTATGAAACACGGAGGTAGACATGTTATGGTATGGGCATGTATGTCGCAAGGAGAGGTCAGAAATCTGGCTTTCATCGATGGTATTCAGTATTTGATTATTTTGAAAGGGAACTTACAGCAAAGTGCAGAAAAATTGAATATAAAGGATAATTTTCGATTTTATCAGGACAATGATCCTGAGCATTCCTCCCAACTCGTTCAAACGTGGCTCATTTGCAATTGACCACATGTTATTCAAACACCTCCACAGTCTCCGGACTTAAATATTATAGAGAATTCATGGTCAGAGTTGTAGAAAGGCAACAGGAAACACACATTTAGCAACAGACAGGACCTTAAAAGAGATTTGCACGAAGAGTGGAACCAAATCCAGCCAGAGCACACGAAATCTTTAGTGGAACTCATGCCCCGCAGTTTGGACGCGGCATGAAATACTAGAAGTAATATTTTTTTAATTTTATAAGATATTAAGGACTTAATGCAATTTTATTTGTAGGAAAACCTTTTCACATCATTTTGACTGTGAGGCCAAAATCGGCACTTATATGGATTTTCATTAGTTTTTTTCGTAACTAATAATTTTTTTCGTTCTTTTTTCACTTATATGATAAATAAACATTATATCTGCAATTCCTCGTAATTTTTTTCGTTATTTCATTCAGAAGCTGACAGATATTGATAATTTTTCATATGATACTTGGTCTCATCATTTTGGCTGTCAGCCACTGTACACATGTATGCATGTATGTCTGATGTATGGGAACGCATTAGATATTAGGTAGACTGCATATGATTTTCAAACTTTCCGGTATTCGGAGGCATTTTAATATTATAAAAAATGTTACTTCATTTGATTTTCTTTTATCAACTCAATAGCATCCATAGATATGCCGAAAAATTGTTTTCATGATGTGTATAATTTAAATGAAAATAGAACAAATGTATCTATATAGCTGTTGATCAATTCAATTTCCAGTCGAATCGGTCATCAAACTGGCATTTTTTCATCTCTCGTTTCGAATTAACACAGTTTTGACTCTATCTCCTGTGAATGCCATAACGAAAAAAAATTATACATTACAAACGGTCATCAACCCCTCACCGCACGCTATCAGCGGCCGTATGCCAGAAAATCCTTGCTTCCCGGCAAAACATCTGTCTGAGGCCTATGCTCGTGTGGACGTGCGCCGAAAATCTTCCGCACCCCTTGGAACTAGCACGAAACGCACGAGTCCATGACGGATCCTTACAGTATATGTAATTATCCTATGGTGCTTCGCAGTCCTCGTGTATGTGACGGACGACAAAGACGAGCAGATGGATTCCGAACTACACTTTAGTTCAGTTCAGTATGATTTCAGATTTTTTGAATACTCATATTGTAAAGGGATGTTTACACATACATATGTCCATACGTCCAAGAATATTTTGTTTACACGAGTCAACTCAAGTCTAGTTCAAGAAGCTAAAGCAAAAGAGGTAGAGTATGTTGTCAATCGATTTTATAAAGCTTTCCTTTCGCTCATTCTTATTTGTGGATGATTCGTGGTAGATACTTTTATAGTTAGATAGATAAAACGTTTGTTTAATATATGAAATTATATTATACAAAATTATATCTTAATTGTTACAGACAATAAGAGTCTTTTCACGCTATATAATTATTACTAATGTTCGAAGAAGAACATTAGTATTAAAATCACTTTGGCCAAAAATTCAATATATATATATATATATATATATATATATATATATATATATATATATATATATATATATATATATATATATATATATCATCGAAAAATTTCAGTGAAAATAACGTGAACGCACCCTCCGATTGAACTGAAATTTTCAGGATACATTGGTGTTTGTGCAGAATAGTGCCGGGTCTCACAAAAAGTTAATAATCTTTAACACTTTGGCGCCGGCGGTCATTTTAGTGATATTTTAAATATGCCTACTTTTCTGTCAACATATAACTTCCGCGAAAATAAAGTTTATGGAATGAATTTCGAACGTGTTCCAAATGTGAATACGAGTATTTTTTGAAATGTTTAACCCTATGAGTACGCTGGGCGCCTAAAATGAGATTGAGAAAATTTGAAAATTTTTAAATTACGATAGCTTTTGACGAATTTATCAGATGACTATGAACCTTACAGGACATATTGTTGTTACTAAGTTGTAGACTCGTGTAGAACGTGCTGGCAACCTACGACAGGCATTGAAAGTGAAAACCTTCAAACCATCGAATCTCTTGTAAAATTTTCGTCTTTTACAGTGAAAATGAACTCATATAGAAATCGTATGCTTTGTATATACAACCAAAGGAAATTTTTTGAAATTTCACATCGGACAAGAACGGTAACCCTCCTCCAGTTGACCTATATTTTAAGCATCAAAAATTTCTGTTTACGAGAACTCACGATCCAATTATCCGATACATGTGAAATTCACAGAATATATGGGTATTAGGTAGGACCAGGTCTGATAGAATCGATTTGGAAGTGCGAGCAAATCTGTGCCAGTGGTGCCATCTTGAAAAATTATAAAGAAAAAAAAAACTGCTTTTTCACTATGAATTCTGATTCATTTATCAGATTTTCATGAAATTGACACAGTAGTAATTTTGGTGTGTTGGGTTTTGAAAATTCGCTCAGAAAAATAAAGCTTTTTGCCGTATAACTTCCAGTGCAGTCATGAAATCAAAACAAATTTCATATGATATATGAAACTTATTGTAGGCATTATTCAGAAGGAATCTGGTAAAAAAACATTATAGGGTTGCCAGCTATTGTTGGTTTTGTATTTATTTGCAATAGCTTTATTAAGCGATATTATCGTAAAATTTTCAAACGGTAATGATCTTGGAGTGACAACAAAGAACATATATTAAGTTTTCGAAAATTTGAAAACTTTTACCCCTATAACTTCCAATGCAGTCATCGGATCAAATCGAAATTCGCAGAGTAGGTTGATTTCAATGTGAGGCAGGTTTGATGTGTTTTTGGCTTTTGCCAGCGCCAGGCTTTTTTTGCTATTTTCGTATCAATAAATGCTTACATTAAGTATTCATATCGCGAACATTTACAATGAAAATAAGTTACCAATTGTTTAAATTTTCTAAGTTCTAGAAATTTTTTGGTTCCAAACATCTTTCATTTTTTGACGCTAAACATCTTTCTATCCCTGTAACTTTCGACGAAATCATCGGATAAAATCGAAATCGATAGTGTTATTTGATTTTGACGTGAGTCAATTGTGGGAGACTTTTAGTTGCAGTGCTGGTAAAGTCTTGCAAGCACTAAGCATTTTCTTTGTTTATGTTCAAAGTTTTGCAGTGTTAGTATTGTTAAGATCAACGTGATTTTGCATTCGAAATAGGTTGGAGCACGTGTGGTAGAAGATGCATTCAAAAGCTGCACGATTCTTCTACTGTTCATCGACCATTAGTATTTCTGGCGGTTCAGGTACGCTAGAGTTTTTTTTTAGCATTAGCTGAACTTTTTTTGAAGAATTTATTTCACAGTTAGCAAAAAAAATTTTCAAAAAAATTTTGCTTTTGAATGACATAATTCTGAACACTAAATCTACTTACATCTAGTCTATAACTTATATTTGCATCATACAACATTAATCTGACAGGGTGAATTGAAGAAGAGGGTTGCCCATTATGCGTAATTTATGATGAAAAGCTGACCTGTGCTTTTTTCAGCAATTTATGAACTGTTAAAACATCGTTATGTAGTTTATAAGTTGGATGGTACCAGGGTTTGTTAAACGTTAATTTGAGATATTTATTTTGTGCTATTTGTAATTTATTGATTTGACTGTGTGCGCAATTACTCCATATAGGGGCTCTATAAGAGATGATAGGTTGAATGACCAGCTTGAAAATAAGTAATTTGTTGATACTAGATAGAAGTGATGTTCGGTTAATGATCGGATTTAAAGTTTTTTATTGATATTGATATTTTCGAGCAGATATTTTCAATGTGATCTTTGTATATCAATTTTTTGTCCACGGCTATTCCCAGATATTTAGTAGTATTTTCCCACTGGATGTTTTGCCCTAAAAAATTGAGGGGATTGTTGAGAAGGCTGTTTGATTTTCTCTTTCTCGTGAAGAAAATGGTTTTCGCAGCGTTTATTTTTATTTTCCACCTATAGCAGTACTGAGGGGGCCCGGTAGCTCTGCTCGCTAAAGGCGTCAGGCCGAAAAGCGGCGTGCTACTGGGCCTGCGGGTTCGAATCCCACCAGTGCCATGGCTGTAAGTGTGAATGCGTGTGATTGTCTATTAGGGTGGCAAATGGGCCCAAACTGGTGGTCTAATGCTGGCCGCGTTCCCGGCAGCCCTCTTCACTAACCTAACCTATAGCAGTACTGATGTACTTTTTCTTGCTCACTTTCCAGAATAGTGATATTTTTTGTGGGTAGCCGTTGGAAGCGTACAAGGATGTATCATCGTCGTAAGTAGCTATTTCACAGTGAGAGTCAACAGGAAAATCAGCAGTGTAAATGCTATAAAGTTTCGTACTTAGGACAGCTCCTTGTGGGACACCAGCAGGAATACGTTGCAGCGATGAATATTTGCTATTTGCCGGTTGAATGTTTCTGTCTAAAGCCAAACTGGAAGTCTGGTATTACTTTGGACGTGTGTAGGAATTATTGAATCCGTGAAAGTAAAATTGTTGTCCAAGATCTTACTCAAAGTAGGCAGCAGACTCATGGGGTCCCGGAATTTTTTGCCGCTTTTTTTGACAGGTAAGACTATGGCTTTCTTCTTAGTAGTGGGATAGTAAGCAAGCTTCAGGCAAGCATTGAATATAAAAGTGGTGAATACAATTGCTTTTCTAGGGAGATTTTTAATCACTAAATTGGGGATCCAATCGTGCCCTGGAGCTTTGCCATTGTTCATAACACTTACAAGCTTGAGTAGCCTAGTGGGTAGAGCACTGGCTTCTTGCGTGTGGGGCCCCTCTTGGTTCGAACGAGGGTCCACGCACCAAGCTTTGAGTTCACCTAGCTCTGATTAGGCACCTGATTTAAATCAGGGGTAAAGTGAGTCGAGGAACTAATCACTCCACACTCGTATTCACAATAATTGAAAAATTGTAATGAAGCTCTGTACCAGCTTCAACCCCTAGACTCATAAGAAGGTTGTCGTGGGATTACTTTACTTTACTTTACAAGTTCTCTTGCCTAGCGTATCACTTTTTGTAAATCTCCCGCTACCCAACAGGAGTTGTTGACAGAATCTTCAACTATGCTATTCGTGATAGAATTACTCATTGTGCTGGTAATATCATGCGAATTGAAGAAAGATTTTGCATGAGCTTCGGCTTTCTCAGTATCATAGTAGACTATTTTATTATTACTTTTTAAGAATAAGGAGTTAGAAGAGTGCTTACATTTGAGTGCTTTTTGGATTCTCCAAATATTTGACGATCCTCGGCTCAGACTGGGAAAGAAGATAGTAGTTCCACGATCTGTTCTTTGCAAGCTGGATTACTTCTTTAATTTTCTTACTAAGCCGATTCTGTTCCGCTTTGTAAGTGCTGTGTCTGTTACGTTGCAATTGACGCCTGACGTAATTTTGTTTTCTAATCAGCGCTTTGATTTTATCATTTACTATAGTTCTGTTCAGGTTATATAGTTATTACTAAGAAGAACTAAGAACATTAGTATTAAAATCACTTTGGCCAAAAATGCATATGTCTATATGTATATTGAAATTTGCAGGATACATTGGCGTATATGCAGAATAGTACCAGGTCTCACAAAAAATAATAATCTTTAACCCTTTGGCGCCGGCGGTCGTTTTAGTGATATTTTAAATATACCTATTTTTCTGTCAACAAATAACTTTCGTGAAAATAAAGTTTATGGAATGAATTTTGAACGTGTTCCAAATGTGAATATGAGAATTTTTAGAAATTTTTAACCCTATGTGTGCGCTAGGTGCCTAAAATGAGATTGAGAAAATTTAAAAATTTTTGAATTACGATAACTTTTGACGAATTTATTAGATCATTATGAAACTTACAGGACATATTGTTGTTACTAAGTTATAGACTCATGTGGTTTTTTATGAACGTGCTGGCAACCCTGCAGCTACGTCAAGCATTGCAAGTGAAAACCTTCAAACCATCGAATCTCTTGAAAGATTTTCGTCTTTTACAGTGAATATGAACTCATATAGAAATCGTGTGCTTTGTATATATAACCAAAGGAAAAGTTTACAAATTTCACATCACGAGCGAAGGGTACAAACTATAAGAAAATTTTAGAATTTTTGATTTCAGATGAACCTGCACCGAAATATTCTGCCTACCGCCAAAAAAAAAGGCTGGACGAGGAAAACTGCAGGAAAATCCACAATTTTCAATATTTTTAGCTGAACTTTTCTATGTGTAAATTTCAAATAAAATAGATTTTTGGTTTTTAAAATACAATTTTTTGAAAAAGTTGTTTTTTTTTCTTCAAGACCTATGTAACTCCTTAATCAATGTATCCGACCACTTCCGTTTTCGCACCACCTTCAAAAAACTAGAAATGTTTTGACTTAACTTGTGTAAACTAAAAACGCATGGACATATGAGCACGTGGAAGCAATAGGTTATCGATGAGTATATCACCCTTTTTGGTTAGCAAATAGTGAATGATAAGATTAGATTATTCAGCTTATGCTTCATACTTCTATTAAAATAAATACGCGATATTGAGGTCACGGAAGGTTTCTACTTATACCTAAACAAAAGAAAAATAACAATTTGTGCTATAAATTCTATTTGTGCCTTTTTGTTTTGGTAATGAGTAGCATATAATAATGCCAACATGCAGTAAATTTAGTACTTTAGAGCTCTGTCAAGGGTTGTCCAGCCGCAGAATAAGGTGAATTTTATGTTTTTTTCTCAAACCAAATCAAAGCGAATTAACAGCAAATAATAGTCACGTTTTTTGCATCTCTATTGTAAGCTGATTAGAATAGAAGCATTGAAAACAGCAACAATCCTGTCTAAATTGCTATTGTTGTTAATAGCGGCGTTTTTTTTTTTGCAAAATTGAACTTTTTTTTGACTAAGTGGTTTCGAAAGTGTGCATTTTTTCTCCTCAGACATTAGCTCTGCATACCTGACCGATGTGACCACTTGCCGTGGGAGATCATTAATTGTTATTGCATACTTTCGAAACTACTTAGTTAAAAAATTTTCCATTTCCATCATTCGACAAAAACAATTCAATTAAAGTGTGTTTATTGGCAATAAACGCACTATTTTATCTGAAGAAACACAGAGAACCACGAATAAACGAGGTGCTTCCCCAGGGAAAATAACAAAAGTATTTTAAACGATTGAATTATTATATTTTTTCAAATACCAAACTATTTGGCAATTTAAATTAGTAAAGGCAAGATGTTTCATGTCGCTGTAGTGAATCTAATAGAGTCCCTATGTTTTTAAGTTGCCCTTGCAAATGCTAATCGAAAAATATTTCCTCAATTTCCATTCCCTTTCGATTACCTTTTCAAATTAAGAAAATATTCTCCAACTAGCTTCTGAAGGTACAAACAGAAATCATCAGGATCCTATATTCACTATGGAGGTATGAATAACTTGCCCCAACAAATCAAACCTCCGAAATGAAAGAAACATTTTTAAAATATTTACCTTACTCTTCTGACCCCGGTACAATTGAAAATGCCGTTCTAATTGATTTCCTTTGGTCCCACGTATTCCTTCCGTTGAGTGATTATCTAAAGAGTATAAAAATTACTACCTGTGTTTTTATTTTCATAATTGTCTTACCCATTTTAAACTGCTTTGCAGTGTATATCCAAGCGCTGGCGGCTCTATTTTATCATAAATAATTATCAAGTGTATTTTCTGTCTGAAACATAAATTTTTATTATATGGATGTTGTTTATTTTCTGGCGATCTTTTCTCACAAAAGTTCTATACGCGTTCCACATTTAAAATGTGGAAAAATCACATTATAAAGTGAAGCGAACACACTTTTATCCATGCCAACAATGAAACTGCATTACCAGTCATTTATAATTGCATACATCAAAGAAATTTCTTAATTACGACACTATATTGTTGTACAACATCTAAACTTACCCGTTTTCAGAATCTCGCTGTCGTTTTCACACAATTTCCATTATTAATTAACTACACATAGCTCGAAAATTTATAAATGTCAAGAATTATGGCGCGAAATCTTATTGTCATAAACTAGATGATAGCTAGTTTATATGCCGTCCGCTAGGTAGCATTTATAGCAATGACCAGAACCCACGACGTCATAGCTAAGACGATTACGTAGCACGACAGCTCGTACTTCTAGAAGGCACAAAGCCCACTCCGAACCAAATTCACACAAGCGCTGGCGAGTCCTTTAAAATTCGCTTGTTTGGACCGTCCACACGCTGGCGCTTGCCTGCGTTGGCCAATATGTATTTGCTACATTAACGATTTGAGCAGCAACTGCAGCAGCCTTCACTTTATACTTGCATCAGCTGTTGATTGTGTACAACGTTCAGTGCCGCGCGCGGTAATTTCCTCGCTTCTGACCACCGGCGCTTTGTGACAATTGTGTGGGATCGGTAGTTTTCCGTTTTGTATCAATTAAAAGGTTGTTTGAAGTTGGGGGTTTTAAATAAGGTTAACATAATATTTCTCAAGTAAGTAACTTTCCGTCAAACTCATGACTTTTTGGGACTGCTAACATTGGCTTAGCTTTTAATGCTGTTGTGCCTTTCGCAAGCCACCTGATGCTTTGGATTATTCGGTTTTGTTCACATTTTTCTAACTTCCTTGTTTGTCCCATTAGTAAGTAATGATTTCAGCATGTAGAACAGTTGAGAAAGAAATCTTTTTGGCAATTATAAAAAGTGGCTCTTACCATGTTTCATATTTTCCGTGTTCCATTATAGAGCTAACACTTTTGTTCCGAGAAGTAGTAATATCTCATCAAGTTGTCAGTTTTACTATTTTGCGCATTCGTTTCGTATAATCTTATTAAAATATTGCTATTAATTATCGTGGCAGCTAAATACGGAAGTGTAATTATAAATACTTTTGTAGCAAATACACAAGCCAACGCAGGCGAACGCGAGCGTTTTTTTACGCTTAAGGTTTCTGAATTATCCCAGAAACAAGGCCTGTTCGCGTACCTGAATCTATTATAATATATTATAATAGATTCGCAGAAAGTCGTTTTTGTACTTTTGCTGCAAGCCAAATTTTGCAGCAAAAAGAAGCCAGCTGCCAAAGTCTGTTACTGCTGCAGTTTTCTGAAGTACGCGAACAGACCAAATGTAATGGCTTCCTGACTAGCAGGCATCAGCAAACGTTTACTCGATTAATTTTTATTTAATAACACATTAAACTTATAGACAACACAAACTGCATCTCACCAACGCGCTGATACGACACGATGATTGAAATCGATATCCAGAAAACAGCTTTAAAGTATGTTGCGGAAGGGAATGCTAATATTGTGTTGAAAATGCTCGATTGCGAAAAAGTTCTACGTCTACCGAAATCCCTGAAAAAATCAAAAAATAACGAAGACTCTAAGCTGTTATCGTATTTGCAACAGTGTCGAAAATATGCGCACTTGTTGGCATCTGTGTTGGGAGCGCAATATATCAACATTCCAGAAGTATTGGAAGTTTCTGTAAGCCAACGGAACCTCCTGAATGCATTTTTAGCGGAATTTCGGCCAAGTAAACGATTGAATTGTCGAATTGGATATAATCGATTAAATTATATTGAATTTTCAGAAAACAGACTAGAAAAAGAGTTCGATTCAAACTATGCATTGTTGATAGCGGACGCAACGAGTTTGAACAATCGACCCGTAAGTATTTTCAAAATATATATTTGCTTTGTAAATTTCTACTGTTTTGATTTATTGAGTATTTAAAAGAAAATCTTAGCTGCAGACATGAGTAACGTAAAGTAGAAAATAGTTCTGTTCGCGTACTGCAACAAAAACAGATTTTTGCAGCTGGCTTCTTTGTGGCAAAATTTCGCCTACAGCAAGAGTACAAAAACGACTTGCTGCGAATCTATTTTAATATATTATAATAGAAGACCTAATTACGTAATGTTCGAATCATCGATTTCATTGATTTACAGAAAAAAATTTCAAGCATATTTGCATGGTGCAATGTTTGTTTGATTGAACGAACATTTTAACTAACTGGTTGATTTTTAGTTAATTGTACATCAGCAATCTGTTCAGAATTTCTGTTGCCTTGTCGAATCGTACATACTCATATGAGAGAATCCTCCTCGAACGCAGATAAGAAATCCCAATTGTGCTTGCGTCAAATACAAGACTGCTTGCTAGACAATGGTCCTGTACATCACGAGCTTAAAAACTTAAACGGAAAATATTCCTCAAATTGGAATAAACTATATTTGCCTTGTTCCATTTTTACTAATGAACGCCATCTTCGTTCGTACGAGCAGATTCCGACCTATAAAATTGTATGCAGTTTCAAATGTAAAACAGTTGAAAATAAAGCGAGAAAATAACGAGTATCAACTATCACAAAATATAAAAGTAACTAACAGAAAATTAACTCTTAACTTTCTACACATTATGAGGGCTTTTTCTAATTTTCTACCTACCAAAACATTCAACATAACCTTGAAAAAACCCAAGCCACCTATTGACAACTAAATAGCCGCCTCACGGCAAAAAAGGCGTAACTACTCTGAACTACTCGGGAACGAGAGCGCGAGTAGTTGGAAGTAGCCAGAAGTTGTTGCAAGTACTAAATAGTAATAATGGAATATGGCCATTGGTTTATAGCATCTATGCGCGGATTTCTTTGCTATCGTTTTTTTGGTTGCCTTCTGAGACCCCAGATTGGTGACCGATTTATATTCTTCGAAGCTGTATTCATATGCGTTTTTCAGCCGCATGATTTTTGGTGTGTTCTTATGCTTTGTTTGTTTTGTTTTTTGAAAGTCGTGTCGGCCGAATAAAGTTTCTCTTGTCGTAGATTATTTCACCTTGCATAATGTATATGAAGAATGCATTTAAGCTACTGATAAATATATAATATCCATCCTGGCTACACTTTAAGCACCTTGGGATCTTAGCTTTGCAGCACTAGTTTTAATGGTCAAATCTGCCGCAGTTTGTTCATAATCTGGTTTTGAGGATGAAGTGGCTTCATGGAATTTTGACATAGTTTAATTTTATTATTTAAAAATCTCTCTTGAAAGTAATTTTGATCGACTGTGAGTATATGAATTTCTCAGGGTTCTCCCTATCCCTGACATGGATCATATCAGCCACAGAAATAAAACAATTTTTTAAAGAGACACCCCTCTCATTTCAAAGGATTCCATATTTAACAAATTCCTCAACCGGGACATCGTGATGGATACTCCTGATAAATATCAGATTGTTGGGAATAAATCCAAAGTATACTATTCTTTCAACTATGCCACTATCCAAAAATTCATTTGCATCTACTGAATTTCGAAAATATAAACAAAGAACTCATTACGTAGTTATCAGAACACATGGCTTGATACTGAATGTAGACAAGGAATCGACAAATCATACTTGAATTATAAAACCATCCGCTCAACTCGCCTTCCAATTTGACAACACGAGTCTTGCCAACGGCCGAATAAGGGGAGAGGGAATAGCACTCTACAAAAAGAGAACTCAAATAGCATACGCTCATGTACATGTATATCGCCCATCCACTTCTTCTATATATTTGAGCGTCTGGGCTTGAAATATATTTTTTACAAAAATAAAAAATAATACAAAAATAAAAACCTAACAATTATCTTATTCATGCATTTTTTCCAGACATTGGCAATTGAAATAAAACCGAAACAAGGATGGACTTTTGATAATTCCTTAAAGAGTATATTCAACCAGCAGTGCTTTGAAAAGTGTCGCTCTTGTTATATGCAATTTTTGAAGGTTTTTTTTGAATAACTCTTTTGACACTAATATAGAACTAAATTGTAGATAAAATCCGGTAAGGTTAGCTCAATTAGCAAATACTGCCCGATTGACTTATTTTCTGGGTAAAAATTTTTAAATTATTTCTACATAATGTTTTTCTACACGTTACCTTCAATTTAAGAAACAAACATAGGATGCATATGGCGATAATGGCTCTATTAGAAAAACCACAAAATAACTTACGAATATTTGATAATGGCGACTTGATTTATGGTGAAGGTCAATCACAGTCGAACAATTTTGAAACTACTTGTGGAAATTTTACAACAAGGTACGTTATAATTATTAAATATATACTTTCTCATGTATACTAAACTTTCAGTGAGATAAGTATGCTCATTTTGGGAGCGTTACTTGACGAAGACGTTTCTCAGAAAAACTTTACTGAAGGAGTAAACAATTATTCCCAATGTTGCCCGGAGTCGAACTTGACGGAAACTAGCATTTTGAAAAGTATTCTGGACTTACAATTGTTGTCAAAGGTTTGTCGAATTTGCATTTATTGGTATTTAAAATTTATATAATGTAGGTTATATTAAACATATGAGAGTAGTGCGATTCATTCACTAATGCATGCATGTTATAACAAATTAGTTTTCTTTACTTGAGTTGGCTCATGGTGCTCAGTTATATCTGATAGAGCGTGCCACGAATATGTAATGTTAGCAGTTATCGACTGAGGTGTGCCAGAGTGACTAGTTTTTATTTCATATTTCTCGCGCCTTCTGACCTGGATCACTTCAATTGGATAACAGTTACCAGCTAAAATCACTTTTATGTGGCATCTCTTAGACAAAGGCTACCAGTTCGCATTTATTCATTGTGATATTTCTTATTATTGGTATTCTCGGAAAGTAAATACTCGCGTTGTGATTTGTTGGGTGCTTGTAAAACGAGAAGGCGGCAAATGCAAAATTTATTCTGTAAGGTGCGGCCGTTAAAATATTAATGATGACGAAAGCGATGAATATACCGATATATTGATTGATGTTCAAAAAAATAATATTATTAAAGTCTTACGGTGCTTATACGTTTGAGCACAGTTGCGAACGCGGCAAATTGAGACAGGACGTATGCCTTGTATTAACTTTTGGCACTGAACGAGGTTGGGCTGAGCCGAACCGAAAACAAATTCTCTTTCAAGTACTGAGAAGATGCAGGTGGCAGGCGAACAGCCTCGTCCAATGCGCGAACAGTTTGCCACGTTTCAGTTACAAGTATACATTTGTATACTTATTCATTTGTATACCTTAAACGTTTCTATTCCGATAACCTTGTTTGTCGTTATTCCGATAATCTTCGCAATGTGGCCGCGAACAATGGTGCAGCCTTCAAAGCGAGGTAACCCTTCTTCCGTCGACATGGTAATTTAGTCTCCATTCCAGGTGTTCCTATTTGTCGACGACAACCAGCTTAAGGTGAGTAGGAGCTACGTCGCTTGCTCATAGTTATATCAGTAGGTTTCCCTTGGGTATCTTCGGGTTTCCCTTCTTCCTTCCTCGGCCCAAGAATCACTTCCTTCCTCGGCCCAAGAATCAGCTCAGGGCAGGAAATTTTAAGAACATATCGGAGTGATCGCCATTGTATAGGCATTTTTGAAAAAATATGATCTAAATTAGACATGGGTATCGCATCGCTGCGCCGCACAATTGCGTTGAAGCCACTAGCCATGATACCACTGCGCTGATACCGATTGTCGGTATTAGTAGCTCAGTAACGCACTTCGGTATCAATGGTGTTGGCGCTGCAGCTTTGCAATGTCAACACCATTTGGCTTGGCGCTATGCTACGGCGCGGCGCAAAGATATGAGTTCTTTTCAGAGTCAAATTCTTGCCAAAGCATATTCATTCAAATTTTTGTATGAGAGTTTTTCTCGAACGGAAAATCAAGAGCATTCCAGCTTATATTTTCTTTTCCGATCGGTTCGACTCAAGCCACTTGAGTTTTACAGGCTGCATGTGTACTTCAAGCAAGAACCGCAAAGTAAACATTATGAAAAGCGATGCGATCGTGGTATCATAGCGTCATGGTATCAGCGCAATGCTGCCAGCGCCGTATGTGAGTCCAAACGCAGTGAGTATCACACATAGGCGAATGAGATCATGGTATCATAGCGCAATGGTATCAGCGCAGTGCGCTGATACCACTGCTGGCACCGATATCAGTGTATCAGCGCTTCAAAATTTGCTGCTTTACCCATGTCTAATCTAAATGTATTGGTTTGTTAAGAGTCTACGTAGAAAAATTTAAATAATTTAAAAACATACCCGTTGTTGTAGATATTAATTTTCGTTACTTTATGACCAGTTTATTGACAATTTATCATCTGTCGTATTTTCCCCCGTAAGTGAAAGGCTTAGTTGTTCTGCCATAATATGGATCGGCATCTCTTTCGCGTAGCCCACTAATCTTTTTGTTCTTACCCCGGACTTATTTTCCTGCCAAGGCTGTAGCCGAGGTATAGATTATATCGTTAGGACACTACACATATGCGATGGATATGGTGCGAAATTGTGATATACAATACTATCGTCGTAACGATACTGTACCGCTTATTGCTGCGAGCCTTGGGTGCCCGGGTCTTGATTATTATCAATCATAGAAAATAAAATTATTTAGTTAACATTTTGAACCCTGAACCGAAACAACGAACGCTTTTTTTACAGTTTTTGTTTTAATATTGAAAAAAAAAGTATTATAAAGAAAAAGTTTTATACATTTTGCAAAAATTTCAAAAGTTCCAAATGTGTTTTGAGGTTTTGTTACGTGCTGGAACCACTAGGGCCTATTGAATGATACTGAGGGAAACAGTTTTTTTTTAATGTCAAGCACAAGCCAACGTTACAGGTTTCACAGGCCCACCTGCTTCTATGTGGATGTGGATCTTTTTTCTTTAGGAACATCTTCCCGAAAATTGAGGGTCTTCTTGACATTTTTACGTCTAGTTTGATTTTCCACTTCTGCCCCCACCAATCCAGCAGCTATAGCAAGTCTAAAGTCCTTCAAATTGTAAGTGTCTTGTGATTCCATTTACTTCAATAGAATAAATGAATTAACTACTGCTAAATCTACGAAGTACCAGAAAATTCGGTGCCACCATTTACGGCATTTTCGGTCTATTTCATAACAATTTTTGTACATATCGAATTTACCAACATATCAGTCACCTACTTTGCCAGTATAAATTTGAAATTGTGACACATAGCCCGATTTATTTGCTCTAATCCATACCTTGTAGCCCCGTTTGATAGGTTTATTAGGCATATACTGTCGCAAAGTCGATCGACCTTTGAATCCAATCATCGATTCTTCAATAGATTGAAACTCGTCGGGTTTGTAAGCGTTCAGTATAGTTTTCTAAAGGCAATCCAGTAAAGGGCGAACTTTGTACAATTTATCAAAGTTATTGTCGCCTCATTTCGGTTGAAGAGAACTATCATTCAAATGCATGTGACCTAAGAGCCAAGAAAATCTATCTTTGGGCATAACACTCGAAATATATTCTGTCAAATTACTTGAACAGTAATCCTTGTAGCCATGCAGACTTTTAATTCCCATTAAAATGTTGATGGCAAGAAATATTTTCAGTTTTGATAAATGGCTTCCCGTCAGCTCAGTACTTCTGCATCGCATAGAGGTTGGTTTCAAATACATTTTTTTCTATTAAAGTTATTGGGAATAAAGTTAAAAACTTATCGACAAATGATTCTGCATGAATATCTTCGCGTGGACCAGGCATCTTCGAAAACTGGATCGACTCGAAATAGCAATGTTCCTTCTTCCAAGATAAATCTCGTTTTTCTATCAGCTCACGTCCTAGTTGCTCCAGAGGAAGATCATCTTCGCTGTCCCATCCAACTTCTTGAAAATTAGTATGCTCAGCTACAAAATCCGCTGCAGGAATATCGTAATCATTTTCAATATCACTCATACGATCCACTGATAGGCCTGAGGTAACTGATTCCATATCTGAAGGTATTTCCAATTTTTTATTCAAAATTCTTCAGCTGAAAGCATTTCCAATTCGGAAATTTTCCATGACGTACTCGCGCCTAGAACAAAAGAAAAGCTTTTTTATTCCTGGTGGTTACGTTTCAAAACCACCAGTTTTCGACGTTAGCTAAACAACCATATCAAATCTTATACGAATCTTTAATGTTTCTCAACAAAACTTATGTATTTGTACTAATAAAAACATACATTTACCTGCCATTACTCCAGTGTTTTGCACAACACAATAAATTCAAAAAAATCTTCCACCAAAGCACGTATTTGCTACAGGCTAAGTCGTTGCAATGTGAAACAGCAATCCCAAATCACACACAAATGATGACATTTGAAAGATGATGAAATGAGTGAAGAATGTGAATAATGTTTGTACACAAAAACCACTCGAGCTTAGTGTACTGATAGTTTTATTAAGTGGTTTCGTGGTGTAACCACTAAGGCTGAAAGTGTTAAAAACACTCGTTTTGGGATCCTAATGCTCATGAATACTTTTTGTTCGGACTTGGTCGTTAAGCCAATTTTACTTTTTTTTATACCTTCTATAATTGGTTGGATTTTTTGCCACTGCTTTCGTTACTGCTTCTGCTTATTTGCCTCAGTTTGACATTAACTTCTTTTTGGATTTTTAGATTCATATGAAATTCATGAGCAAGCAGCAGTCTAATGATATTAAATCGTATGAGATATTACAAAAGGTCGTTTCAAGAGATTCTCCACTTGACATAGCTACATTGTCTCCAGAAGAACAGTACATGATAGGGGCAACTTTTATGGATGTATCGGTGATGATAACAATATCAGCTGGCGCAAAATACAAGTAAGACTGTGCGTTTAAATTGTTCACATATTTATGCTTTATTTACAGTGTTATTTCTGATACTTCCGAAAACGTAAGAAATATTTGCGGGAAGAGGTATATAATTAAACTTACGGTATTAGATCTAGACCCTAAGCCTGATAATCATATCCAGAAGTATATCAAACAAACAAAAGATGCTCATGCGGCGTACTTACGGAGCTGTTCAATTGATAGTATGTAGTATTATAAACATAAGTATAGATAAACTAGGCTAACTGATTGATTCCGATTATGTGGAAGTAGTACGGAAAAATATGTCAAAGTATGTGTGATGTCAAAGCATGCGAGCTTTTATTGTAAGTTCTTAATATGATGAGCTGACATACTTTATAGCGAATTAAAAAAAAATGATAGGATAGCTTGGAGGTACCTCAACTGAACCGAAGTCCAGAAGAGGGCCTGACAAGCAGCGGTAATGGTGATGGCGGACCATCAACAGGGGAAAATAAAAAAAAAGAGAAGTGCCGCGAGAGCTGGGTTCCCTAGAAATGGCCGTGAAGGCCCTTCGTCCCGCATAAGCGGAGCACCCTGTAGTCCGACTCCGAGGGATGCTGGTAGGCCGCTTTGCTAGCTCTATGCGGCTGGTGTGGGTAATTGAAAAATGAGGCGGACTTGCTTCCGGAAAAACAAAAGGGGACGTTACGTATATTACGTATACACTAATTAGCTACACAATATATCAACACCACTATAACAATTATCAAACTATGTCTACTCACTCATGCACTGCTAGTCGCCACAACCGTCAACCACCACGCACAGCCTAAAACTACTAGCTACTGGCAACATAGGCACTACACTACTTTTCGCTTATCTTTCTTCTTTTTTTCATTTCTGCGGTGTTGCCTATTTACCTATAACAACTCGTCCATCCTGACACTTGAACATCCTCGTTCGTTTAGATTTCTGTTTCCTCTTCCGGATCGTCTGCTGTCAAAACTTCTTCAGGTAGCACCCGTGGCTTCAGTTTATCGACTGCCTCAATGTTTTCATATTTCCGTCCTCAACTTCTTGATGATCCAGGGAGCTCACGAACAAAGTACCGATCGTTAGGTAATATGCGTTTAATTTCAAACGGCCCTATATAATTAATTAGGTATGAGTTTTTTGTTCTGGCCATCCAGCAACATTTTCTTTTTAGCTTAAGCTAAGTCTCCTTCTGCATATTTATGGGGAATTTTTCGTCTTGCATCGAATCGCTGTTTTTGCTCTCACTGATTTCGTTCAATAAGCTCAGCTGCTTTTTCTCGCTCTGCCGAAATGACATCTATAATAGGTCTTACTACTTGCACCTCTAAAGATAACTGCGCGTCTGCCGGTGCCCGAGGTCTACATCCAAATTGTAGTTCACCAGGAGTTCGTTGCGTTACACTGTGTACTGCACTGTTAATTGCAAATTGAACCTTTGGAACAGCCCGGTCCCAATGTCTATCAACATCTGCAGACGTTGCCAATGAAGTCAAAACTGTAGAGTTAAACCTTTTCACCTGCCCGTTAGCTCTTGGTGTCGCTACTGCATTTTGAATATGTTAAATCCCTTTTTTATTGCAATATTCGGTAAATGAACGCGAAGTATAACAAGTTCCTTTATCACTTATAATTCTACTGGGTACTCCAAATGTCTCGATCAGCGCGTCGATAAAGTTTAAAACAGGTCTTGTTGATGTATTTTTTACTGGTCGGAGGATCGTATATTTAGTGAAACTTTCTACACCCATTAATAAGTACTTATTTCCACGACTACTTGCATTAAAAGGTCTTAAATGATCTAAATAGATCGTATGCAATGGTGTTGCGATCTTTTTATAGGATATAACAAGCCTTCTTGTTTACCACTGGGTTTTTTGTAATACATACAGGATATGCAGCTCTTAATATACCTGGTGACATACTTTCGCATTTGTGGGAACCAATATGCTTTACAAAGTTTATTTAAAGTCTTTTCGACGGAAAAGTGTCCAAAATCGTCGTGAGCGGATCTCACAATCTGTTGACGTAGAGCCCGTGGAACCAGCCATTGTTTTCCATTTTGGGAAACTCTATAAATGCGCCCTGCTTCCAAAGAATAATCTTTATGAATACCGCGCTCATAATCCGTGTTTGGTTTTCGTTGAAAAATTTCATGAATCATTTTAATTTTTGCATCACACAATTGGCTTCTTCTGTCCTTAATGGTGTCTCATCTTCTTCCACACGCAGAACCAAATTTTCTTCAATTTCTAACGGCGATTCATCCGCAGGGCTACGATTTAATGTATCTACGTGCTCCATCCTAATTCCTGCTCTGTGTTCTACTGTGAATGAAAATTCTTGAAGTTGCAGCCACCACCTGGGGATCGAGGTATAAGATCTCTCTTATTAGCGGCTGATTTTATTGCACTGCAATCCATTACTACTTTAAAGTTCAATCCCAACAAATATATCATATACAGATACAAATATATATACAGCCGCCTAGAACCGCCAGTGTTTCCAACTCATAAGAGTGATATTTTTGTTCAGCTAGTGTCGTTTGCCTACTATAATAAGCGACTGGCTTAAGTTTATCGCAACTTTGTTGCTGCAACAGAATCCCTGGAAGTCCCAGTTGACTTGCATCAGTATGTAATTCTGTCAATGCGTTTGGATTAAAAATTGTTAATAATTGCTTCTGAATTAAATACTCTTTCAGTAGTTGAAACGCATCTTCTTGTTCTTTTTTCCAGTTCCAAACTTCGTTCTTTTAAGTGAGACTTGTTGGTGGTTTTCCTAAAATAGCATAATTTTTGACAAATTGACGGAAGTAACCAGTCAGGCCAAGGAACTGTTTTACTTGATGTACATTTACTGGTCTCGAAAACTCTGCTATACTTTACGTTTTTAATTGACTAGGCCGAATTCCTTCTTCATTAATATGAAATCCGAAATATGTGATATCAGTTTGAAAGAAATGGCATTTCGCTGGATTTAAAGTTAAATTGTATACTTCCAGTAGTTTCAATATTATTTTCAATCGCGATAGTCCATCTTCAAAAGTACAAGCGGGTATCAAAATATCGTCCAAGTATACTAGTGCGATTGTTGCCTTGAAAGATCCCAGAATCTTGTCTATCATTCGTTGGAAGACGCTTGGAACTGTACTTAGGCCAAATGGCATCCTATTAAATTCGTAATGTCCGTCGGTTGTAACGAATACAGTTTTATTCTATGAACTTTCTTCAATTGGAATCTGATAATAACCCGAATACATATCTAAACTCGAATAATACTTATATCTCTGCAGTTGATCTATTTGGTCATCAATTCTTGGCAGAGCAAAATTTTTGCATTAACTTTACGATAATCAATGCACAGTCTATCTTGACCATTTTTCTTTTTCACTAATAGAACTGTTGATGAAAAAGATGATACTCACTCGCAAATTATACCATTTTCTAGTAATTCATTAGTGATTTCCCTTATCTTAAGTTGACCTTCAAAATTCAAACGGTATGGTCGATAGGTGACAGGTGTTTCGTCAACCAGATCTATGCGCATTTCCGATGCCGAGGTGCATCCGATTTCACTCATGCTAAGAGCAAAGCAATTCTTATACTTTGATAATAGCTTTTAAACTGATTCCTTTTGATCTTTCGTTAATTTGTTTATATTATAATGTATATGACAATTTTTAGATAGCTTTTCCACACATTTCCGTGATTGTGAGCCCTTCGTACTATTTTCTACACAAGGGGCTCCTCTGGCCAGAATCTGCTTGTGGTTTATTAGTAGATCTTTTCCAGATGTGTTGATTATAGGAACAAAACAATCCTTATCCAAAGAAAAATTCATTATACATCCAGGTAAAAAATGTTCATGGTGTTCCATAAGTCGAACGCTACCTGCTACATAGACATCACCTTCATAGTCAGCTTTACATAACACATTCGCTGCATGTTTCGGTGGCAAAAAAAACAGTTTCCTTTGCCCAAATCGGAATCTTAACCGGAGAAACACAATTGATCTGTGGTAATTCATTTAGAAAACTATCAAACATTCTCAGACATTTGTTATCTTGAACTAAGGCTATATGCTTCTGCTCAGTAAAAGGTTGTCCAATAATGACCGGGATTTATTGTTGAGTGTTCGGAACAATCCTAAACTCCATAGATGCTTACGCTTTGTCTATACTGACTTGCACGCCCTTAACTTTTCCGAGGCTTTTTACAATACCACCACCAAAGCCTCTAATTATATTACTTTCAGAGTGTAACTTAATTTTAATTGTTTAAAAGTGTCTGCACGGATTGTATTAACACTAGCTCTTAAGTCAATAAACCCCCTATATTTCATACCAACCTGAATTATCAGAGCTAATCTTCATGACATGACTTGAGTTTTGATTACTGGAATTACGCCTTTTTTTCTTCCATGTTCTTCTCTCAGCACGTACTTTTCTCGCTTTGGGCATGTAGATAATAAGTGGTTTCGACTCCCACGCTTGTCATAACTTCCGGTATCGATAGCTATTATTCCGTTTAGGAGAATATATACGTTTTTATACTGCTTTTGTACTCTTCGGCGCTGAAGCATAGCTCTCGACTGTAGTCACCGTGTAGTTAATCTATCATTGCGATAGAGAGTGTAGTTGGGAATGCGGAACTGGTGACAGGGTTTCAGGAAAGTTTCTTGAATTTGCAGGATGTCAACTCTGTGATCAAGCGAGAATTGTGTGAGCTATCCCTTTTTATTGATAAGAGAGTTGGCATTCCAAGAGATGATGGAGATCGGTCTCTGATTATTTCCTAGCAAAATGAGAAGCGACGCTTGACGTTGGGAGGGATGACTGATCATTGAATATGCTTTGGACCAATTTGGCCATCATGTCTTGCATCATATGCTGGAATTGCTGTTGCATACCAGCGAACAGCTGATCCATTTGCCCCGAGCTGGGGATCGCACTTGTGTTCCCCATCTGAGCTTGGGGGTTGGTTGGTTTTGTGGTTGTTGTTTGCTGTTAGAGGGGTTGATTTTTCGCGATTTCAGCGAAAGTTTTTTTTTGAGATTTTGGGGATTACACGGGCAACCTCTGTAGCTTGCTGGGTGGTCTCCTCCACAACTTACGCATTTTGCTTTTTCTTCAGGTTTTTTTCGGATAACACTTGAATTGATGAAGATCATCACATTTCACGCATCTTGGTTGCGCGTGGCAGTTATTTGACGAGTGTCCAAACTGCTGGCAATTATGGCATTTTGCTTGACCTTTTCTAGGTTTTTGGGTTTCTACCTGAACTAGTAGGTGGCAAATGGCACGAATATTGCAAATGCTCGTTTCATTTTTGGGCAATAATACTTTTAGTAGTTTGGACGTTCGTGTTCTTGTTTTCAGGAAGAAACACTCAATCGGATGAAAGCCCTGTGCTTGCAAATCTTCTACAACTTCTTGAGAAGGGATGCCGTGTAGGCCCCTGATAATAACGTTCAGGATTTTCTCCTCAGGGCGGAAATAGGTATGGTATTGTATTTTTCTCTGGGTTAGGAATTTCGTCATGTTTCGGTGGTCTTTGATTGATTCGGGACTTATCTGAAATCCTAGATAAATCCTTTTTGCTGACGTGAATTTAAAGTTCAGTCTACGAAATTCTCTTTCTACTTGTAACCATTTCTCAGGCTGGCGGAGAATGATTGGTACAGTCTTTGCACCGGTTGGAGGATTTTGTGGCTTGGAAACTGTATTTTTTGGGTCGAGTGTAATTTTTTCTACCGGTTTCGGTGAAGGAAGTGACGGAAATTCTTCCATTTCTACGTTGCTAACGTCAGGAGTTACTGAGAGGTTACTTTCATCATCAGAAGAATCTACTGTTTTAGAGTCACTACTATTTTCGGTCCTCTTCCTTTTGTTGGAGTGCCATTAACCGCTTTGTTTTTATTTGCTGTTTTTAACTTTTTTTAATCTCTTGGCGCCTACCATGGAGTTTTGAAGGGATTTAAGTTTCTTCAAATCTGCATTTTGAGATCTTTGCTGTTCAAGTTCGAACTTGATGCCCTCAATAAGCTGGGCCTGTTGTGCTAGATCGGCTCGAAGACTTAAAATAATGCTTTCTTTGTCTATGGGTTCAGAGAGATTAAGGTCGGAGTATGTCTCCGACCTCTCGTAATTAGTCATATTAAATCCTCTTCAGTACAGGAAGGATAATTTAAAAAAGAAAGATTGATATTTTTGTTTGTTTTCAAACGTTTAACCACCCTTACGTTGAAATGACTAACCTTTTTTAATCAGCTCGTTTTGATGTCCACTTATTTTCTGTTGTATTATTCTTTTTCGATGTCTGTTGCCACACAGCCACTACCTGCTCGGCTGAACTCGATTCCCCTTTGGGATATCTCCTCATCGCCTGCTGGTCACTTATGTATTTCGTTCGCTCTTCGTCTTTATCGTTCGGCTACTCGAATGCGTCGTAATCACTTGCCTGCTCGGCAACGTCGTAATCGCTCGACTCGAACGCTAATTATCGCTCTTCGTCTCCGCTATTCGCTATCGCTCGCTAATGATCAAATCGCTCGACGTCTCCCCTGTTCGAGTGCTAGGCTCGAATTGTGGTGTCTTCTGAGTTGTAAAACCTGCATTTCTATTTAAATGAAACAAGCGTATAAAAGAACATGTGCGCTTTTATTGATGTGCATTAATACAAATCTTGGTTTAGACTTCTTCGCGTCGCGGTCGTCTTCCCCTTTCTTTCCTCTGGTCATCTGAAACTAAAATAGAGAGACGTGAGACCAACGCTCAGTGAATAGCTCTCATTCACACAATCACAGTCTCTCATAGTAACACTTGCACACAGTTTCATCCCACATAAACAATTCCAGACGAAAAATAGGTCTATAGCTATTTAATAGGTCTTGATCCTTATCCGGTTTGATTATCGGCACTATTTTAATTTCCAGAAACTCTTTAATGTTGCATCTATTGTTTACTAGGAAATTGATGGCTTTCACACAATTAAGTCTGCTTCCTACATTCATTTTTTTGTCATCATGTGCGATGTTATCCGGACCGAGTGTCGATTTTCTTTTATGAGCTTTCAAGACTATTTCAAATTCTTTTAGTGTAATTATAATAGGGCTGCTTGGAGCAGGAAGACTTTCTACAGACCAAGCGCTTGGGATAATCAAATTGAGAAAAGAACCATCATTAGCATTATTCAGAAGGTGGAATGCGCTTTTGAGGTTTTGTTTTTGCATTTTTTAATCAGATTCCAAAAATCAATTTTCTTTCCATTAGTTGCAACTTTAAGTAACATTGTTCCAAGCTAAGCGTTTTTCTTCTCTTATTTCTTTTATCAAATCTTCCTTTGCCACACAGAGTAAATTAAATATTCTAGATGATCTTAAAATATTAAACACTTACAAAAAGCCTTTTTTAAATTCCATTTTTCTATTTTTCTCTAATGGAATCATTCCACTAGATCTTAGGAGTAAAGCTCTTTTCTTTTTATCATGCATTTATTACGTAAACTTTTCATGTCCTCGGTTATATCTTTTAGCCTATCTGGGCAAAAGTGTTTTGCAATTTCCGACTTAAGTTCTGAAGCATTAATTCTCGACTGCAAAGCCTTTTCATGTTAAATGAGACGACGAGGAACTGGGTTCGTTTGGAGCTGGTGAAGTGATTCACGCTTAATCCAGTTTTCTCGGTGAGCGGTCTTGCGCTCAGCTATGAATCTTAGTTACATTGGGTACTTAGATTTAGTTAGTGTGCAGATGGTTTGCACTAGCTAGTGATTTTTCTGAGGTGAGGGTATATTTCGTATGCCTTGGTTGGGAATATGAGAATATCCATGGTGCTATTAGTAATGCGTAGGATTTCCACTTGCCACTTGTGCAAACGATTTCCTCAAGTTCTTTAGATTGCGCTTGCAGTCCCCATAGCTCGCAGGATGTTCACCTCCACAGTTAGCACACTTTGGCCTTTGTTCCCTTGACTTTTTGCAGTCTGAGAAGTAGTGGAGTCTGTCGCATTTGACGCATCGCTGGCAGAGTGTCCAAACTGCTGGCAGTTGTGACACTGGGATTGTCCAGATCGCGGATTTTGTGCTTCAACTTTGCACATTAGGTGGCAGATGCCCTGCATGTTATATTGTTGCAATGCTGACAGTAAACACGGTTCGAACTCAATCACCATCATCATACTTCGACGCAGCACCAGGAAAAATTAAAAATCGATGGAATTCGTGTAGAAAACAGTTAATCCACCGAATATGGTGACGATGGTGTACCAAGTATACTGTCCTCGAAAGAAGCTCTGCTACGAATATTCAGTAGCGGCATTACAAATAATACCTTCATCGCATTTACTCCTGAACAACTAATTCACGGTGGTCTATATATAATGTCGTTAACACAACCGATTCGTGTTATGGATGTCTCCGATAGCGGTCATACTGCTATAATTAAAACTACATTTCCCGAAGGCAAATACGAACTGTTTCTGTGTGCCAAAAATGATGACAGTGATGTAATGCATAATCTCACGTCAGCGAAACCATTAATACATGAAGGTTCTGATTCGTGGGCTAAAATTAATACACACAACTCAATGCTACACTATGGCTTTCGATTTGTATTATCCTTACCTGCTTGTGTTTCTCTTCAATTTTTTTTCGGTTTGAATTTGGGTCTAACGTACTGGTCAATTCACTTTTCACAATTCTCTTGGATGATTTGACTTCTGGAATATTCGCTGTCGTATTCTCAACGATTTCAATTGTAATATTTGGTGAAATCACGCCACAGGCTATATGTTCCCGACTTGGTTTGGCTGTTGGTGCGAAAACTGTTAATGTCACAAAAACTCATCATGGGTCGGACATTTCCTATGTCGTTTCCTATTGCGGAAAGTCTGGACCATGTCCTGGGCGAAGAAAGCGGCAGCGTATACAATCGGGAACGTCTGAAGGAGCTGTTGAGAATGAACTCAGGCGACTTGGACAAGGATGAAGTGAATATTATTTCGGGTGCTCTAGGGCTTCGTAAGAAGACCGTTGGCGAAGTAATGACTCCTATTGAGGATGCATTTATGTTGTCACTAGATGCGATTTTGAATTTTGAAACCGTATCTGAAATAATGAAATCGGGATTCTCACGTATTCCTGTGTACGATGGGACACGAACCAACATTGTCACATTGCTTTATATTAAAGATTTAGCGCTCGCCGATCCAGACGATAACACACCGTTGAAAACATTTTGCGAATTCTATCAGAACCCTTGTCATTTTGTGTTTTGTGATGCAACATTAGATGTTATGTTCAAGCAATTTAAAGAAGGCCGTAAAGGACATATGGCCTTTGTACATCGCGGAACGATAAGACGCTAAACAGGTCGCTGAGCAGCCAGGACGAAAAGTCGAACAGGAGTTGAGAAGGTTCGAAGCTGAAGTCCGAAATCGTGAAGCACAACCCCAGGTTAACATTTTTTCTTAAAAAAGTCATCACTGACATTTGAACGAATTCAGCTGTACAGCGATCCTGGTGCCGAATTGCCGTACCTTATGTTTTGGTGATGCCATAATGATTCAGAATCACGTGGAAATCAGGGGAATTGGAAAGAAACCGCTCTAGCGGGATAATGAAAAATTTTTCGATTCGGAACAAAGAAAGTGGAGTTGAAGATGGACTGTTGAATGTGAAAGTTGAAGTTTTGGCGGTTTTTGGGAAAAAATTTGAATAAAAGTCAAAGTGTACGAATTATTACAGTCAATTATTATTACAGTAAAGTGAGAAATTAATTAAATAAATAAACTGTTGAAGGAGAAAGGTGGAAATTATCGGCGATTTGGAAGAAATTTGAATAAATTCAAAGTGAGAAAGTTTAAACACCTGAAAAAGTGAAAAGGAGATTTAGTGGCAGAAACATCATAATTCATTGATTAACGACTGGAGAAAAACTCAATATATGCATGACGGCAACTTTGGACAGAATTGGCAGGTTATTCGAGTGATTTCATCGTTCTTCGCATGAAGTATAAAAAAAAAACCACTCGGACCAGATAAGTAGCTTTTGTTCCTTTATTGTTTGAAAGGCATGCATGAACAGTGTGGGGGTCAAAGAAGCGACAAAATATGAAGACTGCACATCTTGGGATTCCTTTCTTAATTTAAAAACCTAGATTGAATGCACGCATAAGACACCAAGGAGATAAAACTACTTTTACACATCGCAGAGCTGGGAGTTAACGGAATTGCGGTTGAATTTAGACAATGAAGAAAAATCACCAAAGGAAATTATTTGTTTCAAACATTTATTGTTAAATCGAGTACTACTTAATTTTTTCTTGTTTCAATTCTGTGGGTGGGAATTTGTATTTTTATACTACAATATCATAGTTATATGTTTATACCAAACATTGCTTTAAGTATTTATTTATTGGTCTGCATAGCGTATTATATCTCTAACAATTTTCAGAATTATTGTATGATCGGTGTAAACTGATCCCGGCCGGGGTTGAGTACGAAAAGAAAACCCCCCATCCAATTTATTCAGGCATTTTAGTTATTATTTGAAACTGTTTGGATTGTAATTATTCTATCTGATTTCCATTTGATTTGAATGATTAGCATGAAGTTGTGAATTGAATTTACTGTATTGAATTTAGTGGATTTGATCATTTTTTTTATTTTAGTTTTTTTTTGCTTGTATTTTGATTTTTTGAGTTATTTTAGTAGTTATAATGCATGAAAAATAAATAATTCAGTAATGTTTCCTACGGACTTCTTTGTTTTCCCTCCTTTTTCTGTTTGTGATTGATGAATGTTGTACTGTCAGCGTGCCATAGCATGAAGAAATCTTCCGCCCGCAAACCCACGCCAGGCTGAGCTAGTCGGCAGGGAAAAGGCACGCCGGGCAAGAACAGGAAGAATTCTTAATAAATATATGCTGCACTGACGACTGCTCGACAAAGTTTAGTCAGTTGCAACAATATATTTCCTTTCCACTTCTGGGGAGGAGAACTTTCAGTAGCTTTGAGGGACATGATCTGATTTTAAGGAAGAACGTTTCGATAGAGTGGAAGCCCTGACTTTTTAAGTCTTCTTTGACTTCTTCAGGAGTTAAACCGTAGAGCCCTCGGATGATAAGGTTCAAATTTTTTTCCTCGGGAAGGTAGTACGTGTGGTTCTGTACCTTCAGTTCGGTGAAGATCTTGGCGATCTTCCTGTGGTGGGAAATGGTTGAGGGAATAATCTGGATTCCCAGATATACTCTTTTCGCCGCTTCAAACTTAACATTCCGTTCCTTGAAAAGTCAGGCCATGGCAATCCATTGGTCCGGCTGGCGTAGTATTATTGGTACTGGTTTGATTGCTGGCGACTCAGCATCGATGGTTGTCGGAGGTCTGTTTGGTGTTGTAGTCGTTTCGTGTTTTTATGATGGATGACTTTTTGTTTGTGGTTGCGTTGTTTTAGTATCGTTTGACTTTTTCGGTTTTGTTTTATGGGTGGATGCAGGAGAGAGAAGGGGGGGGGGGGGTATTCTATATCGTCAATTATGATCTATGTTACCGTTTTCTCTTTCTTCTGAGTCAGTAAATTCCTGTTGCATGTTGTTGTTGTTTTCTGTATGTTCGATGTCGGGAGCCATTTCGATGTCATCGAAATATCTGTCATGTTCTGCTGTAGTTTTGTCGCTTTCGGAAGCGGAGGTTGGAGAGATGGAGGTAGTTTGGGGAGAAGAAGATGCCGTTTGTTTCCTTTTCCTTTTGTTTGGTATTTTCTGTTTCTGTTTGTTTTGTTGTTTCATTAGCTGACTAAGCAACTCTTCGTTACGTTTCATTAATTTTTTATTGTCACGTCGTTGTTCAGCAAGTTCGTTTTGTGTATCTTCCAGTTGCTGTACAATTTGATTTAGTTGTTCGCTTAGTTGAAGTTGGTTTTCTCTGTCCTTTCTGTTTTTTTCGAGCTGATCGGTCAGAGCTGTGATCAGTCGATCTTTGTCCGTTTCGTTCATTATCTCTGTGTTTTGTGAAATGGGTTGGCTTTGAACAAGACACACCGCCAGCCCCACACTCAGAATTCGGTATTTAATCACTGTATTATTTGCCTGTACCCTGACGTAACCTCAAAACGTTGCTGGTTGCTGCTTTCTTTCTGATTTTTCTTTTCTTCTCGTCTTTGTTGATTTGGAACTTTGCCACTATTCTGGCATTTGGTTTAAGTGTTAAATGAGAAGATGACCACTACTGCTAATATCATTCATGTTAGTTGACCATTTGAATTTTCTCGGAGGGGAATTTATAAAAGTTAAGTCAGGAACAGATGATCCTCTAGAGCCATTTCGAGTTTTATGAAAATAAGAATGCGAGCCATTATTAATGCATTTGATATTTAAGGCGCTGGAGATTATTTGTAGAATATTTCCCTTCCTGCTGGTTTTGACATCACCCCATTTTTTTGCTCTAGCATTAAAGTCCCCGTACCATATTATCATGAAATTACTTTGGAAATCATTAAACAACCTCTCAACTTCTGTTTGAAAGAACACATTATCTAAATCTGGGGGACAATATATGGAAAAGATTGTTATTATTTCTTTCAGATTCATTATTCTAATTGCGATACATTCTAATCTAGTATTGATTTTCAGTTGTGTAAATTCAAGGGTTTTATTGACTAATATTGCTCCTTCACCACCAGACATGTTTCCTCTACTTGTTACAATTGTTTTATAGCCATGAATTCAGTTTTCATTATTGAATGCATCATTTGTGAAAGTTATGGCACACATATATGCCACATCTATACTATTGTGCTGTAATACACCTTCTAACGTATATCTGTTTTTTATAAGACTTTGTATATTATGCTGGAGAATTCTCATCTTAAATTGGAACTATTTGTGCTTTTATCATTAATTGCTGTACTATTATTACTGTTCATATAAGAATTTACAAACGCAAATATTTTACTGACCAATTCCACCAATTCGTTATTATTGTTGGGAATATTATTAAGAAATCCCTCTTTAGAGATTTTACTAATGAATTTATCAAACTCGGACGTTCTAAAGTAATTTGGATTGTCCAAAATTGAAATTGGCGGACTCTTTTCAGGGGCCTCATTCGAGTTCTTAATTATTCTAGCAATACTATTATTAGTTGCAGCTGTGAACTTAGCCACTGCAGCATACTTTCACTTAGCCAGTGTTTTCCCCATTAATTTGACCCGGCAAGCTCGGAAATTCATTGCTAAGGTCAAATTCTTTAAGCAAAGCAAAACTTTTCGCGTTACTTTTGGGGAACCAACTTTCTAGCTTCAAATGTCGAGATATTTTTAATTGATGCTAATTCCATCGTCAGTTCTTCTTTTAACGTTGCAGGCCATGCACGATTTTCAAAATTATGCTCTCTACTGTTGCATAGAATACACTTCATGCCTTCGCATTGGCCTTTACATTCATATTCTCCGCATCTTAAACATCTTGCTGTCTTTGCTCGGCAGAATTTTTCAATGTGACCAAATCTACCGCATTTTTTTTGATTCAAAATCTCGGTTTAAATATGAATTGATTTACTTTAATTTTAGCATACTTTAGTTTAATAATATCAGGTACTTCTTCACTTTTGAAGGTTGGTTTTACCGTTTCCGAAGGTATGCAATTTCCATTGTTATTTTTGTTTTTGACAAATATTCTCTGCACCGCAACAATTTGACAATTAACCAGCGGAACTCCCATAGCATTACATGAGATCCCGTTTTCTAATATATCAGATTCAGTTATATATTTAGGGATTCCTGTCGCAGCACCATTTCTAAGCAACAGACTATTAGGAATGAACCCTATACAACCTATTTTATTTAAAATGTCGTTTTCCAAAAATCTGTTAGCATCTACAGCCTTTTCAAAGAATATTCTAAATATATTACTCCCGTCTCTGTTTGAATCGACAATATTTCCAATGTCTCGATTTTTGTCAAGTGTAGGAAGTGGATAGCTTTGTAGTGTAGGAAGTGGATAGCTTTCTTAATAGCTACCATATAGCTTTTCCTCTTATCATTCAGATCATATTTATTAATAGATTTGTTGCCCTGTGTTTGGTTAATCCCCTTGCTAATAGTCATATCACTAGGTTTATTTAACTGTGACATGTTGTCCATCATTTGATCATGTAACATATTAGACTCCTTCACTACCTTAATACTAGTTTTAATATTTTTACTATTTACACCTATATTTGATCCATCATTCCTTCTTTTAGTAGGATTAGGCGAATTCGACAACTATCAGGCACTTGTTTTAATGCACCTTTCGTTATCATAGCTGCTCTTACTGTATTTTCATTCAACTTAACTACACTATATGTAGCCTTGTTAGATGGCTTAACGTCAGAGGCCATTTTTATCACTTATTTTTTCCTATCTTTACTAATCCACTAAGAAATATGTGCCTTCTCGACTCAAAAATGTGCACAACAGAAACAGTTACAGTTCAAACTTACAGTTTGAATTCACAGTAATAACAGAAAACATGCACTGTATTTCCCTTTGAACTTCTCAAATTTTTGAAAGGAATTTGAGTTTAGGACGGGTGGGAACTTTACAGAAATCTCTCCAATCTCTCCGCAGAATGACTTCTCCATTAAAAAAACCCCGAATCAGTATACTACCCCAGTAAAAAGACAAACTTTTCCGAGAACTACTTTGAATACTACGCCGTTATCTCAGATTTATGTAATAGTTAGTTATGTAATACTGCATAGAGTTAGTTATGTAATACTGCATAGAACTAGCAGTGCGCTAACCGGCATATTTGGTGTATAATAATTTTTCGTAATGTCACTTTAAAGAGTCTTTGAAACACGAAATCCATCCGTTAGCTGCATAAACCCAATGAACAATTGGTTGCGCTAATCCAGTGTAGATAGCGCGCTGCCGTCATTTTAAGGAAAATGATAGTCCGCTGCCAGTATTATGTGGGCATCATAATGGTTCCCAATTCAGGTGAAGGGATGGCCGGTATGCGGAAGATGAACGCGTGAATGCGACAATGACATTTGAAAAAGAACCCACCAAAGCATTGAAATTTCGTTTTCATCCGATGACATCATCGAAAGTATCAGTGATTAAACTCTATCTGGGGCTGCCATCCGAAAACTTTTCTTAAACATTGGTTGCTTATTTTGTTGTAAATGCTTTGCTTCTGAATACATAATGGAAGCATCCGTGTTGGCGGTTAGATTTTCACCGGTTTAACAGCAATCTGGAGTATTTCTTTACCAAAACTCGTTATTCTATTACTTCTATAATAACACTTTATTATCTATTCTTGAATGGCTTAAACATTAGTGGCTTAGTTGCCACTTAAGTTGATACCAAATTCTTCTCTAACTCGTATGTTCCTGTCGATTGTTGACGCGTGAAGGAACCTACGCATCATCTTTCGTCTGGACATAAGCATTTGCGATGATTTTCATTTTGTGTGTGCGATGTTGTTGCCGCTCGTCATCTGTCACGGGCCACAGTATATTCTCGAGTATATTCTCCTTTCTTAACACTCTCCCTCTCGGTCATTTGTGGTACGATCTTCGTTCGCCTCTAGTGACCTCACCGGGATGACTGCCAAGTTAGCTGCATATTTGATGCAATTTTTATTGTTGATCCGCACTATAGCTCTTCTTATTCTGCCGTCATTGCCAGGATATATTTCTTTGAACATACCTCGGGGCCAGTTGCACCGAGGATTATGTGCATCTACGACGAAAACGAGATCTCCTACTTTGATTGGTGTGGTGTCCTTGCACCATTTTGCACGTCGCGTATATTCGGGTAGCACTTCTGCTACCCATCGTTTCCAAAATCGATTTGCGAGCCACTGTGATGTGCGCCAGTTGCTAAGCAGTGATGCGGCTCTGTCATCTGGGGCAGTAAACAGTTCTCCTCCTCCTGAAGATCCTCGTAGAAAGTGGCTCGGCGTTAGAGCCTCATGTTCCGGGCTGTCTATTGGTAAGTAAACCAGTGGTCTAGAATTTGCGATATTTTCTACTTCAATCATTGAATTGAGTAGCGTTTCGTGAGTTAGGTTACGATTCGATGGTAATGCTGCGTATAATGCTGTTTTGATCGATCGAACTAGCCTTTCCCATATGCCGCCCATATATGGAATTTCCGGTGGAATGAAGTTCCAGATGATTCCTTTTGATATACATTCTTCTGCGATATCGACAGTTCTCATGTTGTTTATTTCCTTGCGTAGCAACCTATCTGCTCCTACGAAGTTGGATCCGTTATCGCTATAAATCGCGTTTGGCTTTCCTCTTCGGTTGGTGAAATTGCGAATTACTAGGATGCATGAGCTTATAGTCAGGGAACTGGCAATTTCGATATAGAAGGCGCGTGTAATTAGGCATGTAAATAATGCTCCGTACCGCTTTTGAACGCTCCGCCCAATTGTTACCAGTATAGGACCGAAGTAATCCAGACCCGTGTAGGCAAATGCTGGTTGGTATGTAGCCATTCTTCCTGGTGGAAGAGGTGCCATTCGTGGTATTGATGGCTTCGTCCTTCTTATACGACAGACCTGACAATCGGCAACCACCTTCTTGACGAGTTGTCTAATTTTTGGTACAAAGAAACGTTTTCTTAGCTCATTAACTACGGTTTCATGGTGCTGATGCAGCAGTGCCTTGTGGTAGGATCTTACTAACAAGTAACTAATCTGGCTCGATTTTGGTAGGATTATTGGTGTTCTAGCACTCGCTCTAATTTCAGCGTACACGATTCTGCTCTCCATACGCAACCTCGTATTCATCCATGAACGGAGAACATTTGTAGAGTTCGCTACTCGATGCCACTGGCTTCCCTTGTTTTATAGCGGAAACTTCAGCGCGAAATTGTTCCCATTGGGCAATTTTAAATAGTGTTTGCTCGGCTTGCTGAATCTCTGGCACCGTTAAACAGTTGGTTCTTTATATTTGGTTTGATCTTTTCATTTTCAAGAGATTAATAAATCTATGCACGGTTGCTATTGTGCGAAGAAGCCTGTTCCACGCACCAAATCTACTTACGTCTACTAGATTTTCGATTCTTCGATGGTGAGTGACGACTCCTATTGCTATTCGTTTTCGTATTTCTTCGTTATTTGGAGGCAAGAGCTTCAAGTCCTTTACAGGCCACGACTCGTGTGGCCCATTAAGCCATGCTAGGCCTGTAAACCATCGTGCTGATGCATCTAATACTGGGATATTAGTGCTCTTTGTAGCTTCGTCAGTAACGTTTTGTTTCGTAGGGATCCGATACCAGTTGTTAATGTCCGTTAATTCTTGGATCTCCAATATCCGGAACGATACGTATGCGCTCCATCTTCGGTGATTCGCTCAGATCCAGCTATGGGTGGTTGATGAGTCGGTGTAGTACATCTCCCTTTGTACTTTCACGGTCAGACAGCTTTTCAAAAATTTCACATTTCGTGCGCCAATTAATGCTGCTTCTAGCTCCAACCGCGGTATCGAAGCAGCTTTGAGGGGTGCCACTTTGACCTTTGCACCAAGCTGTGAAATGTTGACCTCTGAACCACTTTGCATTCGTATGTAGCTGACTGTTGAATATGCTTCGGCTCCGGCATCACACAACGTATGTATTTCGACTGTAGTGTTTTCGTAATTGTCCATCGTTGTTAAGTGACATCTCGGAATACGTAAATATTTAATGTCTGGTAAGACTAATCCATTGCAGCCATGTAGTTCTAACTTCGTCCAAACATTTTACTAATATTCTTGCCAAGCTGTAACACACGAGTGCTCTTTTCGCCTTCTTGAGTAGTATTGGGTCGTCAGTCATATTGATATGTATTTGTATGAGTTACTCATTTTCAAATTTGAGGTGGTACAATGTCATACTTCAAATGAAGTGTCATGTTGCATTCCTTCAATTATCTATAAGTTTCCAGCGCCGCTGGCAGCCATACAGCCCCATACCATTACGCCACCGCTACGGTAGGATAGAACATTTATGCTAAGTACTGGTTACGTTTTTTTTATAGATGGGGGATTTTTCATTATTGATTTTAGCATACTTCCACATAAGATAAGATTTTCATATTTTGGAGAATGATTTAATAGAGTATGTAGTTTTTGAATTCGGCGTTAACTCAAAAATGAAAAAAAAAAAATGTAGGTAAAACGTTTATGCTAAGGAGAGCAGTACTGTTACTAATCTACTAAACAATTTCCCAAAAATGGTAGCCAATTACTACCAAATTTTTTGTTTAAGTATCGTGCAAATCAAACTCAAAACTAAACTTGCATGCATACATTTTCGCCTTGTATAGCAATCCCTGTGCCTCAAGTATCACAAGTCAATCGCTTCAAAGTTGAGCATCAATATGACAAAAAATGAGGTGGTACAAATCAAACTCAAACTAGTCTAGCGTACATACATTTTCCATTGAGTATTACAATCGCTGCGCCTCAAAAGTCTCAAGTCAATCGCTTCGAAATTAACCAAAGCACCTCAATATGACAAAAAATGAGGTGGTATAAATCAAACTAGTCTCGCGTACATACATTTTCCATTGAGTATTACAATCGCTGCGCCTCAAGTCAATCGCTTCACCTGACATGACAAAAAAAATGAGGTGGTACAAATTTGAAGCTCGAGGTGATGTGACATTTTGTAGATGTGAATGGGACATTCGTCATGCATCTTGTATGAGTAACACAACACTATTCTTGAGGCTCCTATTACTTTCGATGGCGCTCTCTACTAGTTTTTCGTTGTATTTTCTTACATCTTCTTTTATCTTCTTTCTGATTGTTTTGCAGGTTTCAATGTATTCGATTCTTTGGATTTTCGAGGATCACTTCATTTCCCTACGTTTTCTGAGTAAGGCCTTTGTCTCGTTTGAGAGCTTGCGGTGTTTACTGTCAACGCTTGGTCCACCTACTTCTTCGGCACACTTCAGCATGATTTTTGCGAGGTGCGTTGCGTCTTTGTTACACATTTTGGAATCTAGCATTTCTTGAAAGAGAATGGCGTTGTCTCTGACGTTGTCAGTTTTGATACCTGCTCTTGTTGATTTTCTAACTCGTCTGAGCCTTTCCGTCTTTAGATCTAGGGTAATCTTTGCTCTAGCCAGACGATGATCGCTTCCTGTCCTGAAATTATTAATTATTGATACATCCTTTATTGTTCTTATTCTGTCGGCTAGGATCATGTATATTTATATATATCTATATATCAGGGGCGGCTCGTCGATGTACGCAAAGGAAGCAGTGCTTCCCTTGCTAATCCACAAAATTGATTAAATAATCAATATGAAACAACCAAAAGATTTACAATCAATATTTAACAATCAAAGTAATAACATTTATTTTCTTACAAAAGACAAAACTCCATCGCTACTATGAATCAAATGGTTTTATTTTATAACAGTCCAACTACAGAGCTTCCAAGTTAAAACTCAAACTTTGTACTATAAACTACAGGCACTACATGCCATTCAATTCAAAATATACAGTTCATTGAGATATACTATGCAGAAAAATGAAGTGATCTTGCTTCAATGCTCAAACTCGTGGTTTTCGCATAGATCTACTTAGACGCTTTGTCTAAATGATGACCACAAAATTTTTACAATCAATGTACTCAAATTGTATGGCGGACGCTGGCTCAGTTCACAGCGTCTTGGTGGATAGAAAAATTAAAAAAACCCTTGCCCCATCCACCCGCTGAACGACCCGAAAATCTTTGTTAATGAATGAACTTGATTCGTTGCAAAACTATCCGCGTCTTCTGTTATGTTACTGTTCCCCCTCATGATTTATCTGTAGATTCTCGTCTGCTCCTCTTCTTACGAGCCGTTCCCCTTACGAATTGAAGCATTTTCTGCTTTGTTCACATGTACACATGTACGATGCAAGCTATTGTGATGTTCATGTGGGGAATAGAATAGTAGGCATTTTTCCCCAGATCGGTTTTTCGTGTCTGCTTTGGGTTTGCTTTCCCAAAAGACGTAGTTTTTTGGTTCTGGTGCTTTGGTGAAATGACCACTTGATTGCCTTGTACGCCTATGCTGAGGCAGAAAAGTCATCCGCGTCTCTATTATGTTCATGACCTACGTTACAGAATTTACAGATTCTCTTCTGCTCCTTTTCCTACGAGTTGTTCCCCTTCTGATTTGATGCCTTTTATGCTTTGTTCGCATGGTGTATGTACGGTGCAAATTATTGTGATGTTGATATGGAGAATATGGTGTGCAATTTTCTCCAGAGCGTTTTTTTTTGTATCTGCTTTGGGTTTACTTTCGCAAAATGAGTTTCTCGGTTCAGGTGCTTTGGGTGATATGACCATTTGATTGCTTTCGCCTATGTTATTTCTATGTTGAATTTCTGAAGTGCTTTCTTTAGCATTTATAGTTTACATTAGGTGCGTTTTTTATGCCTTCTTCGCAAAAAACGCACCTGTAATAATTCTTTCGACGTGTATTTTTTGTATTGTCAGTATGTATTAATACGCTCGGTTAAACATGGATAAAAGAATAGTTTTTAAAGTAAATGATATCATAAAGCTCGTTAAAATGAGAGCTTATTGAATAGATTCTATTTCGAAAATTTAATATTTACCCGTTTAATATGGATTTTAAAGTGGAAAACCAAAATTAAGGTGATTGTGCCATAGAGTATTTATTGCGGTAATCTTTTTCATTGAGGATCTTATTGAGTTTTAGCAACCAAGACCAATAATTTCGCTCAGTTAACTGTTTGCAAAAGTTAACTATATTAGGCACTTTTATTGCAAATTATATGAGAAATTTATTTTTATTGTTGCATTGCCTATTTAATTTGCTAAAAGATGCATTCTATCCTCAACTTCGAGCTATTAAAAAACTTTCGCCATATATTTAGCCTGTAAGATGTTTTCAACTTAACTTTTTTTATAATTTAAAAAAAAAGAATTAAAGAAATTAGTATTTTTTTTTGCTTTCAAATACTATAATTAACTTGAACTTTTGTGAGATTTTTGATCATAGTGAGTAGGAAGCTGTTGACAATCAATCATTAGCTTTTAATGCAATTGCATTAAAATACTTAATTTATTTTTTACACGGTATTTCAAAGGTATAGTTTACTACGCGCTTCATAAGTATGCTTATCTATATTATATGCTTATATATTTTGCTTGTGCTTCTCTTAGTCTCAAAACCAAGAGCCGATATATATATATATATATATATATATATATATATATATATATATATATATATCTATATATATATATATAAATATATATATATATATATATATATATATATATATATATATATATATATATATATATATATATATATATATCTATATATATATATATAAATATATATATATATATATATATATATATATATATATATTTATAAATATATATATATATATATATATATATATATATATATATATATATATATATATATATATATCGTATATATATATTTGATACATACATATATGTGCAAAGAAATAGCAATTTTCGGGCAAACGAGGCCAGCGCGGTCTAAACTTCAAGTAAACTTTTTACAGTAAGTTTGTAGTTCTTCTCAGTACCACGTTTATCTGAAATAATTAACAGAAAATATAAAATAATTACTTTAGTATTGGAATACGTATTTATTATATTATATCGTATACAGAGTGTCTTTACACTTCACATTTTCATTTTGTCATCACTAAATCTGATTTCTGTACAATTAAAGTTAGACTTAAGAACAGAACTGTAATTGTAATGTACTTAATAACTGTGTATCATTCGCTAAATTTACTTATTTCATAGTTTTCACATATTTTCACATATTTTCACTATTGAATCGTATTACGTCGTACTGATAAGTAAATTAATCATGCTTACAAGAATTTTATATACTGGATATTTATATTTACTGCATTCTATTTATGATTTATTTGCTTTTTTCTTTGAAATTGTGTAGATACAGTACGTTCTAAAATATTGTTTATGAAAAAGTCAGCTGTAAGATGCTGATTATAACACATTGAAAGTTTGCATTTTGTTTTGAAAAACCTTCGTATACTTATCTAAGTCTTTTTAAAGTTATGTTTTCATATTCGTTATTGAAACATTCGGGTCCTGCGTCTATCCCATTTTTCCCATGTTTGTGCACATTCGATGTGCAGTTGCTTGGAAAATAACATACTGGAATTCACAAGTGAAAAACTTCAATGCTATATTTAATCAAATCAAAATCTAATATTTGTTCAAATGCTGATGAAGTTTTAATAAAAATTCTATAAAAAGTGGCATTCGCTTTGGCGTACGTATTTCAAAGTTTTTATAAACAGAATTGTTTTAAATCATAATATGGTAGACAAGACATAATATGGTATTGAAACATACTTTATAGAGCCTCGAACTAAAAGAATTGCTAATAAATATTAATGTTAATATTCGCATCCTATTATTTTAATATTGTCTATTTAAAGTTATGTCATGACAATTAGACGATAATATCTACCTTCACATCTTTATTGAAGAACAAATCAAAGATATCCGTTATATCTAGTTTTGGGTATAAGACGCAGTCGTACATGGCCAGAGACATGTTGTGAAAATATATGTGGCTATGTGTGGCATGCGGGATATGATAATCTAGTACCCACAGTGCCTGAAAGCTGGAACCGATCCTGGAATCGAGGTCTAAATTGAAACCCAGTGTCACACATAGCAGGAAACATTTCGGAAATATATCTAATAAATCCAATACATTCGTGCGTAGTTTCGGTGCTTTCTGGCCAAACATGTCCAGGAAGTACATTCACTTTTGGTCTGAATTGCAAGCCAAATCAGAGCTGCCGCTTCAAAAGCTGCATATCTAGTCAAAATCAACAAGCAGACGCGTTTTGCCTATTGACTTTGACTAGATATGCAGCTTCTGAAGCAGCAACTCTGATTCGGCCGGCAATCCAGGCTAACCATGAATGAATATATAAGAATTGTGTGGCTGCGATGGTCTAAGACCTGGAGTGAATGTGTTGGAAATATTTCAGAAATATTTTCGAAATGTTTCCGGCTATATATGGCTGCGGCTTAAGAGTTACAATAACAAAACGAATAAATATTGATGCTTGCACTGCCAGGCCTACTTCGAGCTTAAGCCCACATCACTATTCACAGCTGTAGGCTCGATATTCTCGAAAACGAATAGTTGCCACAAAAAATAAAAGTTGAGAAAATACATTCTCTCGGATCAAAATAAAAAATTAGTTGAAAACTACCAGCAAGATTTTTTAATATACTGAGTTGTGATGTTCGTAGCTGTGTGCATGTAAATATGAAGGAATCGTAGACGCGTTTAGCTCAGAAGCACGTCGTCGAAGCGCTGCTATGCTATGTCCTCTCCACACATCGTCTTCTTCGTGACCCGACTGCAGCGCATGACAATTCGAAGCATGGTGGCTATTCTGTTCTTGATGTTGTCCTTGCTGCTGTTGTGCTTGCTGCGAGTTCTGAAATGTTCCGAATGCATTAAATTCAAAAATGATAGCTACCATGATTGTTAAGTAAATTAGATTAACAAACAATCTTACCATTTGCTCAGAATTGACTTCATTCTGACTAGGATTCTGCTGGTTATTGGAAAGTGGTGGTGTCACGGATGAACAGGAATTTATGTTCGGCGGAGTGGTTGTTACTGGCGAACTTCCTGTACAGCCGACTCCGCTCACGGAGTGCTGGTACATCATTGAATCACCTAAAAAGAGAATGTATATTATAAAAAAGGAAGCACCATAAACAGTAATATGAATTAATCGTGGTTAATCGTGGAAATCTGATGGAGTGAATGACTCTGTTTCGTTTGGTGCATGAAATGAAAGGGTATGAGAGTACTGAATCGTTTGCTTGAATGTTCACGAAATTATAGTTTTATTAAACTAATCAAGCTGCAATGCAGAAAATAATGAATATTCGCGAATTTTCAGTTCACCAAAATCTTAGAACAACAATCAAAAAAATCTTTTAACAATATATTATAAATAAAAAATTCAAAAATATTCCAGTTTATGATGTAAGGTATTTACAGTTATTATAGTTATTTTACGATTACCGACATAATCGTCCATCAGAACAATTAATTCGATTAACTATTATGGATCGTTCCCGCACCATGTTTACTCTCACTGATAATACGCATACATCCAGACGTCGTACAGTGCGTAATGAAGAAACCATAGCAGCTGTAGAGCGTAGTACCGATGAAGACCCAAGTGAGTCCATTTGACATCGTGCTCAACAATTAAACCTGTGCCCATCCACATTATGGAAGATTTTACGGAAGGATCTTGGTTTGCGGGCTTACAAAATCCAACTCGTGCAGGAATTGAAGTCGAACGACCACCGGGCACGGCGTAGATTCGGTGTATGGGCCCAAGATCAAATTGCTGCTGGCCCCGAATTTTATAAGAAAATTTTGTTTAGCGATAAGGCTCATTTCTGGTTGAATGGCTGAATTAATAAACAAAACTACCGCATTTGGAGTGATGATTAATCACAGGCGGTAGTCCAAACACCGTTACATCCGGAGAAAGTCACTGTTTGGTGGCCTTTATGGGCCGGTGGAATAATTGGTCCATATATCTTAGAAAATGCTGCTGGAAATAAGATGACAGTCAATGGTGACCGCTATAAAGCCATGATCAATGACTTTCTCGCTTCGGAATTGACTCGCCGTAATGCAGAGGACCTCTGGTTTGAACAGGATGGACTTATTTAAAGAAACATTTGATGAGCGCATAATTTATCGTTTCGGACCTGTGAACTGGCCTGCAAGATCTTGTGATTTAACACCGCTGGACTATTTCTTGTGGGGATACGTCAAATCACTCGCCTACGCTGACAAGCCCGAGACGCTTGACCATTTGGGAGACAACATTCGCCGCGTTATTGGCGGGATACGGCCCCAATTATTGGTTAAGGTAGTCGAAAATTGGACCTCTCGTTTTGACTTCCTCCGTGCCAGTCGTGGCGCTCACATGCCCGAAATCACATTCAAATAAAAATGGCAGAGAACTATCTTTCCAATAAAACCAATATTTTATTTCATTTTAAAGGTCTACACCTCTAAAAAACACCCTCTCTTATGTGCCAGGTTCATTTCAAAACTATAACAATAAGTAGGTTATAAACTGCTTTGTAGTTTTAAAAAAATACTTGAATCATATATGGTGGAAAAATTTCAGTTAATCAATAAAAAAAATGTTGCTGCATAAATTACACAAGAAATTGACAGTATGAAGACAAATATTTAAAATTACAACTATTACAAATTTCAACAATTAATAACAACTCTTAAAATTGAGAAATATAATAAAGAAAAATGTAAAAAGTTCTGCCAAAGTTTATTGGTTTTTTTTTTGGAAGTAATATCGAAGCAATAGCAAAGCATCCAAAGTATAGTCTCCAAGCCTGCTTCTGAATTTATTCCCGATGTAAAAAATCGGATATCATCAATTTCTAAAAGATTCATTTCCTTTCCAATGGTTTTAAGTAAATCAGTCTCTTGTGGCATTTCACGATCAATTGTTTTCATACTTTGATCTATTTCCAATTATAGCTCTTCTAGCTTCAATTAACGACTACCTTGTCCCAATTCAATATGGGTATATACAACTGGGTTTTCCTCATTACTTTGACTACTGAGTAAAGGGTTCAGCCTCTGTATCATTGGAGTAATTTTTTTTAATATTTGTGTTGCTCGGTTTCGAAAATAGAAATTTAATTTCAATTGGCAAATTTTCATTGGCACAACGTGGATTCTGGAGATATCTTAGAATACCAGATATCTCGGCACACTCACACTCACACTCACACTCTTTTGTTTGGTTCAATATTGCAATTTTCATAGCGTTGGCAAGAATGGATCGTTTTTCTCCTAACCGCTCTAATAAACATTTTAACGAAGCATTCTCAGTGCATAAATTTGCATCTCTGCAACTTAACTTCCACAGTTAATTTTATAGAGAGTAAAACTTCAAGAATTTTTTGAATAAAATCAAACTCAGTATACTACTTTACAAAATGGAAAACCGTTCAAGCATTGTCAAGAGACTACTCCACTCCACCTTGTTTTATAATCCAGTAAAAGAGCTCGGATTTCACATAGTTTTGAAGAACATCATTTTTCGGATTTTCTATATGCATGCGTTGATGGCATAATCGTTTGTCAGATCTAGTGAGTCTTGAAGGCGATCAGGTTGAACATAAAAAGCTGATTCAGGACCGTCCAAATCTTCGTAGTCTTCGTCCAGACTATCAACTGTTTAATCAATTCTATAATCTGGAATGAACCTCCTACCTATCATAGAGAACATCGCAAACTGCCAACTGATTGGCCCATCAGTTACGATGGTAATAATGTCTGTTTCTAGAGAAATATCAAACTCAGCAAGATGCTCTTTCAATATATCTATCTCCAGTAAAATATACTGAGTGGATGTTAATATATATTTATGTAGCGTCTATTTGCAGTCAAAGCTCATTCATCAAACGTCAAACTGAACCGTTCACCTGAGATTCTAGCCTGTCATATCTCACTTTTTATTAATTTTTTGGTTTATCCTGCTTGCATTGCCTATGACCTTGTTTTTGATTGTTGTTGAGGATTTTTGTAAATATGTGTGCATTCGGTAGTATTAATTTCCTCAAATCACTCGAGATAACGAACACACTAAATGCGAAATAGTCCATACTTATTTATTTATAAATCCCTTTGATTTCGGTTTGTTTTGCTCTATTTTTTACGCATTCATGTGAGTCTGCATACTAATTGCTTTCTCGTGCATATAGATTATATTTGTACTTTTTGAGTCTTGCCGTAATTTGATTGCCGATGATGCTTGACTTTTTAAAATCTCGGGGTTTGTGGTTTCAAATCCCGAGATTTTCGCGACCAAAAGTTTGCCGGGATCCCGGGATTCGGATTCTCTAGTCACGTCGTTGTTGGTGATCTTGCGGCTTTAGCTCTTGCGATCTTGTTGACACGTGAACCCAAATGCTTATGCAAAATTCGCCACAAACTGGTTTGAGCAGTGCCTAATTCCTGAGAACAGCAAGGAATTGACAAATTTCGGTTTTGTCTCACACTTTCATGTACGGCCGCGTTATTCTCTTCACTTTGGGCACTTCTTTGTCTGACTGTCATGACAAAATTATGAATTGCAAATGTTGATTCAAATTTTTGCAGTAAACGTTCACTTGTTCGTTTATCTGGGCGATTATGACGAACGTGAATTCGACGTAAAGTTGATGTAGCGGAACGCAAATTTTGACAGTAAATTTGAACTATTTCTAAACGTTGCTGAAGCGGATCTTTATTCATGATTGAAAATGACAAAATGTCATCTGGTCAAACGTAAAAAAAAAATTAGCATGTCATTGTATGACAGGAAAATTTCAGCGAAAATCCAATGAAGCAATCATGAGCTATGATCACTGAACCTTGTTGAGTATATTCATACCTAATCCAGTCCATTGAACTAATCATTTCGAATGATGTAGCCTTCGTTACGCTTAACTCGAACGAGATCTAAATTCAAGTCTCAAAATCACAACGGAAACAGCAACTTGATCGTCATAGTATGCTAATATTAAAGGTGAAATATTTTCCAAAATAAGTTACGTTTCCATTTTTATTTAAAGAAAAGAAAAGATTTGCATATTAATATTTTACAGCTAGTCGACTGAGTGTACTATATTACCATAGTCTGAGCTAGTACACAATAGTAAAAGAGTTTATCTTTTTATTCGTTTCCTCCTTTTGTGTCAATGTGATTTTAACCTGATGTAATCGCATACGAATTGATGCTATGTATCGTTTTTCTTCAAATAGTTTCAATTTTCTATCATTTCAACATCTCCGTCGACCTTCGAACTGTTTTTACTCCAGAACGTGATATCACTTAAGAAAAAACATGACACCGACAAGAGATTAATTGAAGAAAGCCCGCCACTGAAATGCATTAAGCAGTTTCGTGTCCGATCGACCATAACAATTGTACAATACATATCTAATTGGAAATGTAAGCACAAAATACAAAAATCGTGAGTTTATAATTTCTAAATACTGGAAAAAATCACTTCATATTTTCACAGATTTTGTAACGAAATGCTACGATTTCTTATTTCGTCTGTTATTTTTCGAATTGAAAGGAGAGGATGACACGAAAAATATTTTTTTCGTCGCCTGTAGACAAATATGACTATTTATTTTTGTCGTGCACAAAAACACTGCTCAAATATTGAAAACATCAAAACGATCTGTAATTTTCCACATTTTAGTGTTCGATGCCTGGACTACTATTATAAATGTTGAACTACGTTTTTTTTAGGCTTGTGACCTAGGCGTTGGTCATTAATTTTCACACATTTGTTTAATCACGACAGAAATCAGCTAGGATGAGAATAATAGTTTTATGCATCGTTTGAGCGAGAACCAAAAAAAACCGTATTTCTCTGAAGATAACTTATTATTCAATTCAAAAATTCTTTTTACAAAGTTTTGTATTGTAATCAAGATCAACGCCACGTATCGTGTTCCCAAAAGTTTATTACTACTTCCACTCGTGCGGTCAAATCAATAGTGTTTATATTTAAGTGCTGTTTCTGATTTGCTTTCGCACCATGTGACTCACATATATTTGGTTAACTGTTTCTGCATAGGCACATGCTGAATGCAAATGTAGAAACGTGATCTAAATTTATTGATTTCAATATTATTGCGAAATATGAATGCAATTAAAAAAAGTCTAGCGCATCAGAACCGCTAGAAAACTAATTTTCGAAGAAATTGTCTTTGAGTGACAAAAAAATGTGGGAAGACGTAAACATTTTTTGTACAACCATTCCTTATCACAAGCAACAAAACTCAACTGTAACACAAATTATGAAAATTTTCAGTGCTGGCAACACTTCCCCAATGAAGCAGCAATAAGTTTACCTTAACAAGCACATACTTAAATCAACTTATCCTTTGAATTTCGTTCTCATCGGAGGATTTCATCGAAAATTTCAGCGGTTAAACGTTGTTTGAGGCTGTCATCCGAAAAATGTTCAAAACTCGGAAAATTTAAAAATTGGTTTCTTATTTTTATCGCAAATGCTTTTCATATGAGTACGTAATTTGAAGCATCTGTTGGTGCAATCAAAACTTTTCAAATTTTTAAAACGTTAATATTTGTTGTTAATTTTCGTTGCAGGATCATTCTCAATTGCAAATCTAATGACATAATCGCTCAGTAAAGAAATTCCCCAAAATTACAAAAATGGTAATAGCTGGCAGCCCTTTAATGATTTTTGTACGAAATTCCTACGACATTTACTTCACATTAAGGTCCATTTACTGCATGAACTTCGTTTTGATTTCTACACTGGACCGGAAGTTATAGGGAAAAAAGCTTTATTTTGCTGAGCAAATTTGCAAGATTTATGAGACAAAAATCACCACAGCTGCCAGCCCTATACTAATTTTTCAACCAAATTTTCATCAAATGTTACATAGAGTAACATCCAAGTACTGTGTGAATTTTGTTAAAATCTGATGGCTGAATAGGAAGTTATAGGCCAAAAAGATGTTTTTTTTTCTCAGTTATTTTTCAAGATGGTACCACTGCCACAGGGTTGCCCGCATTTCCAAATCACTTCTATCAGACCTGGTCCTAGCTAATACCAACATGTTCTGTAAATTTCATTATGATCGGATAATCCGGTCGTCAGTTCTCGTGAACAGAACTTTCGAGTGCTGAAAATAGAGGTAATTTGGTGATGGGTCGCCGTTCTTGTGCAAATCGGAGTTTTGAAAATTTTATCTTGAGATGAAGGACAAAGGATAAAATTTATCAAAGATTTGAAATTTTTGTCAAAAATCAAAAATTTTTCAGGAAGGTCAATGATTTGAAGGATTTTTTTTCAGCAGCCTGCTGTAGCTACAGGGTTCCCCGCTTTATGTTCAAAATCTATGTGTGCTAAATTTTAGTCAACATCAATACGCTCTGTAATTTTCACGATGATCCATTGTTTTTCTTACAAGTAATGACAAATCAAAATTTGAAAAAAAATCCTTGCCTACTTTTAGGCACCCTGCACCCACACACGGCTCAAAATTTCCAATTCTTTATCATAGACCAGCTTAGAACATAATTAGTTTTCATTCCCAATACTTTTCTTTAACAAAAATTTACACTGCTTGGAAATATAGGAGTACCTCATTATTCTCTAAAATGCTCGCCGCTGCCAAAAAGTTTAGCATATCTGAATTTGTCATGGACCTACCTACTATATACATCTACGTTCTCCGAAAATTTCAGCTCAATCGGATCGGCCACTCCAGAGATTATCTCCCTAACACTAATGTTCGAAGAACAGTAGAAAATTTGTGCAGATTTTGAGTCCGTATTCTATCACTAGGTACTTATAGCCACTACGACTAGCTACTTCTCTTACTTAAGACCAATACACCCTAAGTAATAATAGACCCTGAGCTTATTTTAATTTCGATGACTTCATCGAAAGTTACAGCGATAGAAAGGTGTTTGAGGTTGCCATCGGAAAAATGTCCAGACCTTAGAAAATTTAAACATTGTTTACTTAGTAAAGGTAATTGAATTTGATCACGGTTCCCTTCTTGTCTATAAATCAGTATAGACAACGTATATCATTTCTAAAGCTTATCGAAGCCGAGCATATTGAAACGGGAAACTCGATCGTTTTGCGGAATCTGCCTCCGAAAGAAGAAAAAACAATTCCAATTGTTTACTTACTTTCATCGCGAATGTTTTTGAAAAAGCAAAAACGCCTCGTGCTAGCAAAAGAAAATAGCAAAAACGCCTCGTGCTAGCACCGAGACCAAAAATATATCACATCTGCCGCACGTTGAAGTTAACCTGCTCTGTGAATTTCGTATTGAACTTGGAAGTTATAGGGATACAATGAAATTTAGGGTTTCTATTCGCAAAAGTTTTCAAATATCCTAGATCTTAATATTTGGTCTTTATTTTCACTACAAGATCACTACGATTTGATAAAATCGCTTATTAAAGATTTGCTAAAAAATACAAAAACAACCATAGATGGCAACCCTATCATTGTTTTTCCAACTAGATTTCTACTGAATATTGCCTACAACAAGTTTAATTTGCTTCTCGAATTTCGTTATGATTCCATGACTATACTGGAAGCTATAGGGCAAAGAGCTTTATTTTCCTCAGCAAATTTTCAAAATCTAAGACACCAAAATTACCATAACTGGCAGCTCCAACCGAATTTTTCAGCCAAATTTCTACCAAACGTGGCTTAGAGTAAATTTCGTCAAAATCGAATGACTGAATCAGAATTTATAGGGCTAAAAGCAGTTATTTTTCTTAGTGACTTATCAAGATGGCACCACTGGCACAGAATTGCCGTTATTTAAAAATCACTTCTATCAGACCTGGTCCTACTTAAGACCAATACATTCTGTGAATTTCAACTGTATCTGATGATCGAGTCGTGAGTTCTCGCGAACAGAAGTTTTTGATGCTAAAAATATAGTTAAATTGGGGAAGGGTTACCGTTCTTGCAGGTGGTAAAATTTCAAATGTTTTACTTTGGCTATGTTGACAACGCATAAGATTTATATATGAGTGGATTTTTTCCAAAAGGCGACAAGTTTTCAGCAGAGTCGATGTTTTGAAGGTTTTCACTTTCAGCGCCCACCTTAGCTACTGGGTTGCCAACATGCTCATTAAAAGCAACACGAATTTACAACTTAATATTACCAATATGACCCGGAAGTTTCATAATGATTTGATAGCTATGCAAAAAGTTATCGCAATTTAAAATTTTTCAAATTTTCCCGATCTCTTTTTAGGCACCTAGCCCACACACGGGGTTAAAAAATTCCAAAACATTATCTGATTCACATTTAAAACACGATCGAAATTCATTTCGCTAAATTAATTTTTGCAAAAATTATTTGTGGATGGAATAATAGGTATATATATATATATATATATATATATATATATATATATATATATATATATATATATATATATATATATATATATATATATAAATATATAAATATATAAATATATATATATATATATATATATATATATATATATGTATATGTATATATATATATATGTATATATATATATATATAAATATATAAATATATATATATATATATATATATATATATATATATGTATATGTATATATATATGTATATATATATATATATATATATATATATATATATATATATATATATATGTATATATGTATATGTATATGTATATATATATGTATATATATATATATATATATATATATATATATATATATATATATATATATATATATATATATATATATGTATATGTATATATATATATATATGTATATGTATATATATATATGTATATATATGTATATATATATATGTATATATATATATATATATATATATATATATATATATGTATATGTATATATATATATATATATATATATATATATATATATATATATATATGTATATATATATATGTATATATATATATATATATATGTATATGTATATATATGTATATATATATATATATATATATATATATATATATATATATATATATATATATATATATATATATATATATATATATATATATATATATATATATATATATATATATATATATATATATATATATATATATATATATATATATATATATATATATATATATATATATATATGGATATATGAAGTATATACAAGCAGAAAGATAGGATGTAATCAATGGTAGAAAACCCTAAGAAAAAAATCGACAACATAGCCTGTACTTGTTTGCTTTATAAGAAGGTATTTCTCTGCTAAGTACTAGCTTAGTTTTATGCACAAAAAAAGTCAATGTTAGTAATTGATTATAGGAAAAATTAACGAAACAATCAGAAAAATGTTTAATCAATGAAAAATTACAAATGAAAATTTTCTTTAATAAGTGATATCTCACCCAAAGCATTCAATCCATAGTGTTGATAGCTGCCAGCACCCATAGCAGAACTAATATTAATACTCGAATTAAGACCACTATTCAGTGTAGACGATTGGTTAAGTTGGCCAAAACCTTTAAGGAAATAGTACATGCAAAGAGAATTGGTTAGTAGTTGTTAACCATGCATGTAACGAAGGTAATCATTTTACTCGACGGGGTAAACCCACTAATAATAAGTAAGTACTTTTAAGGAGACACCATTCAGCAATATATTCCTTTCTAAAGATCTACAACGTTATATACTTAGCGATAAAGCGGCTGTACTGTACCTGCAGTCATTGGATTCACGCCCCATCGGTCGCCACCGAACATCGATGAACCGCACAAACTCTCCCCCATTGCAATGTTAGTTATGTTCGTTCCAAACGGCGGAAGACCATGAGATGGAAGCAGAGCACCAGGAGTTCGGAAAACATTGGTCGTCTTCTTGCGTTTCTTCCATTTTGCGCGACGATTCTGAAACCAAACCTGTAAGAAATTTTAAAAATATATAATTCAAGTATTTTCCAAAAAGATAAGTTATTTAACTGAGTTTATTTTAGTTCAGTTTAGATTATTCCATTACTTTACAGAAGTTAGCAAAGAGTTAGAAAAGATTTACTTATTTAGGTTTGTTTTGAATTTGTTCCGGAAACATTTATGTGAACGGATTAGAAGCTTATTAATACGAATTTATAAGCTAATAGTTTTATTAGGAATTTTTAAGCCAAATTTATATATTACTAAAATTTAATTTAAAGACCAATTTTTCCTTTAAAAGCTAGATATATTCATTAATCTGCCCACTTCTTCAGTATTTTTATTTTATTATTAATTTTTTCTTTTATTTTATTATTTATTTTTTCCTCTAAGTATTTTTATTGTATTATTTATTTTTTCTTTTCTTTTATTATTTAGTTTTTCTTCTTCTAAGAGGGCAGATTACCCTCAAAATATACAATACACAAAATGGCCAAAATGCAGTGTATCAAAGAGCAACGGCTTCTTAGGAATATTATGCAAGTTACGCTCTGAAGTACTAGCAGCAGGAGAAAACATAATGCAAGGAATACAATGACGGATAAATTTCTCAGTCTTCATAGGACCTCCGGGAAACCACCGATGTTGGATGGAATAGTCATAATTTACCAACTCCGGCGCCCGACGTGCTATTCCTGCTTTTTGCCGGCTTTAACCTGCTTTTTATTCATTGTTTCAGTCAGGGAATCGCAATCAGTGACAATATGATATCGTGATATTGTGACCCAGCTCCTGTTGCGGTTCTAGAATACTATGCTACTGAGTAGAAACGTTTATCAGATTGCCTCTGCACTAATATGGCTCCAAAACCTATGAAACTGACACCAGTATGCAATTCGGTTTTCTATTGAGGGTTATAAACGGCCAGCACCGGGGCTTCGACCAGAAGTTCCTTCAGTTTTAAGAAAGCAGTGCAGCAGACTTCAGAAAAGCCAAATCGGACGTCCTTGCGCAATAAATTTTGAAGGGGCTTCGCTATCCGTGAAAAGAGAACAACCACAGAGTGGATTGAACTTCGCGCACGTTAGTTGGCATCCGTAGTATCTTTATAGCCTTCACATGTGTCTGGCTAGGGGCAATAATTGTGCCGTTATTTGGTATCCTAAGAAATCCACCTTCGAATAACCAATCCGACAATTTGTCATATTCAGCTCTAACCCGCGGTATCTTATTCTATCTAAAACTTTAGCCAGCAATTGGCAGTCTTCGTCTTCGTTGGTAATGGCCAACATGATGTCATCCATGTAGATAACAATTTCGCCACTTCCAATTAAATCCATAAAAACTTCATTAATAAACTGCCAAAAGACAGCAGGGACATTCTTAAGTCCGAAGTTCATCTTTACATATTCCTACTGGCTTGTTGGTGTGGCAAACGATGTGTATTCACTGGAGGTTTCTGCCATACGTACGTAGTGGAAACCACTTTTTAAATTTAAGGAAAAGATCCTCTTTCCTTCCAAGTATTTTAAATAGGCTTCTATTAGAGGTAGCGGGCAATTATCTCGTTTCGTCAGTTTGTTCAGACCTCGATAGCCGACGTACGTACGAATTCGACAATTTTTTTTACATAGTAGGACAAAGACAGACGAATAAAAAGAATTACTCGGTCTTCATTCAGGAATTCATCTGTGATCTTCTTGACTTCAGTTTTCTCTAAGACTGATAGTCTCCTAAGAGAACAATAGAAAAGGACCTCAGAATTAAGATCCACTTCCACCTTCACTTCCTTCACAGAAGCAGCAGTTGTTGGGCTTCTCTAGGTTGCAGTTCAGGAAATCTTATCTGTCTCAGGAAAGATTATCTGTCCATCAATCTCAATATTGAAAATATCTGGCAACTTTGAATTGAGTGAGGCATGCTGAAGTGGCAGCGCTTCATCATTCTGCCCTTTGTTTATTTGATCAAATTTCTTTACTTTTCTTAAAATACCCATCCGACCACGGAGAGGACTACCAGGCTTCGATGTAACTTTACTTTTTATTGACAATAAATTATCTTTGTTATACACGATTTTCTTCTTTGTCATCAAACACATTTTTTTTTCTAGAAAATCTCTACCCAAAACTAATGTAAATAAAAAGTTATTCTCTTCCACAACATGTAACTTTACTAATACTCTGAGTTAGATAATCGTTATGACCACAGTTCCACAAATGTTGGTCAGATTGCCTCCTTAGCTTCGATACACTGGCTTCTCATTCCTTATACGAACGTCGGTTGGCAAAGGGGGTCGGCTTATGAGGCTAATAGGGCTACCGGTGTCAAAGAGAGAAAGACAAGTAATCAGTTTCTGAGTCTCCCCGTGCTCAGAAGCAGAATAAAAAGTAACACCAAGTTTGATACATCTAAATGACTATAGTAATCTCCGAACTCTTCATCGGCCATCATCGCGAATGATTCATTCGGAGTGGATGAGACTAACAGGTTCAGGTTTCTTGCAACAGCGGCAACGGGCAGCAGCATCTTCCTCGGATTCGTGTCGAAGTCAAAAATGATTGGGTAGCTGTTAGAGTTGATTTTGCAGCAGCTATTTTCGGATTTGAGGCAGTCAATTTCCGGCAGATTAAATTATTGTAATGGCGTACTCTTGTTTCCAGTTCGTCGACTGTATCGCTACCTAAGAGGAGTGTTAAGTCGTAATCATTCCCCTGCATTCCTAAGCTTAGCAGCATTTTACATCCACACTATGAAGCGGTGCAATGGCTCTTCCTGAGGATTCCACCACATACTTCCAAGCTGCTGGTAAACTGCCGGTAACAGTAGTGACCACCTCAAACTCGTGGATCAGTTCTGCCTTTAGTTCGGCATACGTCCTTGCTCGGTAAAGCCTCAGATTCACCCTGCATTTCATTTTCTATTTTCATCAATCTTGACTAAACTGAGTGTATCCTCGAATTCTCGAAAGACACCTGAATACTCAGGCAGTGCAAACTGAAGGTCAGCAAGGTCAATCTTCGGTATCCGTTCATCCGTTTTCAAGGTAGCTTAAGTACGTTCCGAACAGCAATTTCATATTCCATAGCTTTTTTATCTGCGTCAACAGCAGCAGTGGCGGCAGGGGTCAGTAGTGGCAGCAGAGGCACTATTGGCAACAGCGCTAGCAGGGGCAGCAGCGACAACAGCGGCAACAGCGGCAGCAGTTTCATCCTCTAATTTCAATTCATGCGCAGATAGGGCAACTTCCATATCCGTCACCTCCTTCTGTAGCGATATTAGCTCCCGGAGCAGCCTCAACACTCTTCTCTTCAGATGTTACCACTTTCCGAATGAGGATTCAAAAGAAGAATGAGGATTGAAAAGCATCGGTACATTATTTATCTTAAAACTAGAAAAAACGACCACTTATTGAAAATTGTATTCGATGTATGTTAACCTTACTCAACTCATTATCAATGGCTCGTCTCTAAACTGAACAAGGGTTGATCCAAAAGTGGTGATAATCGGCTATTTGCAGTTCGCATAAAATTTAAAAAAAAAAACTTAAATAACCTCATATACCCACTAAGTCGGCATAAAAACATAAATAGGCCACGATTCCAGGGAGGCACATTCATTTGAATACGAACCGTCGAAGAGAGAACATCAAAATGGAGAAAAACGAAATTAGAGCTGTCATTAAGTACCTGTGTTTGATAGAATTGTCTACAAAAGACATACACAGCGATTTGGTGGAAACATTAGGCGACTCTGCTCCTCCATATTCCACCGTTGCACGCAGGGCCAAGGAGTTTAATCTGGGAAGAACATTCACTGAAGATGAACACCGCGAAGGACGTCCATCCACGTCCGTCACTGAAGACAATTTGAAAAAATCGAAGATGTCGTATTGGCAGATTAAAGAGTGACCATCAGGCATGTAGCTGAGGTCACAGGGATTTTGTATGGCAGTGTTCAAAGAATCGTTGCCAACGAATTGCATATGAAGAAGGTTTTTGCGCGTTGGGTGCCGAGAATGTCAGCCGACGTGCAAAAGAAGAAACGAGTCGACATTTCGAGGATGAATCTCGAAAAGTTCCAGGCAGATCAGGAGAATTTTCTGTCACGTTTTTTGATCATGGACGAAACCTGGACTCACCATTTTGATCCAGAAACCAAAAAGCAATCGATGACCTGTGAAAGTGCCGAGTTCCGCAGGGAATGTTATGCGTCAGTCTTTTAGGATGCTGAAGGAATTGTTATGGTGCAGCCACTATATCAGGCTCTTACTACCCAGACCAAATAAGAAGATTGCTGGAGACTATTAAGGAAAGAGACGTGGCAAACTGCCAACTGGAGTGCACAGGCTCACAAGGCTACAGTTGCGATGGCTGCAATTCAAGAACCAAGATTCGAACTGCTTGAACATCCGCCCTATTCGCCAGATCTAGCTCCCAGTGACTTCTACTTCTTTCCTCGGCTCCAGCAACACCTTTGGGGCAAGAAAATTGAAGATGATAGCGAAGTGATGGCGGCTGTTGAGGTGTTTTGGGAGAGTAGAGACAAATCAGTTTTTTCTAAGAGTATTTTAAGTTTGGAAAAAACATGAACTAAATGTATTAGTTTGTTAGGAGACTATGTTGAAAAATAAATATTTTTTTAAGTTTAATCACCTTGGTTTATATTGATTATCATTACTTTTAGATTAACCCTCGTATATTAATGCTTAGGAATGAGCCGTTGTTACTACTACGACTAAAGAATTTTTTAAAGGGTAAATGCTCTGTCAAAAGTCGGCCCCCAACACTTTTTTGTCTCATAATAAGAATCAGACTCGTCAAAACGAGATAAATATTTGGAACAATAGTCACTGTACTTACTTTAGACGTCTTTTTAACGAGTTTGATTATTGTTGTGAGACAAAGAAGGGTTAAAAAAAAGAGTGACAGCAGGCCGAGCTTTATGAGCAAGGTTGCCGACTTTTGGAACAATCACCCTACGCGTTGACTTACAAGTGTCAATCAATATACCAGATATATTCTTGGTGTCATAGCAGTAGTTAACATAGCAGGTTTTGAACACTGTTTAAATAATGTCCAATTGATGCTATTCACGCTTTGGGTATCGTATATTAATCGAGGAACAGACACGGCACTCGAATATACTAACTTCATGTAAACGGGACTCAGATTATCCTTAAATAAATGGCCAGAACTCTATTCCTGTGCTTGTGTATCGTAACATGATGTAATTTACCAATATTTATCCCCTTTGCCGTGCGAAACGAACTTCTAACACCATCACTGTCTAACCTTCCATTCCAAGCAGATAATAATGGGTAATGCATTAACTTCAAATTTTCGTATAGGTGGTATGACCCCTCTTTTCAACTATGAAATATACACCAGCAGTCCACAGACGAGCATCTGACTTTGGCCCCCTAAGGAAAAGGAACATTCAATCAAATCTGAGCTGTTACGGCAGAAACAAAAGTCATATCGACATATTGCCCTTATTTCTGGGTGCTCTTTTTAGAGGGTGGTAAACCCACAACCAAACCACTTCCAGGCCAAATATTAATCGCATCATTGATAATTTATTCATAGAGCGAATCATCACACCCTTAGTACGATAATATTTTCTTAATGGTCTTTTTAACGCCCATTCGGTGTAAGTCATGTTGATGGAGTATATTCATGACTGCATACAGTCTTGCGTAGAAAAATAAACCTTCGTCATTTTAATTGCTATCGGCGATGAAAATAATTCTTTCCACATTTTGTCATATATTTAATGACTTTTCTTGGATATTTCACATTCGAATATATGATATCCATTAAAGATACAAAAGAAGAATATACCTACGCATCGACTTCAAGTGAATGCACATATCCTCACCTGAGTGTTACATGAACAAACTTTACAGAATATCGGTTGTTTTCATCCCAAAAAGGTTCATCTATTTGCGAATTCCGTACACAGAATAGACATTAGAAGGGTTTTGCACTTCTTCGGGTTTATAATAAATTCGTATGTCGTCATTATCGTCCGCGGCGGGAGGGTTTGTATTGCCAGAAAATTGCAGTGCTTTTGTTTGGTGTAAAATGCATTGAGCAGCTGTCAAGGGGACGAAGCCCTGTGTTGCGTTGTGACTGTTAGCACGACCAGAACATCTACCGGATTCAGTATTAAAAAGTCAAATCCGAGCTAATCAATTATTTATGATGACACCGCAAGTCTTTTATGAGTTAAGTGTGTTTTGTTGCTCGCATTGTAAATGATAACGGACAAATGGAAGCTATGCGACAAGTAGGGCAGAACAAAAATAGAAATCGGTTCTGATTTACATTTACCTGTTCCACGTAAGTCTTAGCCAATTGTTTTTAGTAGGATGTTTGTAAAAATTAAATTTATAATTTTTTCTAAAACTGCACCACACAAAAGAGAAGTGTTAATCTTGAAAACGTATGTATGTACAGTGGCTCACAGCTTATTTCAACCAGCACGTAAAAAAACTTTAACTTCCTATAAAAACTACAGAAGATATCAACATTATTTAATGGCAGATTATTAGTCTAATGTTTAAACTAATAAAATATGACTTCTTTTATTTATTTTTATTTGTTTAGTATTCTAAAACAACGAAAAACGCAACCAAAAACAATGCCACAGCTTATTTCAACCAAATACTTTGTAGGTGTGTAATGATCCGTTATCTTGCAATGCAGCAATTATTTATTTGTCTATGCTTTAGTAATTATATTTGTAATGTGTTCAAGTTAGTGTTACCAAGTCCAGTGTGCTATATTTCGGGACGGAAGGTAAAAATAATCGGGACTTTTGATTTCAAATCGGGACAGCTACAATAACGAAATAGAAACAAAAGATTTTTGTGAATCATCATTCATTTTACCATTGCTTAGTACAAGAAACGAAACAAATGAGCCTTAAGCTAGGATAAACTTCTTTGTGATATAACAAAACTCAAACATACTCGTAATTGTTTTGACAAATTAAATCAAATCGTAACCATCTTACCTAATTTCTAATTTTTGGAAACATTTGCAAGTATTTCTTTACGTTATTTTTTATTCATATTGTACTTAACGTTAGATTTCACTGCTTTCAATAAGTCTTTGTTTATTTATCACATAATCATAAAATTCACTAAACGAAAACTTAAAGTTGGTCTTTATTCCGTTCAACATCTTTGGAGAAAGCATCGTTGGAGAAAGCAATCCGAGACTCTGGCACGTCAATGAGAGGGACTATCGTCACCAAATCCTGGCAGATATTGGTTTATGCAGATAATATACACATAATTGGAAGATCAGAGCTAGTTGTACGGGAATCCTTCATTCAGATCGGGCGAGCGGGATAAAAACTGGGGTTGCACATAAATGAAGGAAAGACTAAGTACGTGGCGGCAGCATTTGCAGGAAGAAAACCTAAAGTTGGTCAAACTTACAGGGTAGTTGAGCATGAATTTGAAGTAGTGTCATCTTTGAACTACCTTGGGTCAATCGTAGCAGCTGATAACAACATGTAGGAAGAAATACGCGAGCGGTTATTCAAATGCAACAAAACCTACTACAGTCTGTCAAGGTTCTTCAAATCCCGAAATCCTACCCGATCATCAAGCTCTTACTGTACAACACCATGATCCTGCCAGTACTCACGTTTTTGTCCGAGACTTGGATCATCAGCAAAAGGCGCTCTGACCTCTTAACCGGAGAATAGTTGGCCCAAGAAGGGCGATTCCGGAGACGCTACAACCATGAGTTGTACGCTATCTGCCTAGAATCAGATATAATTACGAAAATAAAGCTCGGTGGACTCCGGTGGGCAGGACACGTAGCTCGAATGATCGTAGAAGATCCTGCTCGGAAAACCCTTTGCGGCAGATTTTACGGCAGACAACAGCGTGGAAGACCTTGTCTGCGTTGGAGGGATGACGTTGAACAGGACGTTCGGAGTTTAGAGGTGCCCAAATGGATGACATCGGCTCGCGATCGGGACCGATGGAAAAATTATTTGACGGAGGCCAGGACCAGATCCCGGTTGTAGCGCCGATGGTGATGATGAAAGCATATTGCACACTGTTGTTCAAAATATGAGCAAGACATCCCTCTGTAATAATATTGTTATTATCGTTGTATGGTAATTGGAACACTGAATTATAGTGGCGAAAATTAGCATTTGCATTTTCTGCACAACAACTGGTAATATGTTTACTATCAATACTACATTCTCTCAATCGTGCTAATAAATTATTATATATGGGAAATGCAGTTTCATTTGAGCCTTCATAAAATCAAATACACATGTCTTAAGGCTAGTAGCTAGACTGTAAAATCTTATCAACAGTGGAAACATTTTTATTGCACCGTGATTAGAACCATCTGCAGCAGCAACACTATAAAACGTACCATTTTGAAGGACACCAATCGCCTCTTGAGTAAACGCCGGATCTAAAATATTATGCACTGCAATTGCACTGGCCTTAGTTCTTTCAAGTGTTAGATGTTGAGTAATTTTTGAATCGCAAAACAAAACACTATCAGGCTTAGCTTCAAAATCTTGAGAATTAAATGGCAAACTGTGCGTGATGGAATGGTGTCGGCAAGTGTCAAGGGAAGAACGAGACAGCATGAATTAATGATATCTGTATCTCGACAATATGATACGCGCGAAGTTTAAAACTTTTATGCTGCCTATTTAGTCAGAGTTTGGTGAGAAAATATGAAAATCACAAATTAAAAATATTTTTAAGTAGTAACAGCTTACAGATGAATTCGTTTCTCCTGTAAAAATTATTGATCAAGGAGGCTAATAAGAAATCGGGATTTTTGGCATCCCGATCAAGGGTAAATCGGGACGTGTCACCAACCTCTGAAAATCGGGACGTCCCGCTCAAATCGGGACACCTGGCAACTCTAGTTCAAGTTCAGTTTTGCTGAATTCTTTGAAAAGATCGTGCAAAAAAATTAGTTTTTCGAAATGGGACCACGTACGACAATTGATCAGCGAGGACTTGTTCTCAGTAATTTTAAAAGTGACCATTCGTGCAGGAAAATTGGTGAGATGGTTGGACTAAATGATTCTACAGTGCAAAGCATCATATACCGATTTGTCCACGAAAATAGAACGCTCGATAAAGGGAGACATACGCTCAAAAAATTTTACAAACAAACGGACGAACGCTTTATTGCTCCGAAAATCCGGGAAAACCAAAGGCTATCGGCTCCGAAAATTGTAAATGAAGTGCAAGCTGAGTTGGGCAAGTCCTGCCACCCGGAAACTATTCGTCGTGTGCTGCGAGAACATGAATTCAATGGTAGAACCACTTATAAGTGCCAAAAATCAGAAGTGCCGTTTAAAATTTGCCAAGAAACATTTGCATAAGGATTCTGGATTTTGGAATACCGTTATATTCACTGATGAGTCGAAATTTAATATTTTTGGCTCTAATGGAGCCTCATATGTTTGGCGTAAGCCAAATACAGAATTGCAAAACAAAAATTTGTAAGCTACAGTCAAACACGGAGGTGGCAGCGTTATGGTTTGGGCCTGTATGTCCGCAGCGGGAGTTGGAAACTTGCAATTTATTCAGACAACAATGGATAAGTCTCATTATCTCGAAATTTTTAAGTCCAATTTGATTGAAAGTTCGGAGACAATGAGAGACAAGACAATGACCCGAAGCATAAGTCGGATATTGTACAGACATGGCTGGTTTGGAATTGTCCGCATGTTATGCAACCACCGGCACAGTCGCCCGATATTAGCATCATCGAAAATTTGTGGAGCATTTTGGATACAAACATCCGAAAACGGAAGATATGCAACAAAAGCGATCTCAAAACTGCATTGGTTGAGGACTGGGCCAAAATTACCCCACAAGTGACACAAAAGCTGGTCGATTCAATGCCTAAGAGGCTAAAAATGGTTGTTGACCAGAAGGGTGGTCAAACTAAATATTAAAATATTTTTTTGTGCCTTGCAACTTAATTTAAACATTGATTCTGTTACTTGGTTGAAATAAGCTGTGACATTGTTTTTAGTTACTTTTTTCGTCATTAATTGTTATGACCTATTGAAATAAAATAAAAATAATAATAAGCTAAATAAATGATAATTGTGAACACTAGTCGAATAATCTGCGTTTAAATAATGTTGATAACTTATTTCGTTTAGTTTTTATTTTAAGTTAAAGTTTTTTTTACGTGCTGATTGAAATAAGCTGTGAGCCACTGTAGATACCGAACAATAATGCGACGATTCGTGTCCCAGCTCGGAGAGCGTACGTACAGATAGCACAGCACATAACGTATTGACTAGAAGTATGCGTGGAAAACTCTTTTTCGATAAAAAATTTACATGAAAAATGTATATCGACCTATTTCATAATGATGACATGAAAGGTACGTGCTTAAAAAATTGTAAAAAAGAATTTTCTGTGTTTCATGCATCTTGGAATTTCAAAACCATCACTCACAAAGAACCGATTCTGACAGTATTTATGATTCTTAAGAGAATTATCGCTTATTTCTTTAGTCAAATCGCGATAAAATTTTCATGTCATGAATACATACATTATGTACGTATAATCTGCAATATCGAATTTTTTGAGAGATTTATTGAATATTTTACTTTTCGCCATATTTAATTTAGACGAATGTATTTTCAATAATGACTTCTTTGACAAATAGCTATAATAGTGCATGTGTACATGCGTAGACACCAAAGAGGTCAACTAGTCACGAATCCCAAGAATTCGTTTCTTCTGATCAGCTTCGAAAACCACATACGTTTTCGGAACCGTCACCCTTAAAGTCCAAGCTAAATCATTAAAGAAGTTGTTGTTTCTTATTCTTCCATACTTCCATTAAACTTCCATCTAGGATCCTGAAAACTCTCTCTTCAGTATTTTCTATACGATTGTACAAATAAGTTTGAAATATCCCAAACTACTTTGAACAATAAACATCCGGCGGCAAGTCCATTTACGAAAATGTCTTGAAAATAAGGCCAGCCATTTATTTTATTGAATCCTCTGGGAGTCCAGAACAAACCTTCATCGAATCGAGGGACTACGGGACTAATCCGGCTTTGGATTGAACACTACATTTCACCTTCAATAAATTGAGATTCTTGGTTTTGGTCGTTTGTGTCCAGTTTGAAAGATGGATTTTCTTGTGCGGGAGAAGTGCTGTAGCTATTACATCTACTACCATGCGAGTATAACTAGGCGTTTGAGTGTGAGTTTGTGGATATCATGCATATTTTGGATTCTCGGAACGATTCCCTGCACATGCCTCTTCGATAGACAATTAATCAAACAATGTCCAACGTTTTGTCCTCTGCTACAAATGCATTCATATAAGGTACGATATAGGAGGATCGGAGGCATTGCTGTCATATTTCTTGTCATCGGGTACGAATAAGTTTCGAATCTAATGTGCATGACGCTCGCATCGATGCCTCCTTGAGGTTTTGACCGAGACTATGCTTATCAATTAGGAAGACATCGTCACGGAGTATGTACCGGTCCTGTTATGCATATACATAAATTTTCATCAAAAGCTATTAGCAACTTCTGTGTTGCTGTCTAATTTACACTTATTGACCAAGAAGGGTTAGTTCTCGAAGTGGAGCGGGAGTTTGAATGATGTTCGTTCAAGTAAGATGTATATTTTGGATGATGCGAAAATATGCATACTGTATTTGAAAAAGTATCTGTGGCTTTAATACAATTGAATATGTAAACGACGTAGTAATTTAGTTGCACATTTTTCATTGAATTAAGATCTGTAGAAAGCTCTCTAAACACAGTTGTCGCTACTCTTGCCAAAAGCAGCAAATTTTCATCATCCTTTTTTCCTGGAGTATTAAACGAAAGTCGGTGCGTGCCGTAGTTACAGAAAATTTACCAAATGAAACTAAAGATCAGAACGTCATTAGTGAAGTCCATGCAGATTAATGCCTATGCTGATATTATTTATTCCCACTTTTGGTTAGCATCTAAGAAGTCCCGTATCCCCAGCTAAGGAGTCATCATACTTGCACGAAGAACAGCGTAAACGAAGCCGGAACGCAAGTGAAAAACAGGGCAAAGCTTTGAAAACTGATTCAATCAAACTGCAAATTGAAAGTGCTAATCAAACCGACAACCATCAAAGCTCATAAATTTCTATTAAGTTTATGATAGATCTCCATGGTTTGAAGCATTTATATTTGATTTAGGCAACTATAAAACTTTCTCACGTAACAGTTGCGATTCAGCCATAATTGGTTTCGCACTTATTCGCATTATTATGCATTATTCGTTTCTCACTTTGAATACAACACCACAGCCGAGACGATTAAACCATTTGCGGCAGCTAATCTTGGATACGTTTCGAACCTTCTTCGCTGCAAAAAGTCAACACCTTACTACTTCCAATATCAGAAAATGTTTCTACGAGTGCTAACGAACTATTGAGAAAAAACGTTTGGTCTCCTGTCGTTTCCGCTAAAAAAATTATAAAAACGTCTCGAAAGAATTTTCGTCCAACAGGATTGAGGGACTTACGAGGACCTAAACTAAATTAAACTAAAACAGAAACCTGGGTCACAGATGATATTTTCTATGCTGACATTTTGCTTCACCACACAACATTTTATAGGAACGGGGATCCGCGAATCCGATGGGGAGACGTACCCACCAGTGTGAATAAAACACTTAAAGAAAGACTTTTATATTATTTCCCTTCCCGTTTTCCTGTTGAACATATTTTTGTGAGTATCTCTTCACCACCTTCCCAAAATGAAATCGTTGCTACAATATAAATCCCTTGCAACTTGCAAAATTCTTTGCACATATTTCCTCTTACATTCCTCTTACTCATTCTGTTCAGGTCTTTGCCATAGTAGCCGTGCCCTGTCAATAATTGACAAAGGTAAAAGTTTACCTCTCCGTAATAAGACCGTCCAGCGTCCTTTATCACTTTCACTCCAACGTTGTTGCCAAAGTTGAACAGTAAGCGTGTGTCAGAGCTTCAGTTCTGCCCAGCTCTGAACAAAAGAGGTACCCTACCTTGCGTTCTCGCGTCAGTAAGTCGATCGTGATTACTCCAGATACCACCAAAACAGCCTCTTCTGAGACCGTACGGTAGCTACTCGCGATTTGCAGGGCACTCCTGCGCTAGACACTGGCAATGTGCTTCCGGAACTTCTTAGTTCGGAGCGCACCTGCCCAAATTTCGGCCCCATATGTAAAGATGCAATCGGCTAACTGGGTCCATCGACGTTGGCCATTAGTGACGACTACTAGAGCCCAGTTAGATGTCCTGCGGATATGATCCCAATACGTCAGCTTCGTGTCCAGGGTCACTCCCAGGTACCTGACCAGCTTTTTGGTCTGGACCTCCACGGAGCCAATTGTCATCTGTATGACAGTTGGTATCCTTCGCATGGTCAACATAACAATCTTTGTTTTAGGAGCTGCAAGGTGGAGGCTGTGCTCGGTCATCCACCGATCCACCCTCCCCATGAGTAGGTTAAGTCTGAGTTGAGCGAAATCGGCAGATCTGGAAGTGATTACCGCTGCGACCTCATCAGTGTAACCTACCAGGAACACATCCGCAGCCATTTCCAGGTGCAGCAGTCAATCGTACATGATGTTCCAGAGGTCAGTTCCTAAGATCGGTTCCTGTGTCGCACCTGAGGTGACAGGCCTCCTATTGACTCCATCATCGGTATCAACCATCGGTCCCTGAGGTAGTATCGCATCAAGATCAGCAAGTTTTCAGGAATACAGAACCTCTGCTTAAAGGCCCGGAGCCGTATTGCCTGCGAGAAAGATCCAAAGCAGATCTCACTACTGATAGCAACCGCGGGTTGAGCAACCCTTCGAGAAGCTTCACTTCAGTGTCTAGCATGAACAGCGGACGGTATGCCGATGGACTGCCTCTTTTTTACATGTACCAGTCGAGTTACTTTCCGCCGCGACGGGAAGACCCGGCGACTAAACATGAATTATACAAATCCAATAATAAACGCGGTTGACTCTCCACCAAGACTTCAAGCGCCTCTATTGGCACCCCATCAGACTCCGGAGCCTTCCGGTTCTTCATCCTGGACACAGCCATGTTCATCTCCTCGTCCCTAAAGCGAGGAACAACCTCCTGGTTGACGATGATGGGAGTATCAGTTCTTGGCGGATGCGCCGGGAACAGCGAACCAACGATACGCTCCATAGATATCGCATCCATGAGAGTGCTAGGCCGGATGCAGCCAAGTTTAAATGTGACCAATTTGTAACCATCTCCCTACGAGTCTGAGTGGACCTCCACACAAAGACCTTGCCATTTTGGCACGTTTGCTCCTCGTGGTGATATTGGTTAGCTCCTTCTTTGCCGCAATATGAGCAGCAGATAGCTCAGTTTCTCCCGGCCTATTCCTGGCTCGCTGCGCCCTGTGCCTGCACACCAAAGCGGTGCGTCGCAACTCAGCGATTTCTTCGTTCCACCAGTACTCGTGTTGCCTCTTACGAAAGGGTTTCCGTTTGGGCATTGAAGCCTCACACGCCCTGCGAGTATATCCCATGGTGCTGTTAGCAGTGGTCTCTACTGCTGCACGAGTCACTAGGATCACAGATGTTAGAGGCTCGCCTTTCAAGCTTGAAACAAGCGATGCGCATATATTGTCTTGACATTATCCACCGTCTAAAAAAACTCCATGGTTTTGCAGTGATATTGCCAACGATTCCACTGCAAAATATGCTGCGCGTAATGTAAATAAAAGGAACGACTACCTTGCCGATTTACTTTTACATAAAGAATGGCGCATGAAGGCGAAAAAAACCGTCAGATAGCCGATGCGCACCTGTATTGTCAGCATTGAAGAATCAATCAGAACTGATCAGCCTAAATATTTTTTGTCCTACATTTGTTGCTTTAAAAACTCCTCAAGTGTTTCCAACGGCATAAGGCCATATAAGGCGTTGTATGTGATAGAGGGTTAACGCTGTGGACAATTTTTAAAACCTTTGCGTAATATTTGACCCTAAAGTAACTCGAGGCTCAAATTTGATAATCATATCTTAAAAGCCACCGCTTTTCTGGTTTCATTAGCATATCCTCCAGTGTTTTTGTTAGTCTTTGGACCTACTTATGCCTCCTTCTATTATTTGTTCCTAGCGTCCTTGAAATTAAATCTTTTCAACACAAATATACTGGAACCTTATATGGCGTTTTTAAATATTGGCTTATCTATTGTCCTTTCAGTGATCATCTATTCCTTCACTGACCTTCTCTTGAGGCATGGGGATTTTTGCCTCCTCTTTACATTATTTTATAGGATGGTCAAATCTGACTTGACACGTTTCCGTTCCTGAAGCAGTTGATTAGACTGGTTTGCCTTTTAAGTTTCTGGTATTTTTCCATTTACCGCCGTTATGCTTACAAAGCTAACCCAATGACCTATATTTTAGTATGCTGACGCTGCATGTATTTAATTTTAAAAAAAACCCGTGCATTACAATGTAACGTTGCTGCATAGGTTTTCTTATCTTGAAGCTTTTTCTTATCAATTCTGTAATTGAATTTTATGTCCTCAACTTGATTTATAATATAATTAAGGGGATTCATGTTTTTTTCTGCATACAATAGTAGCTTGAGTTAGAAGAGATAGTGAATACTGAGACCATGTGTAAAGAAAGTGAATTAACTAAGGTAAGTTTTCACTATGTGGCTACTTCAATCGCTGGAAACTTCTAGAGAAATTGAATTACAAAATTCCACGAAAATAGTTTTCTCGTAGTAGTTTTACATGTCTACAAAAGAATGCAGACTGCTGATCTAGATTCTGAGAGTGACAAGTGTCATTTTTGCATTGAATAGATTATCCGTCTTAAAGAAACTATTAGAAACTAAACTAAAAGTATTTTATCACAGCGTGTGAGTTTTTTAGTTGGTCCTAAACGACGTTGACATTGAGCGCTATTTGCCTGTGCCCAAATATTGATTCTAGGTTCTTCTCAGCCGAAATTCTTTTCAGCGCCATGCATTGGTTCATGTCTAACACCATCCTCGTTTTACGATCGTTTCAAAACTTTCAAGAACAACGAATAATGGAACTGATATCTTTCAGTTATTCTCCCCAACCCATTTAAATGGATTGTTTACCGCAAAATAGGCGAAATGAAATGCTGTCTTTCTGCAGACGAAAGATTCTCCGGGGAATGTTCAGAAAACAAGCAAAATTACTTTAGTTGCATCGTATTTTATTTGAATGACAGTGGAGTAAATGTATCTCTCTTTCCACCATCGAAGCATGGTTGGGAACGTTTCGTAAGCGGGGGATTTGCCAAAAATTAAAATTTAATGCACTTGAGGCATCATCTTTCTTCCCTGTTCAGACGCCATTAATTATTGAAGTTTGCATGGAGTGCTCGAAATATTCGCTCGATGTGACATTGCCGCTTGCCGGTTTTGTTGTGAAAGACAATGATTTTATGAGTGATGGAAATATATATAAAGTCATAAAAAAACGAATTCGCATACTGCATAATATTGTATTTATCATAAAAGAGAAGGACACAATAAGCAAAAATAGAATCACCGCAACAAAGGAATTCTGTGCACTATTTATGTTCAATATAAAAAAAAACTCGAATAAAAGAAACAAAATACAAGAAAACATTCAAAAAAGTATTCGTACATCTGAAATATTAAATTTGTTGCTTTGAAAACTTTTAAGAATATATAAGAATAATTACTTTTATAAGGACTTTTTTGGGTTCCCTTTTCCATGTTTCATTGTATTAAATCGTTTCGACCTTCTACTATCTCAGTGGTCTTGGCATTGATTCAACTGATTTTCGTGTAGAATGGTAAGCTTTGATTTGGAATTTTAATTTTGGATTTGTACGATTTGTCAGTATAATCGTTCGAATATTTTTTCGAAAGCATCCCACAAATGCTCGATAGGATTCACATGTTGTAATTGTGTAGGAGTTTCGAGTTGCTTTGACGTGTTTTAAAGAAGCCAAGACCTTGTATTCATTGCTGAATATTTAGGGTCTTCATAATGAACAAAAATCAAATTATCTTTGAGGTCCATTTTCTTGGCACTTGTGTCGAGATAATTACCATGTACTGATTAATATTCCGTGGTACTGTTGAGGTTAGTTCCGTCACTGTATTTGCGCTTACACATAAATCAGGGGCCTCTGCAGGAAAAGTTATACTTTTTTCGCCGGCAGAAATATCGAAACTCATAGGGTGGAAAGGTTTTCAGGGTTACCATTCGCATGAATTTCAAGATTAAGGAAAGTCAAACTCTAGAAAACTTTGAAAGCAGCATCTCCTGTAACATAAATAAAGAAAATGCTCAGTGCTTGCAACACTTTACCAGCACTGCTACTAAAAGTCTGCCACAACTGCCTTACCTCAAAATCAAACAACTCAAATTTTATCTGATGATTTCGTCAAAAGTTACAGAGATAGAAAGATGTTTGGGATCAACACCCGAAAATTTTTTCAGAACTTAGAAAATTTAAACATTGCTAGCTTATTTTCATTTTAAATGTTCGCGATATGAATACTTCATGTAAGCATTTATTGATACGAAAATAGCAAAAACGCCTCGCGCCGGCAACCCTTCGCTAGCATCAAAGCCAAAAATATATCACACCTGCCTTACATTGAAATCAACCTGCCCTTTGAATTTCGTTTCCAACCGTTGATTTGGAAGTTATAGGGACACAAAGAAATTTAGTGCTACCAGTCGCAAAAGTTTTCAAATTTTTGAAATCTTAGTATTGGTTTTTACTGTCACTTCAAGATCATTACCGTTTGAAAATTTTACGATAAAATCGCTTAATATGGCAAAAAATACAAAACATATATATGGCAAAAAAATACAAAACCAAAAATAACTGGCAACCCTACCATGGTTTTTCAACTAGATTCTTCCTGAATATTTCCTACAATAAGTTCCATTTACCATATTAATTTTGTTTTGATTCCATGACTGTACTGGAAGCTATGGGGCAAAAAGCTTTATTTTCTGAGCGTATTTTCAATATCATAGACGCCAATACTAACAAAGCTGGCAGCCCCAACTGAATTCTTCAACCAAACTCCTATTACACGCGGTTTAAAGTTCAGCTACTGTGAGCTCTGTTTCATGAAAATCTGGTAAGTGAATCAGAATTCATAGGGCAAATTGCAGTTTTCTTTCTTTGTAATTTTTCAAGATGGTACCACTGGCACAGAGTTGCCAACATTTCTAAATCGCTTCTATCAGACCTGGTCCTACTTAAAATCAATACATTCAGCGTATTTCAGATGTATCTGATCATTGCGTCATGAGAACCCGTGAACAGAAGTTTCTAATGTTTAAAATATAACGAAATTGGAGGAGGGTTACCGTTCTTGTCCGATGTGAAATTTAAAAAGTTTTGGTTTGGTTGTGTAAACAATGCGTAAGATTCCTATATGAGTTGGTTTTTATTGTAAAAGACGCAAATTTTTTAGGAGAGTCGATGATTTGACGGTTTTCAATTTCAATGCCTGCCGTAGCTGCAGGGTTGCCAGCACGTTCATGAAAAACTGCATGAGCCTACAACTTAGTAATATCAATATGTTCTTTAAGTTTCATACTGATTTGATAATCTGGTCAAAAGTAACCGCAATTCAAAAAATTTCAAATTTTCCCAATCTCTTTTTAGGTGCCTAGCGCACACATAGGGTTAAACAATTCAGAAATATTATCATATTCACATTTGAAAAACGTTCGAAATTTATTCCATAAACTTTATTTTTGCAAAAGTCATTTGTTGACAGAATAATCGGTATAATTAAAATATCACTAAAATGGCCGCCGGCGCCAAAGGGTTAAAGATTATTAACTTTTTGTGAGACCTGGCACTATTCTGCATATATACCAATTCATCCTGAAAATTTCAGTTCAATCGGATGGCGCCTTCCCGAGATAAAAATACTTAAATTTTTTGATGGTATATGTACAGGTTGATTCATTATGAGGTTTGGTTTTTAATCTCAAATAAAAGGCATCAAGTTGAATTCTATAGTAAAAATTTTTTTGTGAGTCGAAAGAACAATCTATGACATATACTTTTCAAAGATTATCTCATTTAAATGTTGACCGCGACTACGCCCTAAATGGTCCAATTTTGGACGACGCGTTCCAGCATAGCGACCGGTATCTCGCGAATGACACGTGTAATGTTGGCTTCTAAAGCGGCGATTGACGCTGGCTTATCCCACTTCGTGTAACCCCAAAGAAAATAATCTAAAGGGATGATATCACGATCTAGGCGGCCAATTTAATGGTCCAAAACGTGAAACCAGGCTCTCACCAAAAAGATTTCTCAATAAGTTCATTGTTTCTCTCGCTGTATGCGAACGAGCGCCGTCTTGTTGAAACCGAAGTTCACTGATACCACGGGCTTCAGTTTCAGCTAGCGAAAAAACCGTTATCATGGTGCGATAGCGGTCGCTATTGACGGTTACGTTCTGACCAGACTCATTTTCAAAGAAATATGGACCGATGATTCCACCGGCCCATAAACCAGACCAAACTGTGCATTTCTGTGGCTATAGCTTATTTCCATCGAAACAAAGCAAAATATATAACATCAACAACATCAAATCAAAATCGCATATAGCATGAAATAAAATCCAAAAAAGGTTTAACGTAATATTCTAAAACAGTAGTGAATGGAGTAGATTTGTACTTTGAAGCGTAAACAATGTAAATTCAACTTCGGCGGACTTAATATTGTATCAATGGTAAAAGTATTAAAATACTGTTTCAAATCGAATATCAATTCATGTTAAGCTTATGCTCGGCTGCGGCATCCACATCGAATCTGTTTGAAATCCCTTTTTATGTATCTGAGCCTTATCAACGAAATCCCTATGCATCGATTCCATCTAAAACATCCATTGGATCGGAGCAAACGTACACGGTCTCGCAAGTTCGCAACGAAGACTAAGGTTTATTGTGTTTCCTGGACGGATTCGAGTGCTTTCAACTACTTTTTATGTTATTGTTTCCATGCCCGAAGCGAATCCAAAATGATATTGAAGCCATAAAGAAAATCTTCTACGCTCCATCTTTATTGCACTAGTAGCAATTCAGCTTGCAATTTTCTCTGGATGTCTTAATGTTGACGATAGAAAAATTGTCTCTATCCAATCCACTTGCCAGATAGGTCTCAACTTTATAAACGTTTCGGGTCAGGTTTTGTTTGGTACCCATTCAAATATTAAGATTTTGCGGTAAGACATGAACATAAATGGTTTTCACGAGTAGTCGTACGGTTTAACCACAAAAACTGTGTAAATCTGAAATTATTAAACTATTGAAAATTCTAAGTTATATGCTTATAATCTGATGGGCAATTTAAGTTGCTCTTATTATACACATTTAAAAAATCACTAATACACAGAAACAGAAACCTCGAAGTTTCCTTTTATTTATTAATTACTTTAAATTTGGGGATGCGACGGGTACGTTGTTGCATTTGCTCATCTTTCCTAGATCAAAAAATATATACATATGTACATACCAGCTAGAACATTGTCCGCAATGTTTGTAGGGCTTTTAAACTGTCTTCCAATCCACACAGCCCTGGTAGATTACTAGGTATGAGTTTAATCTTTGTCATGCTACATATTCTCCCGGGGCTGGAGTTTACATCGGCCACCCCTCTCATGAATGCCCAGATACACAATCGGTACTCGCGCAAGCAAATAAACATTACTCATAGGAAGCCAATCCCCCAACACAAATACCTTCGAAAATCGCTTCCTAAGACAAGAGAGGTAAAAGCGGAGTAAGCTTGGAGGCGCATGCTCTGAAAGTAGGAATTCTCTCATGGAATTTGCTTCCCATTCATCGAAAGGCTCTGCAAAATGAAACTTTATCGTCGGAAAAGTTGCTATAGCTACGAAACGAACATTTTCTTGAAGGTAAAAACGTTTGTGGAGGTTTTAAGTGTGTATCCACGATTAAAAACAGTCGTACATATACATACATATGTGCATCAAGCAGAATGAGGAACCGACGTGAAAAGTGAAATACTTGACATCCTTTCGATGAAAATTTAATTCAATACTTTTTCCTGCTTTTCTGGTTTTGGAGACTAACCTCAATGGTTGATTATTTTTGTTTGCCCATTTTGAAATCTGTGAAATATTCCTGAATCCAATCTAACGAACTGGCGAAAGCATTTTGAGAATATGAAATAGAGACTCTGAAACAGAAAGGACGATCGAGACATTTCAATAAAAATTTTCAGCAGCGAATAATTTTGTCAAGCTTATAAAGTTTCTTCCCTTCAATAGCTGTTATTTGCTTTGCAAGCTTGATTTCAAGTCCATAGCGTAAACTGATATTAAACGTCGGATGATGCCAGTTTAAATAGGGAGGAAAATCATGATAATAAATGGCTGTTAGGCCGTAAAGTTATTTTCTCAATTTCAATAAATTCACATAGCGCTCAGTCCTATGTAACAAAGCGCATTATTTATGGTTCCACGAGCTATATATGAGGGTTGATCCAAAACTAGTGATAATCGGCTATTTCCAGCTCGCAATTAGAGTGGTCATTGAGTACCTGTGTTTGGAAATGGAAAAGACATAGACCGCGACTTGGTGGAAACACAAGGCGACTCTGCTGCTCCATATTCCACCGTTGCTTGCTGGGACAAAGAGTTTAAGCTAGGAAGAACATCCACTGAAGATGAATACCGCGATGGAAGTCTATACGCGTCCATCACTGAAGACAACGCGAAAAAAATCGAAAATGTCAAGTTGGCAGATCGAAGAATGACCATCAGGCATATAGCTGAAGTCAAAAGGATCTCGTATGGCAGGTTTCAAAGAATCGTTGCCAACGAATTCCATCTGAAGAAGTTATCTGCGCCTTGGGTGCCGATATTGTTAACCAACGAGCAAAAGAAGAAACGAGTCGACATTTCGAGGGTGAATCTAGAAAAGTTCCAGCCAGATCTGAAGAAGTTTTTGTCACGTTTCGTAACCATGAACGAGACCTGGATCCACCATTTTCTTTCAGAAACCTAACAGCAATCGATGACCTGGAAGCGACCCTCTTCACCGATGGCGGAGAAATTCAAGGTGTCGAGTTCGGCAGGGAAGGTTATGCATCAATTTTTTAGGACGCTGAAGAAATTATTATGGTGAAATATTTGGAAAACGAAGCCACTATATCAGGCTTTTACTACGCAAACCAAATAAGAATATTGCGGGAGGCTATTGAGGAAAAAGACGCGACAAACTGCGAGCCGGAGTGTTGTTTCATCAAGACAACGCACCGGTTCACAAGGCTGCAGTTGAGATGGCTGCGATTCAAGAAACAGGACATATCTAGCTCCCAATGACTTCTATCTCTTTCCTCGGATCAAGGAACACCTTCGGGGCAAAAAATTTGAAGATTATAGCGAAGTGATGGCCGCTGTTGGGGTGTTTTGGGAGAGTAAAGACAAAAAAATGTTTCTAAGGGTATCTTGGGTTTGGAAATGTATAAGCTTTCTAGGAAACCATGTTGAAAAATGAATATTTTTCTTAAGTCTGATCACCTTGGTTTATATTGATTATGATTACTTTTGGATCAACCCTCGTGCTCTGAAAAAAGACATAATTTATAGATTTCTATATGCATAGCGTCATTTGTGATAAAACATAGCGCCTAACGCCAAAATAAAGTATATGATAAAAAATGAATAGGAATAAAAGATATGTATTATTCACTCAACGCCATGTCTTATAGCCCCCGACGCCAAGTACTACAGTCCTCTACACCATGCATTATAGCTTCCAATGCCATACATTGTAGCCCCCAACGCCGAGCATCATAGTCCTGATAAAAAGCGAAGTGAAAGTAAATTTATTCATGTTTTAGATAATTTCCGGATTGTGACAATTGTAGGAGAAATAAAATCCTGAAAGCATTGCAAAATTTTATTTTTAAATTTTGAACTTACAAATAAATTCTAATTTCTAAATTCTAATTCTGTTATTTTGTGTACACTGAATACACTTTTTTTTCTGAGGTTTACTTTGGTGAGGTAACATTTTTTCCTATGTGAAACCGGAACTAATTCTTTCAACTCGTAATGTGAATAATTTGGACCAAGTACATTTTTTTTGTTTTTATAGCAAAGCAAAGCTGAAACTTATTATATCATTAAGGGGGTATTCTGGTCTAGAGGGTCGATTTTGAGGTTGTTTTATGGACGCAAAAAAAAACAATAAACATTTTTAGTATCTACTTTTTTATCAGTTTTTATTAACATTTTAAAAGTATAAAAATGTATTCAAAAAATAAAAAAAATTAAAATTGATGTAGATACAGGCCGGCGAAGTGAAGACTCAAAAAGAACTTGTCTTATGGTTGACATGATTCCAACCTTCCTGCTGGTTGGAAACATACATTTTTGGTGACTTCTGTAAAAAGAAGTATGTACCTAGAATACATTTTGCGACAAAACCTTTGTTTTCAAAAAACCTCAACACGAGAAGTGTCCGATCGGATCAGCGTCATGGTGCAGTTGGCAGCGTGCAGTTGCTGCCAATGAATTATCCACTTTCAAGCATGATTATCCGCCATTACCACTATATGTTGCTGAGGCTATATTTCCGATTTACACAGATTTCAGCAAAGAGAAATTATTAGAAAGATGTGTGGGTGGTTTCACCCAAAACAACAACGAGAGCTGATATGGAAAATCTCTCCGAAAATAGTTCCGACCGGTTCGAAAACTAGAAATGGCTGCAGGCATATTCAATGAAGGTACAACATCACTATTGTATTATATGAATGGAATAGGGATTCCACTTGGCCCCAATGCGCATTCATATGCCGAAAGACAGATTGAACAGCGCGTGAAGATCTCCGACCACAGAGCACATGAGAGCACACGAGAGAGGAGAATGGTCCGCGGACAACACCAACTCGAATTGTTAAACGGCCCACAGACACGGAGATCTGGTCGTCGACTTGGTTGCAGATATGCGATATCTGAAACCAAATTCATTGTCTGTGGGCTAGTCTCAGATCTAGTTTGATCGCAAATATCGCAAGTCTCCAACCAAGTCGGCAACCAGATCTCCGTGTCTGTGGGCCGTTTTAGAAGCTGCCGAAGGGGCTGTGGGCATAGGCGCGCCGTAGGGGGGGCCAGGGGGGGCCGGGACCCCCCCAGACCCTAGGTTGGCCCCTCCCAGAAAAATAAATATTTCCAACAGCAGACACTTAAATTTTCGCCTCTTAGGTTTTTGTGGTTACAGCAAGAGGTGAGTAGTGTAGTACTGTAAGCCTATACCAAAGCATACACACTACTTATAACATAAAGACTGTGTTATTTGCGGTATTAATTACGATGTTATGGGACTTATTTCGAGAAATGGACGGCAATATTTAATTTCGACAAGTTAAACGTTAAGAAAAAAACGAAAAGCACCTTTTATGTTATCTATGACCTACTTGGTTTACACTCAGGTTAAATGTGCGTGAATTTTATTATCGCATCGGAAGTTAAAAGGCATAGCACTTCAATTTCACCGAGCGTTTTTTCATAGTGACACAGCCGCCACATGGTTCTTATCATGTTGATTAAACTTTTGTCAGACCTGTATCTGCTCAAAACCAGTATATCCTATGAATTTTATCCGATCGCGAGATACCGTGGATGCAAGTTCCAGGTGCTAAAAATATAAATAATTCGGTGTGATTTTTGTGCGATTTTGAATTTTACAAGTTTAGATCTGACTGTATAAATATAGTATCAAATTCATCAAACATTTGCATTTCTAACAAGGTTGCCCAGACATTATTTAAAAACGACAGAAACTTATTTTTTATGCCCGTGGATGAGTTTTGTAAATTTTGTGATGATTTGATGACTCGGTGTGAAGTTATCACAATGCGAAATTTTCCATAGAGTTTCCATTGTCGCCAAAAATACACCAAAATTTCAGCTCGACCAAACTTCGCGATCCGGATAAATTATCCGGATAGTAAAATTCATGCACAATGAGAAAATTCTAATAGTACTTGGAAGACAGTAAATGATATGGTGCTTGAACAGTCTTGGAATATTGTCAAGATGAACCGAAATTATTTGGAGAAGGTTATCGACCTTCCGACGTGTCTCAGTCGCCAAGGACGTGCTTTCAGAGGACATGATGAAAGTGGTGCCAGTGATAACCGTGATTTTTTTTGGAATTTTGTGCATTATTCGCGAAGCATGATTCAACTTTTGAAAATAATTATAAAAACAAGGTTGCGAACTACTGTAGTGACAAAACACAAAATGAATTGATGAAAATAATTGCTGAATTCGTTCGCGAGGACAATACAGCTGAAATAAAAGATTGCGGATTGATATCCATTATGGCAGACGCAACAATGGTCCACAGAAGGAACAACTCTCCGTGGTTGTCAGATTTGCTAAAGAGCTAGCAGTCGAAGAAAGGTTCTCAAGCTTTGTAGGAGCTAGAAGCAGATATAATTTTGAGCCTGTTAGACAGCTACGGACTTCTCGAATTGTCTGTTGTTGGACAGTCTTATGATGGTGCTAGTGTCATGTCAGGACAAAAAAGTGGTGTACAAATCTAAATTAAGATGAAACACCCTGCAGCCACATTTGTACACTGTCTAGCTCATAAAATTATCCTGGTTGTGATGGACACATTTTTCACCATCAAAACGTGTATATCCTTTTTCAATGCCATCGAATCCCTTAACCTACACTTTTCGAAGCCATCACAACACGAATTGTTGAAGCAGCTTGAAGAGGCAGTTGGTCTAAACACAAGGCGTGGAATGAGAAGTTTAATCTCAACTCGATAGTCAATGAGATTTCACAATCGCAAATATGTGATCGATAGCTATGGGACTATGAAAGATGCTTTAGAGGAAGAAATGAATGAGGGAAAATACAACGACTCAGTTTATTCATTGGAGATCTTTCATACAATCAGTAATCCTAAATTTGTAGTAAATCTTTTCACGTTTCACTATGTTCTTTCTATAATGAACATGTTAAGCACATATTTCCAAACTAAAAATGCAACTCTTCGGGATGGGATAAATCTTGTGAATGGAACACTACTAAGTGAGCGAGAAGACTTGTATGTAGTTTGGGGAAAAATTAAATCATTCGCAGAAAATAACTGTCTGAATCTCATATTTACCAAAGGATCGCGAAAATGGAAAACAGCAAAAAGCACTAGTTTCAAAGGTTTTGCTGTTTCATCTAGCCCCGTACACGCAGTTAGGGCTACAAAGATGTTCCTGCAAACCAAATGGCTCAAAAAGAGTAAGTTACAGCACTTTTCATCTTGCCAAATTATTTTCGGTTTTTCTAGGTTTTATAGGTAACAAATGTTTGAAGCAAGAGATCAATTTCTTCCTTCTAAGCTTAATATATTCCAATTTTTTCAAAGATATTTTGAAACTGAGCTATCCTCTTCTTCAAGTATAATTTGCAATATATTTAGCCTCTAAACGAAAAAAATATTCTTACATTTCTAATTATTTCCATTCTATTCCTGTATAATTCATACAAGCTTTCTTTCTTAGCGGTCATTGATAATTCATGTGTAGTTCATACCTACCATTCACATTATATGCATGTGGTAGTAGTTCTTACGTATTCACATACAAGGAGTTTATTTAATAATACATTATGCATTAGCAAATAACAAAGAATAAATCAACAAATATATAATGTATTAGTAAATTATATAAGTTGTATGAACAGTACGTGTACAAACAAAAACAAAATCATCACATGTCTTGAACCTTTCAGTCCCTGGCCCCTGCCAGATTTTAGGCCACGGCCCGCCTATGGCTGTGGGTGTATTATATGGAATAAATGACTCGATGTAAGTTGAAAAAAAAAATTGTTTACTGTATTTAAAGTGCTTTTGAAAGTTTAAACGCATTTTTCTCAAAACTGTGTTTTTAAAGCCGGTGATTGAAATTTCTCGGAAACGGCTGAACCGATCAGTCTCAAATTTTAACACAAGCTTCTTCAGTATATTTTTAGTAATTGATCTCAAGTTTTTTTTCCCATCAATGAATATTTCTTTTTTTTATACACAATTTAAGGCCAAAATTTTGTCGAAAAATTGATTTTTTTTTGTGAAGCCACCATTTTGACAAAACAATTTATTTTGCGTATTCCTTCGATTAATTACAAGATTATACATTATTTTTACGAAATATGTTTGGTTTTTTCATTTTGAAAGATCGAGTCCTCAGATATCGTGGTCACCGCAAGGCGCCTTTTTTGAGAGGAGCTCCTGGAGATCAGCTATAGCAGTTTTTAAAATTTTTATTTTTACAAACAAAAAATTTTCAATAATACACACACATTAATAAATTTAAATGTCTTCTCAGGAAAATTTCTTGAAAACATCAAGTACCTATTCTTATCTTCTTTCTTTTTTCACGTTTTTGAGGCACCCAAATTTATTTTAATTCACTCACAGGAAACGACTGTCTTCCTAAAGTATATTTTTTATGGAATATTTCGACTAAACTCTTCCTATCGTTGTATCCAGGTTTCAACAAAAACAGTTTATTTTGTAATAATTATCGCTTATTGTCTTTTAATCAAGACCTGATAGTCATGCCAAGTATTTTATTCCCATTGATAAATTGTTCAGACAGTGATACAATATTAATCCCTCCTAAATATGTTTGGTGAAAGATTAATATCCTGTGAAAAGAAAAGGCAATACTTTTCTTAGAAATACGAGGGTGAAAATGTGTCGGATATTACTCTTGACTATGGTCTTTAGCCCCAAATACTCCGCCCTCGATATCATCGCAAGCATTGATAGCATTGTCGGCAGATTACGCCATTCTTATGCGAACATCTGTGTAAACGAGCACATCCTACGTGAACGGGTGCTGAGGGGGCCGTTGACCGAAAACGATTTCAAAGCAAATTTAAATCTGAGTGTGGCTGCATAGGAAGAGAATTTTCCTTCAGTATATTTACGACATGCGTTAACGTTGGCAGCCCTCTTTCGTTATTGTATTTGCACCTGCTGGGAAAGTAAAGCGTTTTTCACATTCAGGCGCTGCCAACGTTCCATGTCCAAATCACCTGTGACATTAATTGGAAATTTGTTCACGTGCTCGAGGCGCTACAGTCTCTTAGTGAAGACGTTTGGTCACGTGCAGCAGCTTATGGATAAAGCTACAAGCGAAGAGCCACAGGATTTTTGCAGGGTTGAAGTGTGTAGTTTCAAAAAATCAATTATTTAGATTTACGAACAGGTATGGTGCAACGTGATTAACTTTCCAACAACTGGGGAAACGCAACATGTTGGCAATTGATGTATTTTGCGCAAATATTATGAATAAAGGATCGTGTAGTTGGAGTCGTGTATCGAGTATGTTTCTCAGTAAAAACAAATAGTTTCGGGAAAAATGAAAAACGAACGGCTAGGACTTGTAACGAAATCTGGAATTTCAATTTTCGCTATTTGTCATACCTACTTTGATGCTTAAATCTTCACTGAGAACAGTTTTGTGTTCAAGGCAATTAACACTAAAAATTTAGGTGCAAAAGAAAGAAGAAATTCTCATCAGATGTGCAATTTACGGCCATAAAAAACAACAGCAAAGAAATGAGATTTTTTTCATGGCCTTCGAAAGCATCGTTGTTTTTATATAATTTGCTTCCTGCCATTCATATTCCGAATCATATTCTATTTTCAACTCAGCAAATTTTAGTACATTATCTTCGAAAGATTTAACTCAATCTGATCAATTAGATCAATCTGATCTAATGTCATTGCAATCCGTTACTTTCTATGGAATAATGTTTGCACAGTCCGAATAATTCAAATATTTGTAGCATACACGTATTATTGCTATACGATTATGAATTTGCACATTGACCCGCTCTAACTTCCAATAAAAGCTACTATTTCAGCATGGATTTTGAAATCTCATAAAAAATTCATTTAATTGCATTGGATCCTAACTCACAATCGCTTTCAAAACTGTACAATACTGCCACAAAATTGCTCGCTTTTCTTTTCTGAAACTTAGTTGCAGATAGTCCCGACGACGTGATGGCTGCTTAAGATATTTCCAGGCAGTCCAAAATTCGAACAAATCTTCCAGCTTTGTGGCATTATCTTTTATGTCCCATTTCGTGGCATTTCATTTAAAATTAAATTAAAATACGAGATCTTTATTACATTTCACCGTTTCTCGTATGGAGGGGGTGCACCTTTTTGCAAAAATACGAAAATGGAGTGTGAAAAGAAAATGGAAACCCGTACGATACCCACTTTCGAGGACAGTTTGATTAAATTTTATGTTTTATTGTGGCGGGAGACTTGAATATAAATTTTTTCTAGCAGATACCATCAGGGTGGAAAGCGGATGAGATGTAGTTTCGGTTGGTTGCTTTTAACAAAATTTTTTTTAGAGAAACACGACAATACGCATATTTTGTGACATGATATGGATTCAAAAGAGATAAAAAATAAGTGCCTTAATGATGAGCGGGCTAACTTCCAAGCTGTTTTGCATGATATTGGTAACCAGATGCACTTTTGATTGTTGATAGTTGGAAATCTATTAAAAACGTTGACAAAGAGATGGTCAGCAATTTTCAAAAAATATTGCCAGATGTCAAAGTTAACTACACCTCTAAACACACCGAAAGAGCAAAGTAACGTTTATATATATACAGTGATGGACAAAAGTTTTCACACATAGGCGTTTGTTAACTAAAACAAGTATTAAAACAAAGCCAACAGAATATATTCATTTCATTATTTTTGGAAAACAATTATTCATTCTTAAGCTATTATATACTTTAAAAATTATTTAAAAAAAATAATGCCCCATTCTGGAAAACAGCGAAATATTTTGAATTACACGTTTTTGCCCGGACAAAAGTTTTCACACAGTTTGTGATATTATGTTAATTATAGTCATTTTTTTATATTTAATGTTTCGTCGGAAGTCCTTTCTGTTTAGTGACCTCTTTTAATCTCCGAGGCATCGACAACACAAGGTTTTTTGTATAATCTGCCGTTAACTTTTGCCATTCTAATTGAAGCATTTCCTTTAAATGTTTCTTGCTGGAAATTGTATGTTTCCGCAAGCGTCGTTCTAATTCTTCCCACAGATGCTCAATTGGGTTGAGGTCCGGTGACTGTGGGGAAGTCGGTAAAGTATGAGCAACATTATAAGCAACCCACATTTTAACATTATGAGCCGTATGTTTCGGATCGTTGTCATGCTGAAAATAAAATTGATCATCTAAGTCCACCTTTTCGGCACTCTTTTTCAAATTTTCCTTAAAAATGTTTAAGTAAAGTTTTTGATCCATCATTTGCTCAATAAATATAAGCTCGCCAAAACCTGAAGCAGCCATACAGCCCCAAACCATAACTCCTCCACCACCATGTTTGACTCAACTAGTAATATTTTTTGCATTTAACTCTGTGTTGAGTTTTCTCCATACCAGGGTTCTACCGTCAGACTGAAATAAATTATATTTACTCTCGTCAGAGAATAATACATTATTCCAGAAACCTTCAGGCTTATTTACAAAGTCTTTCGCGAATTGCAATCTCTTTTTTTTATTTATTTTACTAATTAGAGGTTTTCGTCTAGCTACCCGTGCATAATATCCATTGCGATGAAGGAGTCTGCGTATGGTTTTGGGGTGAACATCTTTTTTAAAATTGACTTTAACTTGAGCTGCACCTCTGATGATGTTGTTTTGGGTTGTTTCTTAATGATTCTTACAACCTGTATGTTAGAATTGTAATTCATTAATAGGATTTATAAATCAAAACAAATTGTATTTGACCAACCTGCGCTTCTTCCCTAGTTGTTAGTTTTCGTGGGCGTCCTTTTCGTGGAGTACTTTCGAATTCTGCGTCGTTTTTATAACGTTTTACAATACCGCAAATTGTAAACCGACTTCTACCCATTATATTTCCAATTTCTCCATACGATTTATTTTGTTTGAATAAATTCAAAATTATTTTACGTTCTTCTTGCGTAATTTCCTTCTGCCTGCGCGACATGATCACTACTTTAATGATTTTACAACTAAACCATACACGCAAATACATTTTACCTCCAGTCAAATATATAACGGGACTTTCCAGTTAAATTATCAACATGAGTCTTGCCAGCATTCCAACTTACTTGATATAGGAAATCTTTTCAAACTTAGTGTGTGAAAACTTTTGTCTGGACAAAAACGTGTAATTTAAAATATTTTGCTATTTTCCAGGATAGGGTATTATTTTCTTAAATTAATTTTTAAGGTATATAATAGTTAAAGGATAAATAATTGTTTTCCCAAAATAATGAAATAAATATTATCTGTTGGCTTTGTTTTAATACTTGTTTTAGTTAGCAAACGGCTATGTGTGAAAACTTTTGTCCACCACTGTATATGTTTATTAAGCAGTTTTGAAAATGCAGATCTTTCGTGATTCTTTCATTCAAATGAAATAGCTTGCAAAAGTAAATTTTTCAGCCTCTATACTAATGGTCCTTCGCAAAATAAAAATTTGATCGATGCATCGGCTATAATTCTGACACGATGGCAGGAAGTAGTTTAATAATACTTATTGAAAAATATTTTTTTAAAGTCAAAAGCACAGAATTCCAAAAAATGTAGCTCAGTATATTTTTTTCGACCATAATTTTCGTCAAAATACATTGCTGTGAAACTTCTGCTACCTGTCATTTTAAAGTGAACGGTTTGAAGTGGAAAGCTTCTTTGAAAATGTCGAGCAGCAAAAATGGTTCAACCCTGGCTTGAAAATATATGATAGCCGAAATTGTAGAAAGACACGTGTTTAAATCCAGGACGAATAATTTTGGAAAATTTCGATTCTAAACGGTCATACATAAATCGACCACAAGAACGTGCATGAGAAATTTCAAAACTGTATAAACATTCTTAGCAATCACTCTCATCAGGTCTTATTAATCTTATTATTGCCCTACTAAGCATAAACGTTATATCTACATTTTTCTCATTTTCAACGTGAAAGCTTTTACTTGAGATGTGTCGCAAGTAAACGTATTTGTATCATCCATGTTTAAACTTTCGGCTCGTTTGAAGGTGTCTGCAGCATTTAAAAAAACACAAATCCTCGAATATCTCAAAAGGGCTAAAATGTAGACAGAACGTTTATCCTTAGTAGGCCAGAATAGCTTTCGACACCACTGTTAATAGTGATATTAAGTTTGACCTTTTTGGGTGATAACATTGATTCACGTTTAATGTAGGCCATCATACGTGAAAACTCTCATAATATTGTTTCAATTAAAACCGGATGAATGCCAATAACATCATATCAACATATTTTAATTTGTTTGGGTCGCGTGCCGTCACGTTATTAAACAACACGAAATGCGTCTCTCTTTAAACCCTAAATTGAACTTACACATGTTCCAATATGTTCGCACCCAGACAGATACTATCTAACATGTTGCCACGCAAGTACGCGATGCAGGAAGTCATTCCTCTCGCAATATAAATGTATATCACAGGATTACAGGATTATGTTTACGAGTCAATTCTTTGGCACACATCAGACTATAACAGTATTCAACCTCCCCTGTATGTGCAGGCAAGACGATCCCCGGACTCCCTGCTGATGTTTGCCTTACCAAAAAGGTTCCTTCTTGAGCTTAAGCAAACAACAAATGTCCAAATGACTGCTATATGAATGCTCACCAATGGATTTAATTCGATGGTTTATCTTTGGTAGATCGAATTTACTGCTTCATTAAACGTTGACAGAGGAGCAACTTTCGATTTCGGCATGGGGTTCGGACACGTATATCGAGCGCCTTGGAAAACTTTCCAACAGTTTAAGGTTGGTCCAAGTAATAGCTGATTAAGACCACTAATAAACAATTAACTTAAGGATACTGTTAAGGTTATGGCGTCGTAACAATTTACTTTTGCTTTCAAATTACCTAATTGTCTTGAAACAGGTAGTTTCTTCAATGTAATGCCGAGCATTTTAATTGAAACGGCCAGATTTCAAAAAGCACTTTTGTTCAGGGATCATTATTGCCACTAAGAATTCGGAAACATGGTTCAACAGATGTAAATAATTGAAATCATTTTCATATTTCTGTGATTTAAATTATCGTGTGCGGGAAAATAATTTTACATAGCCGAAAATAGTTAGGGCCAAAATTCATTTGAATAATCAAATATTCACGTATTTACGCCCATTTGATACAATTTTATCGTATAACAAAAACAATAGAATGCTCTCAAAGGGCCCACAACTACAAAACAAACCAGCACACACACTAAGGGAGTCTCCGAATTCACGTCTTCGTCCTCATCTTCAGCTTGTCATAACAGATTGTGTCGTCAGCAGAGTAGCTGAGCTATTCTAACAGTTTGAAGAAGACCCAGATGAGGTGTCCAAAATCATTGCTTGGCTACTTTTGACATTTCAACAATTTAAACTTGCTTGCGACTGTGTTCATAGGGAATTTTCGCGACTGACTTTTTTTTGTGGTGAAAATTCGCTTGCAGCAAGAGTACAAAAACGACTTGCAGCGAATCTATTTTAACATATTGTTGTGTTTTACCCTTAAAATACATTTCGTGGATTCGATATTCTCCACATTCGTGAAATAAAACAGTTTTCTTTTACACCACTAATCATACTTTTATTTACACAAATAATTCCAAACACTAAATCGCGTACACTCTACTGATCGCACTATTATAATTTCGCTTTACAATTTCGCGCTTTATCGCTTTTCACAAATATCCGCGCCCGGATACTTAATTCGCTGTATCGCTTAATTATCTGTATCAACTTCCGCTGTATACAAAACTATCGTTGTGTGCTTGTAGCGGATGGGCTACAATTATAGAATAAATAAACACTGAGACTAACACATTGATAAAGAAATGATTTATTAATACCGAAACTAAATATAACATAACAAAGAAACTAAATACTGCGAGCGCGCTCCGGCACGACCGCCTCGGTCGGCCGCTGAAGATGAAGAGGCAGAGTCAATTCTGCGTACTGACGTTGGCGACGCGGTGCGGGTACTATTGGTACTACTGCGACACGGTGCCCAACCTTGTGGACCGCACAGTACTCAAGTTCTGGCACTGATACTTATTTATTTATTTATTTATTGTCTAAATCAACAGATACAAATCCAATTAAAGATTAGACAAGTAATAAACTTATATATAAAAAGAAAGGAGACTATAAATTAAAACTAAACAAAGTATAATGAGGCGGTGAAATTTAATCATAATTCAACACAGATATGACATTAAAAATTCCAAGAGTTACTTTATTTCATACGATAAAACGCATCCTCTTAACATATTTTTAAAAATGCGTAACCAAGGCGGAAGAGGACCAATATTCAAAGAATTATGTTGCCTAGGCAAGCGTAAAAGAGGAGAGTAAAAATATGTATGAGTACGAGCAAATGGCACGTTGAGGATAAATGAAGACCTGGTAGAATGTACCGGGTCACGAACAGAAAACTGCGCTCCGGTGATATAAGTAATAGAACCAGTAATCATTTTATATAGGAGACATTCGTCGAAATACACTCTGCGTGAAATAAGGGTAGGGATTTCAAGGATGGAAAGACGCATACTATACTCACAGTAGGGAATACGGAACTTGAGGAATAGTGAGCGAGTAAATTTACGTTGTACAGACTCAACAGCATCAATTAAGAAACGATAATGAGGACACCAAATTTGACAAAAATATTCGAGGACACTACGCACGAAGGAGATGTACAGGCGTACACACGAGGAAATATCAGTAAAAGGTCTGGACGCTCTTAGAATGAACCCGCACAAGCGCGAGGCCTTGGATGTGACACGCAAAATGTGGACATCAAATTTTAATTTAGTGTCAAACATAACACCAAGGTCAATGAAATTATCAATTGGATGGAGGGAAGAGCCAAGGATAGAATAGGGAAACGTAATATGGGATAATTTACATGTGAAGGACATCTGGAAACATTTAGCAACGTTAAGGGAAATACAGTTGACAGAGCACCAGTTACCCAGAGCAGACAGGTCATCCTGCAGCTGGGAGCAGTCATCCACTGACTCAACCACCCTAAAAATTTTCAGATCATCAGCGTACAAGAGACACGGGGAGTTGAAGAGAGAAGGAAGATCATTAATAAACAGGAGGAAAAGGAGAGGACCAAGAATTGACCCTTGCGGGACACCACAAGTAGGATAAAAGGGGGAAGAAGAACAAGAGTGAAACGTTACAAAACAAGCACGATCACGAAGGTATGAGGAAAACCAGCAACGGAGCTGACCCGAAATATTGAAACCATCAAGCTTTGAAAGGAGGATTTCGTGGTTCACGGAGTCAAAAGCCTTGGCAAAGTCTGTATATAATACATCCACTTGCTTTTGCTGGTCGATAGCGGAGGTAACAGTATTGGTGAACGAAAGAAGGTTGGAAACTGTTGACCTACCTTTGACGAAACCATGTTGCTCAGAAGCGAGAAGAGGTTCAATTATAGGGTAAATCTTGTTGTAAACAACTTTTTCGAGAAGCTTACTGAAGCAAGATAGAAGGGATATGGGACGATAATTGGTGACGCAGGATGAATTTCCGGTTTTAAGGATGGGATAAATATTTGCTGACTTCCAGGAAAAAGGAAACGTACAGGAAGCAATACTAAGATTAAAGAGGACAGATAAAGGAACACACAAAGATGATGGCAGTGACTTTGCAAATATGTTAGGTAAGCCGTCGGGTTCGCAGCTGGTGCTACTATCTAGGTTAGCAAGCAAACCTTCGACCTCTAACGGGCTCGTTAAAAACAAACAACAATTATTAACATCTGGAGAGGGAATATTAGCAGAGAAAGATGGATTAGGTTGAGAGGTAGCAGAAGAAAAGAAAAGAGCAAACAGCTCACATATTTCTTTAGGCGAGGAAGCAGACAAATCATTAAGGTGCATCAAAGAAGGGATAGAGGGAGACTTTTTAAGGGAACGGATATAGGACCAGAAGGGTTTCTGTTGACAGGATGATATAGAGGCTTCAATGTGGGCTTGGAGGGATGTATGTAGTTGTCGCCGAGTCTATGGCGTCTGACTTGTCGTAGCGGGCGATGTGGGCAGCACGATGAGCTGCGATGTAACCATCACGCTGTTGCGGTAAATAGCGCGCCGTTGTGGCGATCTGTTGCTGCGCAAGCTGCTGAGGCGAAGTTTCCGAGGCGACGGTGTTGCTCCTCGTGGCAGCGAGTCGATGCGGCTGCCGAGGCGACTGCTGAAGCGACGCTTCTCGGGATGTTGTTCTTCGTCGGGGTCACCAATGTAGCGCATGGGCTACGAGTATAGAATAAAATAAACACTGAGACTAACACATTGATAAAGAAATCATTTATTAATAACGAAACTAAACGTAACATAACAAAGAAACCAAATACTGCGAGCGTGCTCCGGCATGATCGCCTCGGTCGGCCGCTGAAGATGAAGAGGCAAAGTTAATTCTGCGTACTGACGTTGGCGACGAGATGCGGGTACTATTGGCACTACTGCGACACGGTGTCCAACCTTGTGGACTCCACATACTCACTATCGCAGTGTACTAACTAACTGCTAAGACCTCTCGTGGCGATATTTATACTCGATTATCTGGTGTGGTGAATTATTACATGTGTCTAGGCTATTCTAGATTTGTGTGTAGAAGGTTTTTGATCTGGCTTCGAGAAGGCTATTGTGAATTTCCATTGTCATATGAGATCTGATTGTGGTTTGGGTTCTGGAATGTTCCGATTTTGCTTCTAGAGGGTTCTATTCTACGTTTTATTGTAGGGTTTGTAGCGGATGGGCTACGATTATAGATTAACATAAACACTGAGATTAATACATTGATAAAGAAACGATTTATTAATAACAAACTAAATATGACAGAATAGAAAAACTGCTAGGTTCGCTCACGGCACGACCTCGTCGGTCGGCTGCTGAAGATGAAGAGAGAGAGAGTACATTCTGCGTACTGACGATGGCGTCGCGGTGCGGGTACTATTGGTACTACTGCGACACGGCCGCCAACCTTGTGGTCCCCACAGGTTTTAAAGATCCTACATGTTAGTGAAACACTGTTATCAAACTTAACAATACGTTTTATTTATGCTATACAAAATACACGTGGAATATTGATCCTCGCAGGACGACGAACAAAGGAGAAGTGAGACTGCCGCGGAGACGACGATACATTCTTCTCAGCTAAGTGTTTTCGGCGACATATAGGTGGCTAGTACACGCTGTCAGTGTGTTCTGAAGTCACCAGACTACTCTCTTTCAAGCGGCTTCATCAGCTGTTGTTGACAAGTTGCATGTTTTGTTTAACGCTAGTGTCAGGAGCTGACAAAAAAAACTAAATAAATGGTAAACGTAACAGTTTTCGAAAGCGCGGCTTTAGCTTTAGGGCCTTGATATACTCTAAGTGCAGGTTCCTTTGGCTGGTGTGAAAACAGGTTCCCTGGACTTCCAGGGTGAAAACATAGTTCGTTTGTCTTTGCAGAACCCTGTATGGGCCCTCATACGGATGTTCCAGCGGCTTTTTGCTGCAATCTACTCGAATGAAAACATGAGTGCATGTGAACAGGTCCTTGTGCACGAAAATTTTCCTTCTGTTATGTTGAGATGCTGGAGTAGCTCGAATTTGTTTCATTTGTTCGCGAAAATTTTCGACGAAGAGCTTGGGATCGGGAGGCATGTCCTCATTGAAGAAAATCTCTCCCGGAATTCAAATCGTAACTCCATATACCAGCTCAGCTGCAGTCGCACCGATGTCTTTCTTGACACTAGTTCGTAGGCTAAGTAGTACAGTTGGTAAGACATCTACCCTAAATGTTCGTATGGACACGTTTCGCCTATTCAATTGCAGATACGCAGCTTTGGAAGCAGCAGATCTGAGTTGGCGTGCAATCCAGGCCAACCACCGGAACGGACTGAAATTTTGCGCGAATATGTTTGAATTATTTCATAGACAGTACGACAGTTGTTTGTACATAGCATTTTCACGCGTGAAGCCAAAATCAAATCACTATATTTTTTTCGGTTAATCAAAATAATGTATAATGTAGTCCACATAATAGCCTAAAACAATACGTAAAAACAGAAACTTCTTTCAAATAAACCGAAATCAATAATAGAAGAGTATTTTCGTGCCACAATTGTTTGTGCACGAAGTGTTGGTGGTGTTTTGAGGCAATGCTACGAAGCAAATTCAACGATTTTGGACACCACGTCTTGGTCTTCTTCAAACTGTTAGAATAGCTCAGCTACTCTGCTGACGACACAATCTGTTATATGTCACAATCTGTCATAATAAGTTGAATATCAGGACGAAGACGTGAATTCAGAAACGCCCATAGATGTCTGAATTTTCGGCGAAAGTGTTTCCTTATTCTAATTGACTTTGAAAATCATTTAAAAAAAAACAAAGGTCATAGAGCAAAGCTGCTTAGTTACCAGAAATACTCTATAAAACAAAAGAATAGTATTACACAATACAAATACAGAATGATTTCCTCGAAAAAAGTCATATGCACTTGCCAGAATCGAAGGGATTTCTCCGTACCGAAAAAGAAAGCAAAATCTCACCACGCTATGAAATCTCGTGTACCATGCCGTCAACATTGAAATTAACTGCACCGTATTCAAAATAAGTAATCTCTTCAATCACGCCGCATAATATATACCTCTAATTTATATGAAAATTACCCTCCAGTAATCTGATGTGAAAATCCCAACATAAACTTGAGCGACTTCCAGAGCATCGAAGTCACATTAAAGTAACAACCGAGGGTGGAGTATGTAGATATAATAGGAAAGGATGCCATAGTGCCTGGCGCGAATTAAATATTCATCACCCTCCTTCCTGCACAGCACGTTTTGTTCAATGGCGTTCTGAAGCTGATATGTGACATCAACTCAAAGAAAAAGCTACGGAAAAAGATATTGTTTGCTCTCAGGATTGAAATCAAGTTTTGAATGGGCTGACTAACCAGAATCGGGTATAACGGTTAGTACCTTGCTCACCGACATTACTGGGAAGCATGTGTTGGTGTCGCAAGCAAATAAATTAAAGCGAATATAATCGATTAGCCTGAACGACTGTTTTGCGAAAATAGGTGCACTCTGTCGATCCAGTTTTACCGCATTTCACTCAATGAAATGCATATCTGAGTTGGCTTTTGCAAACTTCTACAATCTACTGTCGCTGCCTTCCAGAGGTAAGAGAGCTTTCTATTAAGTTGCATTGTCGTTGGCGTGAGAAGTGAACCCTCGCTGAAAATCGCCGACTAACGGTGCTACGGTTTGAGATTGAAGGAGCATATGCATTGCACATTTCCATCAACATTGCGAATAGGAATGAAATGTTTCCAAAGGTAGTTCCTGCTATAACTCGAATCCATTAGCTAGAATACTTAATCATCAAGTATGTTTTATCTTCTTTGGGTCAGGTTTAGATTACTGGTAACCACCATTCTGCCGTGCTCATCACAAACGCTCTATCTGACATTTTTTTCAATTTGAAGTTAACACCGGATTTGAGAGCTACATACATACTCTATAACATCATTCTACATAATATGAAAAACCTATCTTTTGTGGAAGTACGATAAAATCAATAGTAAAAAATGCCCTTTCCATACATCTGCATGCTGCAGAAAAACACAAATCATTGAATATCTCCGAAGTTACGAAAATGTAGATAGGGCGTTTATGCTAAAGACGGCAGCACTATAATCTCTACTGCCCTACGTAGCATAAACACCCTATCGGATATTTTTTCATTTTCGAGTTAACCCAGGTTGGAAAATCTCTATTGCACCATTTTACCAATTATGAAAAACCTATCTTCTGTGCAAGTATGGTAAAATTGATAGTGAAAATTGCCCTATCTGCCCCAACACATACCAAAAACGCATTATCAACGTGTTGTTTAGCCAAATCTATTATTATTTCATTACAATTCGTACTTAAAAAGCCGCAATTTTTTTCATCGTGAAACTTTTTACTGCAGATGTGCCTCTAATTAACGTATTTGTTTCCAAAAAAAACAAACACTTAAATAACTAAACAATTACTAAAATGCAAATTGGGCGTTTATCCTACGTAGAGCAATATTAAGTTGATTAATAATTTGATTTGGAGTGTTTCAATTGTCCCTTACATTATTGGCCATAAACTATTCAACTAAATTGATTTTTGGGCTTACCTGAACACGGGACTCTGTCAAACCGATTCGCATTGCGATTTCCTCTCGCATGAAAATGTCTGGATAGTGGGTTTTCGTGAAACACCTTTCTAGTTCGTTAAGTTGAGCAGGGGTGAAACGGGTTCTATGTCTTTTCTGTTTCCCCGATTTTTCCGAATTCTGAACAAGTACAAAGAGTGAAATGGCTTGTCGTATCACACCGAAGGAAAGAATTACCTGGTCTTGTTGCATTGTGTGAGGGTCACAAAGTCCGCCAGAAACATGCAATCGCCCTCCAGAACCATTTGTATCCGAGTTTGGGGTTGTAGGAACCTGGCCAAAATTATTGCCATGCAAAGATGTTAGTGCTGATTTGGGTAAATCACATTCTTTTGCACCTGTTTGAAAGAAAAGAAATAAAAGCTGTAAGTACTTGAAAAAATCGGAAATATATTCTTTGTAAAAGAGGTTTTTTGTCAAAATGTTTTGATAGTATATGTTATATGCTAAGCCTACATTTGTATATAGAAGAGTTTTGTGATTGCAATACTGTCGAAAATTGAATTTTAACATTTCAGAGTTTCTAATCAGATACTTGACTGATGTGAACACATGCAATTCCTGAATTCTGAGCGGAGTTGTATAAACATTTCTATTTTGCTAATGGCCTTAACAAGGTAAAAATCAGAGCTGATGTCATATCACAGGCTCAAATCCAGTTCGTTCTAATTGACCCTTCTATCGCCAATTAGCTTTTCGCCTGTGAAACTTATAAGTGTCGCACTGAAAAAAATCCACATGGCGCCCAGGGCTATGCAACATAGCGCATTATTTATGGCCCCATACGCTATGTACATAGTACTCTGAGCTGTGCAATATGGCTCCCAGTGCCATAATGTCAGAATCTACATAGTGCGTGGTCCTATGTAACATGGCGCACCATTTATGGTCCCACACGCTATGTACATAGTACCCTGAGCTATGCAGTATGGCGCCATAATTACATGGCGCAGAAATTATGGCCCCACACGCTATATTACATAGTGCCATGAGCCGTGTAATATGGCTCATGGCACTCCAATTATAACTCGCAGCCATACTATGTGAGGGGATGTATAAATATCAGCAAGTGACTCTAAAGTATCGTCGATAGAAGTGCGCTGAAAAAACACGTAGCGCTAGAGGCCATAGTTTAAAAACTTCTGGCGTGTAGTTTTTAAATTGTTTAGTGGGTAAGCAAGGCTTGTAATGCTTGGGGTCCGTAGTTCGAATTCAGGTTTAGATGAAGGACTGCGTAAGTTAAACTGTAAGTTAATCTAGTTCTGAATTGGGATCTGAATGTTATTAGGAGTAGTCGTGGAATTCGTAACTTTTCACTCGTATGCATTGATCATAAGTTATTGAATAAAGCTTTCTACCAACTTCAAACTATCTACCCGATAAGGATTGTCGTGGGTTTACTATCATTTTACTATTTACTTTAACATTAAAGGACTACCGAAAAAACACATAGCGCCAGACGCCATAATTTATAGATTTCTGGCGCCATGTACATAGTCGATTTTGGTCGATTTGTGATAAAATATAGCACCACATGCCATAGTACATAGGAGCAGACGCTATGCTTATAGCCCTCCACGCCATATACTATAGTCTTTCACGCAATGTACTATAGTCCTCCACGCCATGTGCTATAGTCCTCCACGCCATGTACATGGCGTGGAATGTGAATTTGATTGATTGAAAATGATTTGGTGGCTAGTATTTAGTTTGAAAATGTAGCCATTTAGACTATTTTCTGAGAATTGGTGGTATGTTTGAGACGTCGGTGCCTGAATTGTTTAGGAATTTATAGCGCCAAACTATCGACTTTAAGATGTCAATCATTTTCTAATAAATTATTTTTTGTTGGAAAATAGCTTTAGAATAGCCGACTATAATATATATTTGATGTGTGATTTTATTAATAAAACATAGATTTGTTCCAAAATTAGTTGTTACATTTGCTCTTATTTCAGCCCTTTTGCAATACAATCTGGTCCCATTTTACCCCTTTTCAGTAAATATTTAGCCTCAAATCATTTCTGGAGTTGGCAACGCTGCATACGAAATCCCTGTGACCTCAGCGACATGCCTGATGGCCAGTCTTCGATCTGTTTCTTCAGTGAGCGACGTGGATGTTTAGTGAATGTTCTTCCCAGATTAAACTCTTTGTCCCAGCGTGCAACGGTGGAATCTGGAGGAGCAAGGTCCCTTAATGTTTCCACCAAGTCGCTGTGTATGTCTTTGGTGGACATTTTTTTCAAACATAGGTAGGTACTTAATGACAACTCTAATTTCGTTTTTCTCCATTTTAATGTTCTCTCTTCGACGGTTCGTATTCAAATGAATTTACGTCTTGCCTTGGAACTGTGTTATTTCTAGAACTAGTGCTTTCGGCACTCTGACTCCCTTCCTTTGGGTGGGCGTCTTTTTCGGCCCATCTCACTCCTCACCTTAACACAAAATCATCCCTCAGTGCAGATGTTCCGCACTATGCCATTAGCTGTCGCAGGCTAGGGTATTGATCACTTGGTCGGTTGATGATATATTTCAGTTCCTCCATGGTACTGTTAGGGTGTCCTTCTAGTTTGTCAAATAGTTTTAGTGTCTTGTCACGTATGTAAATGTCGATCGGGTCGATCCTCAGTTCTCTGTGTATGTCCGTGTTTCTAACATACGATAGAATTCTAAATATTTTTCCAGAGCGAGGTTTTGACAGATTCGTACATGTCTGATAGTACGCAGTGCTTCCGTAAGTCAACATTGGTCTTATTATTTGTTTATAGAGTAGCGTCTTGTTCGTCATATTCAGTGTGTCTGGTCTGGTCAATGGTTGTAGTCTACTTAACATTCCATTAATTGTTTGTTTCTTGTTCTTTATGTGTGTGGTCCATGAGAGTCTGTCGTCAAAAGTTAGTCCCAGGTATTTGGCTGTCCGTTGCCAGTCTATCGTCTGGTTGTCCACTGTTAGATGTGGTGGTTTTTGTCTTTGTCGTCTCGTTACGAAGATGGCTTGCGTCTTCTCGGCGTTAATTTGGATTTTCCATTTCTGGAAATAATCCAGTAACATGTCTATGTAGACATGATATAGCTTCTGCGTGCTCTGAGGTATAAAATATACATGTATCATCGGCGTACAAGGCTACTTTTGCATAGGGCATATCGGGGATTCTGATGTGTATAAACTATACAATATTGGAGGGAGTGGTGAACCTTGCGGGACTCCAGCTTCTATTGTCCGCATTGACGAGAGATGATTGTTAATTCTTACACAAAAAGTTCTGCCCTGAAGAAATGATGCAATAAGTTGTATGAAAGGTACTGGGATTTGGAATGCATGCAGTTTGAAAATTAGTCCCGCATGCCAGACTTTGTCGAAAGCCTTGGCCACATCAAACATGACCAAGCCCGTTGATTTTCTTTGGTTGAGCGCTGTACGTATGTGCTGTACCACTCTTGCGAGCTGGAGTTCAGTAGAATGTAGTGGCTTAAAGCCGAATTGTGCTTCCGGAATTGTTGATTTTTCCTCAATTATTTCTTTTAGCCGGTTGAGAAGAAGGCGCTAAGCGATTTTCCCTACGGAGGACAGGATACTTATTGGTCTCCAGTTTTGTGGGAATTGGAGGTCTTTGCCTGGCGACGGTTTTATTTTTTTTTGGCGAAAGTATTTCGTCATGCGCCAGTAATTGTTGTCTTCAGACTCCATGCTCTCTAGAAAGTCACTTCACTTCTCATTGTGGAATTGCGAGATCCTACAGCTGGTGGTATTTGTAAGCTGGTTTGCTTCCGTTCTAGTGCTAGGGTCACTCGTACGCCTAGCTCTTCTCCGCTTTCTATTCCTTCTCCTTATTAGATTTTTTATATCTCTTGGGAGTTCGTAAGGGTTGCACCCCTTTGTCGGATTATGAATCTTGTTGGCCTCTTTTGCCTGCTTGATTTTGGCTGTCAGAGTGCTGATTGCTCAGTCTATGTCGCTGGCGGTTTCGAGTGTTTCTTCGAAATTTTCATTCGCCATTGCGTCTCGGAAAGCATTCCAGTTTGTTCTCTTCATCATTCGAATAGGCTCGTCAATGAAGACATCTTCTATGATGAAGACTACCGGCTTGTGGTCGGATGGTAGTTCATCGAGGACAGTCAGTCGCAGATTATAATGGAAGTTTTGCGACAATCCTACGTCAAGGATATAACTATAAACTGTGCCAAAGTGTGTGGGTTCATTGGAGAGATGCAGGTTTATGCAATTTTCCATGATGAAACTTTTGGTTGCTTCTCACGTCTCCCCAGTGGCGTGAATTTACCTCTCTGGAATCGTAGCCTATTTATATGTTATTTTATGCTAACTAAGTGGGTATATGAGGTAATAACAATTTTTTTTTGAATTTTATGCGAACTGGAAATAGCCGATTATCACTACTTTTGGATCAATCATCGTAGTTCAATTAGTTAAAAACATGTTCGCACTTATGCGCAGGCCGCTCGATTTGGACAAAGTAAATTAAGTACTTCTGAGACCGAAGATGGCTTTGAAGGGCAAAAAGTGTTCATTTTCGGATGCTAATAAAAGTGTTCCATAGGTCGAAGTGCTAGACCTATCACAAAACAAATTTTTGTAAATGTCGATTTCTTGAAATTCATATGGCTTCAAACTCAAAGCAATTAGCACCATTGATTGGTGTGAATTGCGAAAGCAATTTTGGGTTGGGTGGGGGCATAAAGACAAATATGTATGTTATATACAGACGCATAGACACTTATCAGACATTAAATCTGTTTAGCTGCTGGCATGCTTGTTCGCTGAAACCATACCAATTCATGAACACATTGCAGCATAAATTAGCGACACCGCGATGTGCAAAATTGTCACACTTTCAATGAATTATAATTTCATTCGCACACTATCCGGCCAAGAGTTCATTCAATTACTTCGGCAAGTTGTTGCATCCTCATGTACTCACTCGTAGCACCATTTATTCCAATTAAGCGATTGCAACTTATTTAATAAATCGACCGATGGCAATTAATTAATTAAAATATGAATTAATGGCGCGCATAATTAAGTGTTTACAATTAAGTCGGATACGAATTCTAATTAAAGGTATTAGCCCGTCGTCGAGAGTCGCTGCAGGAATTACACCGAAAATGGCACAAAACCCTTCTTAAAATATTTGCCAAAGATCCATTCGTTTGTTTGTTCGTTTGTTTGCCTATCAATGCACGTTGAGTGTCGTCGAGCGTTCATGTGATTCGGTATAAATGTTTATATTGTACCAACTAAAATTTTAACGAGATTTCCGTTAACGGGAAATGCTTGCTCTCAAAATTGCGTTCGCAAGGATGGACTCGCTTAATTGTGGAATTGCTTGGATTAGTTCAAATCTTTTTGGTTGCAAAATAATTGTCGATAAAGCATTACGTTACGGTTGTAGCTTAGCGTTCTCGTCGTTTTCCGGATCCGGTGGTAGCCGTGGAATAGAAGCTTGTAGGCTGAGATGTACTGAGAGGTTCTTGCAGCAGCGGCTTAAATAAATTCATTAAGCATATGTGGAACATTTACCGGGTCTAAAAAGCGTATTCAAAATTGTAAATGATTATGCGCACTGATTCCGGGCCTTCATACAATAAACTCAAATGCTTTATAAAATAAATTTGGAAGTAAGCTTAAACAGCTTTGAAAGATTGCGTGTCAGAAATAATGAAAGTTATAATTCTATCAACAAATTCTATCAACAACAAAACTAAGTGTGAGAAATAAATTTTGAACGTGTTTTAAATATGAATATGATAACATTTTGGAAATTATTAACACTATGTAAGCGCTCGGTGCCAACAAAATATCGAGAAGTTTTACAAAATTTTGATCTGATAACGCTGTCATCAAATCAAAACGAGATGAACAGGGAGGGTTGACTACAATGTGAAGCAGATTTGGTGTACTTTTGGCTTTTGGTGCTACCTTAGGGTTCCCATTACCAGGTATTTTTGTTATTTCCATATTTATTTATTTATTTAGAATCCATTTCACTGATATATATATATATATATATATATATATATATATATATATATATATATATATATATATATATATATATATATCCAATTATAAAGTGGAAAAGTAATATATATATATATATATATATATATATATATATATATATATATATATATATGCATATATACATATATACATATATATATATATATATATATATATATATATATATATATATATATATATATATATATATCTATATACATATATGCATATATACATATATACATATATATATATATATATATATATATATATATATATATATATATATATATATATATATATATATATATATATATATATATATATATATATATATATATATATATGTATCCAGTGGCAGCTCGTCACGGTGGGCCCGGCCCACCTGGCCCACCCTGATGAGCCGCTAAAGTAAAGTATATATTTCTTGTTGGTATCCGCGTGTACCTTATAATAGTGTTTTTGTGTCGAGCGGGCCCAGTGGCGGCTCGTCAGGGTGGGCCAGGTGGGCCGGGCCCACCCCGACGAGCCGCCACTGTATGTATCCATAAAAACAAAAATAAAAAAAGGCATATGCATGAAAATTCAATAATCCAAACATGATAAGCTACGAGAACATTATAATAAAGTAGATGAAGAAATAGAAACAGAAAAACAATATTAATAATAGAATAATGAAAGTGAAAATGAATAAATAGTAAGCAATCCTAAAATAGTGAAGATGAAAAGTAACAAATAAGATAAGAAAATTGAAATATAATCAAAATTATAAGCGAACAGGCTTTGACAAAGTATATGCCTCTTAAAACTAGGAATATGCCTCTTAAAACTAGGGAGAGGCACGGAAAAAGAACTCAACTGAAGCTCATTATGATTCCTTAGCATTCTCAGTCTTGGTGAATGAAAAAATACCTCAGTACGCGCAAAAGGGATGGTGAAAAAAGACTGGGATCTGATAGATTGGTCACAGACCCGCACAAATTCGGAAACAGGAATATTGATAGAATAATAAATTTTGTTCAGGAATCATTAATCGAGGAACAATCTGCGGACATGAAACGAGGAAAGGTTTAGAAATTTCAGGCGTTCTTTGTAAGGACAGTAGGGGACATTAAACTTACACAGAAGACAACGAGTAAACTTACTTTGGACGGACTCGATTACTTCTGACAAGTATACAAAATGAGGAGACCACACTTGCGAACAGTTTTCTAGTATGCTACGTACTAACGACGTGAATAGACGGACACTGGTTGATATATTAAGGGAGCAAAGAGAACAACGAAGAACGAATCCTGCCACTCTTGACGCTTTCGGTGAAATGAATTGAACATGCAGGTCAAATTTCAGACGAGCATCAAAGATAACGCCAAGGTGCAACATAATACTGGAGAGCTACATGCAACTACATGCAGCAACATAATACTGGAGAGATTATAATCAAAGTGGATATGAATTGGTTTGTTAGTAAAGGACATAACTACAAATTTAGGAATATTTAGAGAAAGAAAATTAGCAGCACACCAATCACACAAAGCAGTAAGGTTTGATTGAAGAAGCAGGCAGTCTTCATAAGAAGAAATAGAAGAGGGAAACGGAATCGAAACAACTGGGAAGATCATTGATGAACAATACGAATAAGAGTAGCCTGAGAATGGACCCTTGGGGAACACCAGATGTAGGATGAAAAGGGGAAAAACGCAATCATTGAACACAACACGACAAGTACGATTGACAATATAGGAGGAGAACCAGGAATGAAGAATTCTGGATATGCCGAAATCGCGCAGCTTATCCAACAACACAGTATGGTCTACTTTGTCAAATGCTTTAGCAAAATCCGTGTAGATGACGTCAACTTGCTGTCCAGTATTCAACGAACCAGCAACGGAGTTGACAAATTCGACCAAGTTTGTTGACGTGGAACGGCCTTTAATAAATTCATGTTGCTCTCTGGAGAGCAAATGATTAATGGTGCCATATACTCTGTTGTGGATGATTCGGTCGAGCAATTTTGGAAAACATGAAAGAAGGGAAATAAGTTGGTAATTGGAAACAGTTTCAACACTCCCCGATTTGAGGATCGGAAAGACTATTGAATTGTGATCATGGTTCCCTTCTTGTCTATAAATCAGCATAGACAACGTATATCGTGTCTAAAGCCTATCAAAACAGATAATAATTGATACGGGAAACTCGATCGTTTTTTGCGGAATGAGCCTCCGAAAGCAGAATCAAATTGGAATTGTTTCTTTGCGGGATAATTAAAATTGAAAAAAAAATTTATATTTGTTGAAAATTTTTTTTTTAATTTGACAAAGTGGTTTCGAAAGCATGCACTGATTCTCATCAGACACCAGCTCACAGCGCATACTTGACTGATGTTGACTTGCAGTTGGAAATCATTAATTTTTATTTACGCTAGCTGTGACAAATTTTAACATCTTAGACAATTCAATAACCTTTACAAGTAAATTATATCGATGGATATCTGCTTTCGGAGGCTTATTCCGCAAAATGATCGAGTTTCTCGTATCAATTATTCTCTGCTTTGATAAGCTTTAGAGACGATATACGTTATCTATGCTGATTTATAGACAAGAAGGGAACCATGATCACAATTCAATAACCTTTACAAGTAAATTATATCGATGGATATAAGCCGGAGATGTTAAAATTTGTCGCAACTAGCGTAAATAAAAATTAATGATTTGCAGCTGCAAATGGTCACATCACTCAAGTATGCACTGTGAGCTGTTGTCTGATGAAAATCAGTGCATACTTTCGAAACCACTTTGTCAAATAAAAATTTTCAATGTAAATAACAATTTTTCAATTTTAATCATCCCGCAAAAACAATTCCAATCGGAATGACGTTTGCAACTTATAGAAAGAAAAATAGAAAGAGGAACACTTAAAGATGAAGATAGTGGCTTAACAAATACACACGAAATACCATCAGGACCTTTGCTTGCAGTAGGGTCTAAAAGGGATATTAAAGCTTCTATTTCAGACGAGACGGTCGTAATGAAATCAAAACGATTAGCTGAACATGGGAGAATTGGATGGGTTTGATGAACCAAAGGTTGAGGAAAAGAAAGTGGCGAATAGCTCACAAATGTCTTGGGGACAAAAGGTGACATCACCGTTAAACGAAAAGCTCTGCGATAAGTGTTTTGAAGTGTTCAGGGAATTGATGTAACAGTTTTGAATTATTAGAAAGGACGGATGGCTCAATATGCGCAAAGTATCTCTGATTAGCTGTTTCAATAGGTTTTTTCGCTTCTATTCGATATTTGCGAAAATTTTGAAGCGAATCATCAGAGCTAAATTTTGACAAGTCTGCATTATCTAATCATTCTTTCGAGCGAAAATTTTGACAACGGAGAAAAGCAGAGACACTGCTCATTTCTGGCGGATAAAATGTCAAGAATTTCAAATTTCAATCGATTTTGTTTTTCAATAACAATTCAATTTTCATATTCAAACACCAAATGTCACTTTTTAGCTCGAAAGAATGAACTGCACAAACTAAATTGGCGTGAAATGATTGGAGACATGTGTCAATGCTATCTGCATTTTCCAAGCGAAAGCATCTTCCAAACAATTTTTGACGCTAAAAAATGGGTACAACTATTGCTTATTTTCATGCTAAATTTTCGTCGAAACAAATTGCACGTGAATTTTTGTATGAGAATTTCACGTGAAATGGAAGACATTACTAAGCTTTAAGGTATAATGAAAGCGAAATTAATTAGATTTGAAGACAAAGGCCTAGACAAAGCCGACAAAGCTACTGTTTGACGCTATATTGCATGAATTAAAATGGTATCTATGACTAAATATTTCATTCACAACAGCAGAGCTGAATTTCAGTTCATAAAAGCATCTACACCTAGTCGTATTGTAATTAGTGGTACTGCTCCTATAACCGGTGTAAAGCAGGGCATATCGCTTGATGTTTTCCGACCGACGGTATAATCTCGCACCCAACGAAACTCAACATTTCCAAAAGGATTCCAAGTCAGTGTTGTAAATCGTCGACCTCCCATGCATTAATTTTTATTTTTATATTATTTGCCCAATACACACCAATGCTGCTGAGGGTACCATCCGCCATTTATGCCTTTACTCATTTGTAAATGTACCTGATATTCGTGTCTGCTTGTAGATATTGCAGGGTTGTGTTACATTTAATTTTCGGTTGCAAGAAAAATCGATGCAATGCAAAATAGATTGAAAACCTTTATTAAGATTATAAGCAGTGATACTGAAGGTGGTATTTTTTGAAGAGAAGTAGCATATACTTGTGTAGCATATAATTGTGTAACATATAATAAAACAATTAAATTTAATTATGGTAGTCATTAGTTTTGAAAATATAACTTTATACATCATTTTCAAGCAGCTTTCACTGTTGGTGAAGCGTAAAGGATGAAAGATTTTATAAAACGCCATTGAAAAACATTTGGGTTTAGAAAGGTAAATTTCAGTGGATTTTCCCAAGTTAAAAAATCCAGTCACAAATCGGCAACGTAACAAACTCGGGCATCGTTACGTCTTAGTGGCGATGTGAAAAGTTAAGAGGTTATCAAAACTACTAAGTTAAAATGTTTCAACTCGATGTGGTAATTTTGTGGTAGCTTCTATCCGTAGCAGAAAATGAACATTGCGCCAAATTGTGACGAGAAATGACAAATCTTCTTATTCGCATTTTCATACATTTTCTTGAACTATATCAGCACTTCAAATGGTTGGCTAAATAGAGAAAAGCTCGGAAACGAAATCGTTCATTATGTGAATTTGATTTCTATAAATCGATCTTGCTACTTACTAAACATTGGATATGAAAAAAAAACACATCAAATCTTTAGATTCTGTAACATTCTGGCACTTTGCATACATCGATAATTTAGTGTTTGCATTCCGTATCAATCTGACTCTTTTCAAATATTGACATGACTTCAGTAAAACTGTGACGAGTTTGTCGCAATTTCGTAACAAAGTGGCCATTTCAGCTTTGTTAATTTTTTTGTATATATTATATATATGTTGACGTTTTTACATACATATATGTATGATTTGTGACAAATTCGTCATAAATTTATGCTTTTGTTGCTTGCATTTGCATTTTTTTGCTTGGAATTGTGATCATACTCAATGACAGTGATCAATTATTTGTGGTATCACCTCAGGAAACATGCGGATATTCAAACTAGAGTTGGGTCTTTCTAGGATTTTCACATTCTAAGTATAGGTAGTATGAGTACAGAAAAATACCTGTTCCAATCGTACTAGCTAGTATTTTTTTAAGTATGTACATACATATATACTTACAATACATATGATTTGCAGTGGTTGAATGAAATGTCATAAAGTTTCCAAGCTAGAATGGTGATGGTGTAAGACGACCATCAAAGGATACCGAGTCATTAGTCCGTGCAGCTTGTCAGTAACTTTGGCAAGTCTCTCCCCAGTATAGGAGCCAATAGAAGGTATTGTATGTACAATTTTATTATATGCATAAAACATCTCCTGTATTCGTTTAAATTGCCATAGCCGAAAAGTTTACCATGATATGCCTGTTACTAACTATATCACATTTCGTCGATCGATCTCTGATACCAATCTTTTCTTGACTAATCTAAAACAGTTGGTAATGGCATCAATCGACAAATAAAAAAATTACAATTTTTTTTAATTTTTCACCATTCCCAAAACACCCGAATAAAATACCCAAAGTAAATCAGTCTAAGTTTTACGTTAGAAATGTTTAATATTTAGATGGCCTCATAAAGTATAAAAACTATAGAGTCAACACAAACTTTTAATATACGAGTTCTCAAACACAACCTTTTTACAAGTACAAATCACATCAGCAAGTATGAAAGTATAAAATACTCACAAAGCGCGCTAATATGAAATACCAACACGAACGGAATACTAGCTAGTACGAAATACTAGTATGAAAATATTAGCTAGTAAGAAATACTAACTAGTACGAAATACTTGTGAGTGTGAGAGTATGAAATACGAGTATGAAAGTACTAGCTATTCTGAAATACAAGTACATATTAATATTAGTTTGGTTAAAATTAATCAAATGGAGGAAATTTATTGGGTAAATTCTTGATGGCATTTATAGTTCACCAAAATAATCGTACCTAGTATTTTTGAATTTCGTACTACACTCAGAAAAATATGTTTCCGAAAATCAAAAAAAATATTTACTTGTTTACGAGATGTGAAATCTTCACAAATCAAATAAACTTTTATTTGATATCAGTAATTTGTATACATATCATTGAAAAACTTCTTATATTCAACGAAATACAATTTTTGCTTTACCTTATTTCAAGTAAGTAATTTTCCACAAATCTTGTAAATTACGTCTATGAATTTAGTAAATTATATCTACACCGCGAATATTTTTTTCTATGTTTCAACAACAATTATGCTTCAATATTCACGAAAAAATTGATAGTTTTTCTGTCTTTTATCAACTTTTCCTCTACACAAATAAATGGTCGATAGCTTAGTTCGCTAACGTGTCAATCCAAAGCAGCGATCTACCGCTCGAGGGTTCGAATGCCGCCGGGTTCATGTCATGGTTCACTTTGTTCGTCTTCAGTGTTCCTAACTCCATTGATTAAGTGTAACATTATAGCTTAAATTGGCGACTGGGCATAAATAATACTAGCGCTTCAGAAAATGAGAAAAAAATATCGCACCTTAAAAAAAGGAAAAAATTGGTAATTTTTTTTTCAAAGTTTTTGCGTGCCAACAACATGCTATACTTTCAAAGCGGTCCCCCATCTAAGTAGTAACCGCGCCCAGCACTGCTTAATTTCGGTGATCGTACGTGAACCGATTTATGCCAGATGCCAGATGTTCTTGAAATTATATTAAATTTTACTCAGGGCAAGTGCAATATCAGTGCTTGATATGAATGAATTCCTTTCTTTCGATTGAATAAATATTTCTTTGAAACTATACCAAGTTTTACTCAGGGCAAGTACAATATTTGTTCTTTGAAATGAAGAAATGTCTTTCTTTGGATTGAGTAAATATTTCTTTGGCGCAGAATCATTACCAATTTTCTTTGATAATGTGTTCATTTTTCTTCAAAAAATAGAAGTATTTTTCTCAGTGTAGATACTGGATTTTCTGAAAAAATATCTGCTCCATATACCTGTTCTAGTATCTACGCCTCCTTTCTAATTCAAACACTATCTTTTGCAATCTTTATGCTGTACAGGATCCTAAATTTTCCATAAATTTCACCAGCACAAATTTCCTTATTTAGACGAATATGCCTATTGGCCAATTTAGGTTGTTGAAGTGAAAAATTCAAGGACATGTAGAAAATTGAGCTATAATCACGTTAAAGTTAACAACATTTAGAAAAAAGACTATAGCATAAAATGCAAAGTTTGAGTTAGTAGTTTTTCTAGTGTTCAGAGGAAAGTGTTTCGTAACTATTTTCAACCCAATAGCACAAATAGGAAATGAAGGATAGATCAAATTAAAGTGCACAAAAATATTTCATTGGTCAATCATTGATCAAAATTCATAGCTCAGTGAGAAACTTGAATTAAGTGACTAAACTTTTAAATCTAGTAATTAATAGTTTGAACCGGTTGTCTTTTGCAATATAGTAGCATAATAAGTTGCATGAAAAATCTAACTTGCTTAGCTAACTATACCTAGCTTATACTTTAATCTGAGCTGATTAAACCTAAATCGCAGCCTAGTTTTAAGCTACCCATTTCTTTTGCTAAAGGACCTAACCCTCAAATAGTGCATCTTTGGTTCGCTATCCTGCGAGATACTGTAGCAATATCAATGGTTCCTTGTCGGAATCCATAGCTCAAGTCATCTGATTAGTTTGCTTTCAACTAACTCAAGCGTCAATAATAAAGGTAAATTTCAGCAACTCGTATATCTCATCAATTCCAGGATTAATTCAATATGAAATATGAGGTTATTTTAGAATTTTCAATCTAGGAAACGAATTGCTTGGCTTTGTGGCAAAGTTTTGAGGGACACCCCGGTGTACTTTTCAGTCAAAATAAAGACTAAACTTAACGAAGTCCTCTTCAGATTTCGAGTAGGTCGTAGCCCGCAAGGAGGCGTTGTGAAAGATTAAAACTTTAGACTAAATGGCTGTAATAGAGAGATCAGTGGTAAATATTGAACTGAGTATTGATCTAGTGGAAGCTCTCGTGAAATTATTACGAGTTCTAATAATAATAAAATAATCTCCACGCAATTTTTCTCAAAAAACGTTTCTTCATTAATAAGTCAAGAGATTGGCTGTAACCTTTCAACAAACGATTTTGTACAATGAAATATGAAGCTAGCTGCGCATTTTACGTGTTAACCATTTTCAACTTTTAGAATGCAGTCCTTTTAATTTTATTTGCCCAAGCACTATTACGGCTAAAAGTTTTAAAAGATTATTATTTTACAGAAGTTTTTAGGTAGGCGAAAAATTACAAATTCACCTCGGACTCCACTTTCAGTATTCAAACCCACAACTCGAGCCAAAGCCCCGGTTACAAGTTAGACATTTTTATTATACTTACGTCAACATAGGATAGCAAGAAGATCTTTCTTTAACATTTACAAGCTGATGTTTTTAGAATGTTAGAATTAGGACACAATCACTCATTCGCCAATGAGTGTCACAATCACTCAGCATGCAATATTCACTCATTCTGAGTCATGCAGAGGTACGATCGGCATCTGGCCAAAGCTTCAATTCGTATTCCTCCTAGATGGCGGGAATGCAAGAATACGACGTTGGGCTTTCTAAAAAGTTCTTTTCATAAAGTTATAAAGCTGAAAGCTCAAAGTTCCCCTTGTCTATGCCTTGCCAGCCTAGGACGTGCAATTTTAAAAATAAATTAACAGACTATGGATCGGTAATGCTTTTCATGCATTACGCCGAAAACTTACCGAATATATGCCGATGCATTACTTTTCTCGTTGAGAATTTAATCGTGAACACATACCGGATTTTGAACTAACCTCGCTGCGGTGGTAAGGGGGCAAATTCGGTAGATGGGGCAAATTATAGGTCGAGTGAATCATGTTACTAATTACATACGCATTGGCGATTAGCTATCTACCAACTTCAATTCCAAGATCGGAAACGGGTTCTAGTGGGATAAATCCACTTTAATTAGCAATCTTATAGAGATTGTTTCTTTGATTTTAAAAACGCGTTGTTCTCAATATCTGAAATATCTTATTTTAAATCTATTTCACACTGATAAAAACTATACCAACCCTGTCACGATGTGCTCGAAACACTCCTTTCATTATTATTTAACAAAGTTTACGCTTTGTAGCGACCCGTATTGTTCGCCAGGTAAATGTTTGATCATTCTTGACTAAGTGACGATACAATGAAGTAATGGTCATAATAAAAAGAACTCAGCGCTGTCGCACGTACGTGCTAAAAATTTTTTGAAGTTTTATTTACTTCGCGTTTCGGAAAAAAAACGTGTAAAGAAGTACCAACAACAAAAACGACAAATCGACGGTGAGTTTATCTTCGATACAAATCATGTTTTGATACGGGCTAGAGAAATTTGGCGCGCAAATGCGATTTCCCCGCGGCAGCGACTGACAAACACGAAATGACGCAGTCGCGATACCAAAGTGCTTGACCAGTTAAATATTCTCTTGCTCAATAAATCGATCAAAATGTACATATCTGCCCAGCATAGCATAAACGCCATGTCTGAGTGTTTGTTCATATTTGACTTAGCACTGAATTTGCAAGCTACACTGCCCTGTTATGCATAAATGTTCTATCTACATTTTAGTACTTTGGAGATATTCAATGATTTGTACTGGAGATACATATATGGAGAGTGCAATTTTCTATATTAATTTTAACATACTTCCACAAAAGATAGGTTTTACAAATTCTGTAAAATGATCTAATAGAGTATGTAATTTCCGAATCCGGTGTTAACTTAAAAATGAGAAAAATACAGACACAGCGTTTATGCTTATCAGGGCAGCACATACTTTATTACATCATTCTACCAAATATGAAAAACCTATCTTTTGTAGGAGTATGTTAAAGTCAATAGTGAAAGCTCTTTCCATATATCCGAAGCACTAAGAAAGACACAAATCTTCAAATAACTCAACAATTACTAAAAATGCAAATAGAGTGTTCATGCTACGTAGGGCAGCTAGCTTGCACAGACGATGTTTTCATATAAAAATTAGTACTGACATAATGTCTTAATAGTGCTAAAACGATGCTGATTTATTACCCACCGATTGTTTCCCAAGGGTCTATGTATTTCAAATGGACCACCTATGGGATAAGGTGTAAATGTGAGGTTTAATATTTAGATAATTGAAATATTTGGCAGAATTTTTTTTTTAGTCGGAAATAGTTTTGAATTCTTTAAAGTAATATTAGGCGTGTTTTTTTGCTCCCCCTATCTATAACAGAACAATGCTATCCACTGCAGACGCATTGGAAACAGCAACTCCCCCTATGCATAACAGGCGTTGTTGATGTTTCCAATGCGTCTGCACTGGTTAGCATTGTTCTGTTATGGATAAGGGGAGCAAAAAAACGCGCCTAGGACTCGTATTCTGCCCTCCAACTCATCCCACGGATATTCTATGGGGTTTAAGTCTGGCGACTGCGGAGGACTGTGCTGCTGCGTGGGCACGTTATATAGGAGCCATTCCTTAACTATCATGGAGGTATGCTTTAGATCGTTACTTTGTTGGAAAATCAAATTATTTTCTTTGTCCGAAGCAGTGACACTTTCACGCAGGGCTGTTTAAAAATATTTAAATAATCACACCAATTCATTGTACTTTCAATAAAATGCAACTTTCCAAATCTTAAAGCAGCCATACTTCCTCACTACACCATAACATTACCACCGCCGTCGTTCACGGTTGGAACTTCAGAAGAGAGAGACATAAGTAAATAAAAACTGTAGTGAGAAGTGGAGCAATTTGCCTGAATCTGAGCGTTAGTAGTAGTGAAGGAAAACTATGGGCACCAAAGATATAGAAGAAGTAGATTGGAATTGAGGGTTTCCGTGCGGCACCAGTTCATATTAGTATCCCTGTAGCTTCAATAAGTAATTCAGCATACAATTCGTAACTACTTAGCGACATTCTCTAATACAAACATACATAACAAAGGACGTAGCTGATTTAAAATTTGTAATAAATTTGGGGGCAGGCAATAGGCGCGCAAGTTTAAATTGTAATTTTTATGATGAATACATTTGAAGTATACTGTTGATGGAAACAAGCAACGGAGTAAATTTAATTTGGTTCATTGGGTAGTGTAGGTTAATTAAATAAAAAGAATCTTATTTTACATGAAAGAAAATCTTTGGAATGGCCTTTAGCAGTTCATGATGAAACTTCAAGAAAGAAAAAGTAGGATTTTATTGTATATTGTATATTATATCTAAATGCGCTTCGCATACTGGCAGTTGTACGACACCAGAGGATGTGAACAATGATATCATTTAAATTTAAACCAATTTTTTTTTCCTTTTGAAGCTAGATTTATTTTAATTACTCGACATATATCGATATTTGGAGAGTAATCTGCCCTCTTCTTCAGAAGTAATTAAAATAAATCTAGCTTCAAAAGGAAAAAAATTGGTTAAATTTAAATATTTTTACAAGCTTGAAAAAAAATTGGTACACAAAAACAATTTGATATAATATAAATTTTATCTCATTCAATCTTTAAAATTAATTCAAACACTAATTACATTAATTAAAATTATTGCTTTACTTTAGCATTGTGGACCAACCCGAGCATATTATGACTTGAACGAATCCACTAAATGAAATCTAAGGGGGGGTGCGCTTTGTATCTAAGAAAACTCATGTTGTCACACTAGGTTGTCAACGATCGCGCGCGTAGTACGGTATCCGCAAAAGATCACTAATTGCGGCAATAACTTTTATTCTATGAATTTAGTGTTGAGTTAGTCCTTTTGTTAGTTTAATTATTAGGTCTGTGAATTCGTTTTTGAACTGAAAATCGGCAATCCGATGGTATGAGAGCCGATTGTAGTTGAACCACTCTCTTCCATACAGTTCATTTGCCATTTTAAGATGGATTTTTTCGATGACGCTTTCTCTCTTGCCCAATAAAGTAAATAATCATGTTTAAACTTAATCATGAATCGCTTCAATGGCATGAGAATTTTGTTAATGGGCCGCAATTTGAATAGCTCGGTAGCTTAGCTCGCTAACGCGACAGTCCGAAGCAGCGATCTACTGCCCGCGGGTTCGAATCCCGCCGTGCCCATGGCTGTATTTGTTCGTCTTGTGTTGTCTTAATAGTCGGCGACTGGGCATAATGCCAGCGCTCCATTAATTAAGTGTCACATTTAAAAGCTTTAATAGCGACTAGGCATAACACTAGCGCTTTGGAAAATAAGAAAAAAATATGGCACTTAAAAGAATAATGGAATAATTTATATCGGCTTCCCCCTTATGTGTCTCCCTACCGCCATCGCTAAGCATTGGCTTTAAAGGGCAATCCCCTGAGCTTTGGCATTATCATAGAAAAAAAAAATTTGAATAGATGCATTCGGTAATCATTGAAACTTGTACTTTGTTTACATTGATTTGACAACATGAGTTTTGTCAAAGGGGAGTACACATACGCTCATGTCCGTGTATGTCGCCCCTCCATTTCTTTTATATCCTTGATGGGCACTATGGGCAAATTTGACAGACTTTTACTCTGCGAGCAGAGTTGGCCTTGTGTACGATAGAGATAGTAGACCATTTGACACGTTATAACCAAAAGCTCGTAGATCTTAGGTATCGGAGACAACAAAGGGAATATCTGAAGTAGTAATTCTCTCGATTCTTTCTAATTATAGATTTTAACTTTATAGTAAAATTGCTTCACTTAATTTCGTATATGTATATGCTTATTTCATTTCCTTAAATCTCTCTGTTCTGAGGTTAGAACTATATTTTTCGGATTGAGCTCCTCATTCGATTTCCATCTGAACCAAATATATTGCCTGTAGGTACGACTCGATTCCAAAAGCGGGCGTCCGTATCTTCGTACATTTTTGCAAAGAGCAGTCGCTTCTTGTGATGAAATTTTGATATCAGATATCAGTTTCCTCTGTAAAAAAATTTAAAAAATTTCTCACGTATAAAATTTCTAATGGTTTCAGCACTTACGTAGGCCTTTCGTTGATCGACTGCTATTTAGGCAGGTACCAGTATTTTTTCTTTGATTTTTTTTACTTGCACTTGAAATTTTTGGGCGTCAGGATGAGGCTTATTTACTAATGAGCCTGCTTCTCCATGCTGTTTTATTACGTATACTGCACACTAGACTTAGGACTTTCAATTACTTTAGCTATTTTGCAGTTTCACAATAATATTCTGCGTATCTAAAGAGATTTCTTTACCCATAGCTGATAAGGCTGTTACAAGACTGTTACTGTACTAATAACCAGTAATATAGCTGTACTAATATACTACTATACAACATTTTAACGCAATATTTTCATGCATGACACACGTTTTTTGTGTTTGCATACCAAATAGAAAAAAAAACGCCTTTCTTGCGATATTGCCCTACGATCAGACAAGTCATCACATGTGAATTTGACATTGCTCTTTGAACCACATGAAAATTTGACATTTCCTTCTGTTTTTCGTCGCTAGCGCTCTCACTCTGTCCTGTAAATCATGGCATTTCTCGTAAATAAGAAAAAGTATTAGGGCTTTTTGATGGTGAGTGCGAAAGAGAGCCGAGCATTCAGCCATGCTCTATCCGTTATCAATTTTATCATTGCTATGAGATGCATTGGCTTTACAAAACTCGAACAAAAGTCAACAATTATAACAATCATAAACGAACTGGCTTGGTTGTAAACAATAATGAACTGCAGCCAGTAAGTACAGGATACAGGTGCATTAATGCTCCAATTTCCATTAGATTTTTCATTACAGTTTCGAGTCAACATTACTATCACAAGTTCGACTTGGCTACGAAGAATAACTCTTCATATCTACGATTGTAGGTACATTTGAATTGCATTCAAGATTTAACACCAACACACAAGTGTTAATTTTGACACAACTATTCTATATTAGCTACCGTTCTACTGCTCATTTATCCACTGAAAGTCGTGGAATTTTTCAACGCATTCAACTCGCCATGTCAGGCATCAGAGCAGCGCTTCCATCTTTCTCGAATATACATTTCAATGTGCTCCGTTATTGTCTGTTTGATGCCGCGAAAAAATGAGCTTCGAAATACGGGAAAAAATAAATATGGATCTCGTGACTCACAAATTACAGATACACTACAATACCAAACTCAACAGGCGCATGTGAACTCGCTAGAGAGGTAAATGCAAACAATAATTACTTGAGCCCGTAAATATTAAACGCGAAGTCGTGATTTCGTAAGATAAACATGTTATTATGTCCACTGTTCATTTATTAATTTTAAAATGTTCCTAAGAAGCGAGGAATCAGTCATTTTTTACGAACTGGGTTTGCGTTCATCTACCAGGGAAATTCGATAAATCTTATTTGCTCGGAAAGTCACCGCCAGGTTGTCGATTTTTTTATTTTAGATATTTTTACTTTGATGAAGTTCATTCAAAGGTCATTGCGGAATTCATGCTGTGGGAAAAACCAGAGCTGTGGGGTCGGAGTCGTGGTCCTGCACATTTAAAGCGGAGTCGAATTCGACTCCGACTCCGCTTCAAATATACAGAGCGACGACTCCGACTCCACAGCCCTGACAAAAACTGCAGCGATTTGAAAGTTTAGGAGGCTTGGCCAAAGCCTCTCAAACAGACCGAAGTCTAGTTGGGAACCTGTGAAGTGGTTTGATGGCGAACGATCAACAGGGGTAAAAAAATATAAAAATTAATTGCCTCGGCAGCAAGGTGTCCTAAAAATAGTCGTGAAGGCCCCTAGTCCACATTATCCGACCGCAACGAATGCTGGTTTGCGCTTTGCTAGCTCTGAGCGGCTGGAGAGGGCCTTGGAAATAGGACAGATATGCTCTGAAAAGTTGGGACGTTACTTATGATTCATCCGTTACACTTGAATCGAATTGTAGCTGCAATATTCAAAGGTAGGGAAAGAAGTCTTTAAGTTAGCAAGCCAGAACCAGCCATGGCGAGACGAAGTACGGTTACTTGCGAACAAAGGGGAAGAATGATTAGGTATCTTTAAGAAAAAACCTGAAAATAAAAAGCTTAAGGGGGAAAATACACCTCCATCCATGAAATGGAATGAGCTGAGGCAGATAGTCTCTGAGCCCTAATGTTATTAGGAGTAAACCGCCCACTAGCGAATCCTTTAGTTTAGCTAATCCTTTAGTTTAGCGAATCCTTTTTCATGATGGCAAGGGTGTGTGAATCCCTTTACTTCGCTTTCATCGAAAGGCACGTACACTTCGTACAAACTTCCAGAACTTAGTGTTTTGTTTGAGCAATGCTCTGATCAACGGATACAAGCCTTTCTCAAACACAAAGTTGCACACCAAATCTTGACCACAGGCCCTCTAATAGTGTCCAGATCACGTCGATTGGCACCAGATAAGCTCGCGGCGGCCAAAAAAGAATTTCATTTCCTGCTATAGCAGAGTATATGCCGCCCCTCAAACAGCAGCTGGTCTTCTCCACTACACGTTGAAAGCAAGACTAATGGGGAATGGCGTCCTTGCGGCGATTATAGACGCCTGAACGCCATAAGCGTTCCGGATAAATATCCGATCTCCATTATTCAGGACTTCTGTCATGAACTACATGTCAAAGCTATCTTCTCCATTATAGACCTGACTAAGGCCTACCATCAAATTCCAGTCGAGCCGAACGATATTCCTAAGACCGCCACCTGCACACCTTTCAGACTGTTTGAGTTCAGCCGAATGACTTTCAGTCTTTGCAATGTGGCAAAATCGTTCCAACGCTTTATACATGAAGTCCTACACAGACTAAAATCCTGTTTCATTTACCTTGACGATATTTTGGTAGCTTGGACTACCGAAGAAGAGCACCTTGTTCAGTTAGAACAAATTTTCAAACGATTTGCGGACCATGGTCTTATAATTAACATAAAAAAACGCCATTTTCTTCGACCTTCAGTTAAATTCTTAGGTTATGAGGTTTCGTCGAAAGGCATTAAGCCCTCCTCAGATCGGGTTGCGCCAATAGCTTCAGATAAAATCCCCAAGACGGTTAAAGACCTAAGAAGGGTTTTGGGGATGATCAATTTTTATCGTCGCTTTCTTCTTCACACAGCTGAGATGCAGCAGCCAGTCAACGCTTATCTTTGTGGCTCTAAAAAGATGGCGCTAAAGTAATCGACTGGTCAACACAAGCTAGCCAAGCTTTCGACAAAGTCAAGACTGGTTTAACAGAAGCCACTCTATTGTCCTTCCCGGATTCAAATGCCGAGCTTAGTCTATTCGTAAACGCATCCGGTATCGCAATCGAGGCTGCTCTGCAGCAAAAATTGTCAAGGCTTTTGGCTACCCCTTGGTTTTTACTCGGCCAAACTAAGCGCCGCGGTTTATCAGGGCATTGGTTTTGGAAGCTCAGAGGTTCACACTATACACCGACCACAAACCACCGACTTTTGCTTTCAAACAACATCCAGAAAAGGTCACACCTCGTTAACTTAGACATCTAAGTTACATAAGTGAGTTCACTTCTGACATTCGGCATGTCTCTGGTTGCAACAACGTTGTTGCTGACGCACTCTCTCGTCTAGGAGAAATCATTCTTCCCAGTACTCTCGACTTTGCCGCAATCGCCTCGTCCCAAGTTTTGAAAAAACAGCGTTTTGAAAAAACAGCGAATTTGTGGCACCAACTTCGACATTTTTTGTGAGATGTCTGGCCCAACCATTCGACCTTATATTCCTCTTACGTTTAGGAAACAGGTATTCAACTCAGAACACAATATAGCTCACCCTGGTATTGGTGCTTTACGAAAGCACATTGCAATCAAATACTTCCGGTCTTCAATGAACAAGGACATTGCCACTTGGGCCCGAGAATGTCTATCTTGTCAAAAATTCGAGATAACCAGATATGTGAGCAAACCTGTATCGACTTTTCTTACGGTCTCCGAACGTTTTAAGGTCATTCATTCACATCGACATAGTTGGTCCCCTAACACACTCACAGGGCTCCACTTATTGTCTCACTTTTATCGACCGTTTCACGCGTTGACCTGAAGCAATTCCTTTAGCCAGCATTAAGCACCAAGATTGCTAGATTTGAAATTCCCCAATACAATTCAAGTCAGAGTTCCATGCTGAGCTTGGTCGACTCCTGGGCTTCGAATGTAATCGTACCACAGCGTACCACCCTCAGGCCAACGGTTTCTTAGAAAGATGGCATCTCTTATCCGAAAAGAATTCTCAGCATCATCGACATAACTTCTATACGGAGAAAATCCGAGTCTTCCTGGTGATTTTCTTCAAGAAAATCCTAGGAAGATTAGCCAAACCGACTTCGTCCCCGAATTTTCGGCTATAATGGCAAAACTTCGGCCGGTTGATGTGAAACACCACACAACAGCGAAGATATTCATCTTCAAGCAACTCGAGTCTTGCTCTCCTCACGTCTTCGTTAGAGTCGATTCTGTTCGTCCACCACTCCTTCCACCGTACGACGGTGGAAGGAGTGGTGGACGAAATATCTAAGAGCACTGCTTCGGAGATTATTAAAAAGCAGGAAGAAATGTGCTCGAAATCGTTCCGGAAGGAAGAGAAAGACGTCTGTAAGAGACGACAAGCTAATAGTTGTCAAAAGCAAGCGGAACAGACGTCTAAAGGCATCCGAATTAACAAATGAGATCAACAGGAATCGTCTAAATTCCGTATCTATTTCAACTGTAAAAAGACGTCTAAATCCCGTATCTATTTCAACTGTAAAAAGGCGTCTAAAAGACGCTGGTCTGTCAAGAAGAGTATCAGCATAGAATCCTTTCCGGCCTGCAAATAAACAAAAATGTTTCAATTATTAGAAGGCACATAAAGATTGAACTTTGGATCAATGGAAAAAGGTCTTTTGGACTGACGAGTCCAAATTTTAGGATCTAACAGGCGTGTGTTTGTTTGTCGACGTACCTGAGAGCAGATGTTGGGAAGCTGTATCGTGCATAGAGTTTATCATGGAGGAAGAAACGTTATGGTTTGATAACGGCAAATTAACGAAAGGTTAATAAGAAGATATTGGAGGAGCATGCTGTGGCATTAGCAATTACACTTTTAGGTGAAGGATTCATTTTTTACGAAAACAGTGATTCAAAGCACTCATCACATTTGTGCAGATCATTCTTGGACGAATCGGAAAGGAACAGTGTACTTAAATAGATGGAAAGGCCACCACAATCACCGGATATATTTCCTATCGAACTTTTGTGGATTAGCTTGATAGAAAGAGCAAAGCTCTATGTCTTACAAGTAAAGGAGACCTCTGGAAAAAACGTTGGAGCAAGATCAAACCCGAAACTTTGGAGTAATAGCGAGAGAGAATGTCAAGAATTTAAAAGAAAAAGTGGATGTAAAGAAGAAATAGTGTACTGATCTTAATTTATGTATTACTTAGCTTTATAATTCTTTTTTCAATTAAATATTTTTTAAGGAATACAAATCTGTGGCACAAATCGATAACACTGTTTCATATTAAAAAAATATCCATCCATAATTGCAAAAATATTAATCGTTCAACAAAAAGTTAGCCCTCTATTTTACGGAAAAATTTTATTCAGCAGCAAAGTTTATTTCTGGCTCGATGGCTACGCCAATAAGCGATATTGAGCGAAAAAAATCCCCCGTCACATCACCGGAGACACTGCTGCATTCACAAAAATGTACGGTGCGCACTGCATGCTGGTGGCATCATAGGGTCACATTTCTTCAAAGGTGAAAACGGCGAGTGCGTTACAGAGCGATGATAAACCCGTTTTTGTTCCCGTGATTTGCGTTGTATAAATGTGAGAGAGTTTTGATTTCTACAAGACGTCGTTGGTCTACGCTGACAAATTGGCAACGATCAACGCTTTAGAAGCCAAAAGAGGCTAGCGTCATTGACGACACCTGGCCCCAGTTACTTCAAAAAGTAGTCAAAAATTGGACCTCTGGCATTGGCTTTCTGAGGCGGTAGATCATTTGCTGAAGATCATCGTCAACAAGTAAATGTAAAGACCCAAATTTTGCAAATTTTTGGTTTTATTGAAATAAAAACCATCTAAAATAACACCCTATATATATATATATATATATATATATATATATATATATATATATATATTTATTTATTTATATACATATATATATATATACTATATATATATATATATATATATATATATATATATATATATATATATATATATATATATATATATATATATATATATATATATATATATATATAAATGTATTAATGGCATTATATATGTATATAAATCAAGGCTACTGTTATACTAGTTTTCTTCGAAAATATAGTAAATAAATGTATTAAATGCCATGCGTATTACTTTATTATAATCTGAATTGAATTCTGGATCTGCCCGTACTCGTATGAAATTGGACCAATGAATAAAAGCAATAACATTGAATATTTGGGCAATTTGTTTAATTTTTCATTGCCTACATTATAGAATGCGTGTTAACTAAGTGTGCATTAAAATAAATTGAAATTAACTTACCTCCTAAAATTGATGAATTCAAATTGTTCAGCATATTCGCTGAAAAATTGCGAAGTGAAATTGTCGACAGGTTGCTTGATTACGCAAAGTTCTCTACACTTGTTAATTTTTCACGTACTACTTGGGTAGATTAAAATATAAGTTCAATGCAACAAGCTGGTTCGTTCATGCATTTTATAAATAAGTATTTCACGAGCCGGTCTGTAATATTGCAAAAATCAGGAAAACTTTCATGCCGTTCTTTGGCTTTTATTTGAACGTTTCTTAATTACTAACATAATTTATCAAAACAACTGACTTTAATTGAGTTTGTTTACAAAATAGGTGCGATTTTCTGATAATTCGGTAATTATGTACGCTTTAAAGAGTGGCTTGCGTCATACTTTTTTCTATTGAGCAACTCAAAGTCGCAGGCATACGAAACTAAGCGAAATATTAAATTGGCACCTGACAATTGCTTTCAGGTTTTCTCCATCTCTCTCTTTTCTCTCTGAGTTCAGAGTATTGGAGATCGACAGTGAAACATTACGTCAGAAAGGAGTGTACTTTCATGCGAACCCAAAAATTTGACATGCTTCGTACACGGCCAGCAACAAATATCCGTGGGAATTGGGATATTTTTAGCAGGCAATGAAAATATTTCCCAACTGCGTCATTAACTTACTCAATGGAACATCAATCTATTATACAGCAAAATCTTCTAATAGTATAGCTAAGGTGGTATGAAAATAGACCAATGACAGTGTAATTTTTTGCCGAAGGAGGTAATCAATACCAAGTCGTTAGAATTAAATCTGGGTTAGTTAAGATGTCTTTGCAACAGAAAGTTAATTTCTTGGTTTTGAAATGGATATTATTGAATATTATGCAGCAAAAATTTCACTTTCCTATTTTACTAACAAAGTTCAAGTTCAAGAGACAGTGGTTTAAACAATGTAACTTACGCTTTCTTGACTACTAGCATTGAAAAATGTACTAGACATCGGTGAATAAAAATATCGAGAGGTCGAGTCTTTCATGCTTTCGGAATGACAAAACTTTTTCCAGACGAAATTCTCTCATATGGTTCGTAGTGACATATAACATGGAATATTAATGCCGCAAATTATCAGAAAAAGTAGAACTAAGAAACACAAGGAAGCGGTTCAAAACTTTCCTATAAATGGAATCTGCAGCAGGGCTGTCATTATACTTCTAGTATTAAGCTTTTGGCACACCAAAAATCTTAGTTGTGCTTATCGACTTAATGACGAACGGTGTGGTACACCAACGAAATCCTGTTGTATACGTGGTGACAGAAAACATAGAATATGAAGGCCGGAAAAGCGGGGAACTTAGATACTGAAATTGAGATACGCAACTGATCCAAAGGTACTGTAATCGAGAAGTTTGGGGAAGAATGAATAATTGTGACAAACATTTTCAAACTGTAACGGCTTACGAAGGACAATATCACAGTGAGTGGCTGTTATCGAGAGCACAAATCTTAGTTAAATACGGTAATTTTTCATATTACCGTGTTAAATACAGTAACCGTGTTAAACATGGCGGTGTATCAATAGTTGTATATTCAGTGCTATTAGATCAATAATTTAGTGGAGAAAAGTAGGCAAGATTTTATTATCTGATCATAATTTCTAAACAATAGGATTTGACACAGGACTATTACCACCAAGCATAGCTTGATTCTGGCCTACGCAGATAACATTGACATCATAGGAAGATTTGAGCTTGCTGTAGTAGACTACCTTGGGTCAATAAAAAGTAAAATAATCCCACGACAGCCCTCGTACGAGTCTTCATCACAAATTGACAATCAGTGTAAATACGAGTGTGGAGTGATTAGTTCCACGACTCACTTTATCCCTAATTTAAATCAGGCCCCTAATCAGACCTAGGCGAACTCAAAAACTTGGTACGCGGTCACTCGTCTGAATCTGGATTCGAACCAGGGACTCCACACACAAGAAGTCAGTGCTCTACCCACTAGGCTACTTAAGCTTCATGATAATGTAGAAGAAAAATATGTTTGTGGCAGCTCAAATCCAGCAAGCCCATTACGGTTTATAAAATCATTTAAAATCCTTAAATTTAACGATTTTTTAGGTCAAGTATTATCTGCTGCCACTCACACTGAGAGACTGATAGCCACTCTTAAACTGTTCACATCACTTTCCAAATAAGATGGTTGTCGAAGGCACAAAAAGCCTCTGCTCGGCACCTCCTTGCATTGAATTCAAATATGGCACTAATTGCAGAAACCAAACCGTTAAATAATCATATAGGGTACCTACTCAATATTACTGAACAATCAAAATGGTGGCTCTGCCCTATTAACTAGGAGTAATTTGAATATGGAACTTGTTGGTATTCCTGAACTAAAATGCTGTTTCCTTGCTGCCGGAGTGGTGAAAGCTCCAGACGGCAGGCGTCTACTAGTCGCCTCTTTGTATGTACGATGCAGTTCGTCAATATCAAGTCTTTTGCATAACTTCGAAGTCAAATGTTAGATTGCTTCGCAATATAAATACTCGCTTATCGGTGGCGATCTTAACTCCAGACACTTACACAGGGGAGACCCCGTAATAAACAGAAATGGTCGAGTGTTACTTGAATGATTCCTTTGCAAATCGTTACTCCGAACTCATCAACGAGACATAGTAGCAATTCAATAATCGACTTTTTTCTCCTATCAGACGACCAGACCAGCAGTATTGATTCCGACCGATACTGGTATGTCTCGACCCATACTGGTATGTCTTGCCGATCTAAATTTCCGCCTCTTCTTCGGTCTCATTGAAAAATCCACAAAGACAATCAGGTCTTTCAAAAACAACCGTTGAATTCAAACGTGACGCAGTCATTCTGGCATTGAGTTTTGATGTTTGTTCAACCGAAAACCTAGAAAATCGTTAAACCGATAGCATAATAGACATGGTCAATGATATCATCGATGTCGCTACTATCCCAAATGACATTGGACAAATATCAACGTTACGCGCTGCCACCGAAAATTGTCAAGCACATGAAGGTGAGACACATCGGACGCTGTTATTAATAGCGGATTTTCCTTGTGTATGGGAGAGATCACTCTTTGTGTAAGTCAAATCAAATTAAATATCAACTGTGTTATTAAAATAATTACTGGAATGGTTGCCAAATTTTGTAATAAACGTCTTCGTGACCTGGTCTTATAGCTGACAGCCCTCACACAAGAGCTGCCAGTTATAAGACCACGCCGTGGTAGACACAAAGAAATTAATTTACTCTCAGGTAAATACGAGTATAATAACCTGGAGATAGTTGTCACGATTGACAATGTCGCTGTCCGCAATCCCAACCGTCAGGATGATTTTTTTGCAGCATTTCCTGCCTTAATGCTGCCTGCCTAATGCTGCAACTCCTAAAAGCCAAATAGTAAAAGAAAAAGTGCAAAATTTCCTTAATAGCCACAAATACCCCTGGTAAGACTATCCAAAGGAAATCCTTCGAATGATCCACAAATTACTGGTGAAAGCTTTTACTTTATCAATATTGAATACTTGGAGCACCTGGTGGGCGGTATAAGAGCCAAAAAGTATTCTAGGCATGATCGTAGGTCTAAATTAATTGTTAATCACCTGCCAGCCTCTTAGCTCAGCTTATTTTGCATTATTTTCAATAATGCCTTGAAGAACTGATACTTTCCCCATTCGTGGGAAAAAGCTAAGAGTGTTACTGTTCATAAGAGTGGCAAGAGTAACGAAACCAGTAATTTCTGGTTAATCTTGTAATTAGTTTGGCAAATTTGTAGCTACGCCAAGCACGTGAAAAAATCCCTTCAAATTATAGACTTTCCTGAAATTTTTTTGGCTTCTTTGGAAAATTGAATGGTTCACCAGTTTGAAATTTTCAAAGTTCTTTATCCCACAAGAACGGTAACCTTTCATCAAGTTACCGAATTTGCATATGAATACGATCTTAAAATAAAAAGAAACCCTAGCGCATCAGAACCGCTAGAAACACTAAAGTTCGAAGAACAGTAGAGGATTTGTGCAGATTTTGAGTGTGTATTCTACCACTAGCTACTTAAGGAGACCCTAAGTAATCATAGACCCTAAGCCAATTTAATTTCGCTGACTTCATCGAAAGTTACAGCGATAGAAAGGTGTTTGGGGCTGCCATCCAAAAAATGCCCAGACCTTAGAAAATTTAAACATTGGTAGCTGTAACTTCCAATTCGTGAAATTGATTTCTAATACTTTTAATATTTGCATAGAATATTTTTAGAGATTGCAGTGGCATATGATTTATGAGAAATAGTTAGTTTTTCTAATCAAAAATTGTACAGCTTTTATATATTCTGGGCAATTTTTTCCGCCCTATGACTAGGGTTGTTCTGACTCTTCGCGACACAATTCACACATTTATGTGTTTCGGAGGTACAATCCTGGGCTCTATGATCGCCAGCCCACTTGGCACAAAACATAATTTGTCCTAGTACAATATTTTGATGGGTGTCCTTATTTTTGGCATTTGGAACACCTTCAAACGTTGAGGTCTTCCTCAAAAGTGGCTGCCAAAGTCTACGTTAACATATCTGCTAACTAATTTGAAATACGTATCTCCCGGGGCCTCAATGAATGCAATATACTTGCCATTTCTGTAGCTTTTTTTATAATATTTGACACGAATTTTGGGATCCGATACCATGTCATAATTTAGAGATGAAATTTGGTGATTCAGCTCTTTTTCCGAGTATTGTTTCTCCAAATCAAACAAATCTAAGATTGGAAGTTGCTGTTTCGTGTTTTCAGCCGTATATTTTTGCCCAAGTTTCTTGTTTGGGCTATCTATAAGTGTTTTATTGTTAGCCTCATTATCCGTTCTTATCAAAACACTCCCGTTTTTTAGCGGCTTATTGAAAACTATAGGTGTTTTTATTTGCGCAGGAGCTATTGTTTGCTTTAATTCACTTATAGTAAGTGAGCTATCCTGAGCAGCTTTGGGCCTTACTAGTATACCCACATGCGAGAATATCCATTTTATCTTTGATTTGAGATGTCATATCCATGAGTTCTACAAATGAAGACTCATACTTCTTGAATTTTGCAAATTCAGCTTTACATGAATCGCAAAACCAGAAAATATTCCTCTTGGACTTTGTTTTATGCAAGAATTCATATTCCTGGTCAGGGATCTTCGCACATTTGATGTGATACCACCTTTCACAAACGCCCTCACATTGTACGGTTTTATCGCCATCCAATTGTATAGGTGGTCGATCTGGTTGGAGAGCATTCTGAGACAAGAAATCTGATCGGTGTGTCAATCTTATCGATACTTTCAACCGAACAAAGACCCAAAAAATACAATAAAACCAATAGCCCGATATAAAGGTGTCGCTGCAAAAAATTATTGATACCAATAAGGAAGCCGAAGAAGTACTCACTGTGTGTCAAATTATATATTCATTTCATTCATCATTTTTCTGTTTTTTTTTCACAATGAATTTTCAACGATTGGTAATGCATAATGTTCTTAAACATATGCGAACATGATGAGTCCATAATTTCGAAATATGCTCACATAACGAAAATGGTTGCACATGTTTTCAGACGTTTGAATGCTTTTTTATTAAACATGTTGCATGCATTTGAATTAAATAGCAAGTATTTTAAGTAGGTAGGGTAAATTTACTAGTCCCCGGACAGTTAGTGCATATTTATTAATAAAAACCTTGATGTTTGGTTTACATACAAGTTTTTTTTTATACATATTGATTCGTTGTGGGTCTTTTTTACCAATTTTGAATGCAATCAAAGAAATAAGTATGCTGATATTCCAAGTAAATGAACGTGAGTCAAATTGTGCTAGTCTCCGGACACCATGAGTCGGACAACTTTGAGCTAGTCTCCGGACAGTGCATATTTCATCTTCAGTTTCGTTTTATGAATTGGAAACCTAAACCTAGGTTTAAACATAAGCTTTCCTATAAATTGGATGTAGTTTTGGGCCTTTTTTTTGCAATTTTATTTCAATAAGATGAGTTCAAGTAAATGAACAAAAGTCACATTGGACATCACAAGTCAGTGTTCGGACAACTTTGAACTAGTATTCGGACAAAGCTTTAATCGCTAATTAAAATATCGGTTACTCCATATTACTGGAATATAGGAATGAGATTTCCTTAAAGGCTATTTCGTTTCGCGTAGATACAAAATTGACCTTGTCTAACACTAAAATCTATAGTTTTAGTGTTCGGACAGGTAGTATATTTTATTTTAAAGGGTGTAAATAGCTATTATACTAGCATAATTTGCATTTAGAGTTTATTAGAGCTAATGTTAATTTTATCAAGTAACCAATATGTGCAAAAAATTACGTGAGACATGATTTTGACAATAAACATGCAGACTTCAAATGGTTAGCGCGTTGTAGACTGGCTGCTGATTTTTTCAACCTTATGGTTCTCTCAAATCGAAAGGCAAATAAGAATTAGTGAAAAAAGAATGTGAACCATATTTCCTAGAATGTGAACATTTGAGTCGGAGACAGTTATCCTACATTTGATTAATCCAATTATCGCATTCATATAGCTTTCAATAATTACACACACAGATGCATTGCAGAAATTAAAGATAAGTCGGTTCCACAGAATACTAACAATTATCCGTTTCAGGCTCAAATCTTAAGAAGAATCTCTGCGCTCAATTTTGTATTGCACAAGATTCGAAGGCAAATAGCAGATGACTATGATAGGTTTTATACATTTATTGTCACACCAATTTCCTATACGCAGATATTATCATATATACAGTGGATAAAAAAAGTTAAGGCACGAATTCTTAGTATGAATAAAAAACCAATTTTTGATGCGACTTTAATAATAAATGATAGTGTTTTTGCATTTAATTAAAAGTGTTGCATGTTTACTTTAAGAACAATATAAAAAACCGGTAACAAAGCAAATTCCACAACATTAACGTAACATTTTTCACTGAAGTGCCAAAAAAGCACAGAAAAAGTTAAGGCACAGCGCAGTTTTATCTGAAATTATTTGCAATTCCTGGAAAAAAATACCGTTAAATGTACTTAAAATCATGAAAATATGATATTTCTATTCAGTCTAGCTTGAAAAGTGTTTTGAAAAAGTAATTTTATTGAGGGTGCTGTTAGAAATGAGTGTGAAAAGGAAATCGGTAGGTGCAGAAATCCGTGAATGTTTTTTGCGACGTTGGAAAACATGAATGGCGTATTCTGAGATTGGAATACTAATGGGAAAATCAAGCTATACAGTGAGAAATGTAATAACAAAATATAAATCAACCAAATCGTTTAAAACAAAGCATCGGTCAGAAGAGATTAAAATCTTATCTGAGCGAAAAAAAAGAGGATTATCAGAAAAATTGAGAAAAACCCTAAACTAAGCGTCCCAGTTTTACAAATTAAGAAATTAAGGTGAAAAAACGAGTTGAAACTCAAACTATTCGAAATGTAATAGAGAAAGCGGGTTTTAAGGGCAGCATGGGCCTAAGTGAACCTTATATTAGTACAAAAAATGAAATTGTCAAATTACGTTTTGCTGAAGAGTTCGTAACAAAGCCAAAATCATTCTGGAAGTTCATTATTTTTGTTGATGAAGTAAAAATTAATGTTTTTGGATCTGATGGACGGCCATATGCTTGCAAAAGCCTAATACAGAGTTTAGGAGGAATCATGCTACTCCCACTGTAAAACAGAGCGGAGAGAACATTATGCTATGGAACTGTATGGGGCCATCTGGTATTGAAAATATAAATTTTGTGAACGGTATTATGGATCAAACCTGTTGCCTGGGTATTCTTAAAAGAAATATTAAACAAAATTGCTGAAAAATCAGGTATTTTATACAATTTTGGCTTGTATCAGGACAGCGATCCGAAGCACAATTTGGAGCAATGTCGGCTTTGGGCTATTTGTAACTGTCCAAATGCTATTAAAACCCCCCTTCAGTCATCGAACTTAAACCCGATCGAGCATTTATGGCATAATCTCAAAACTAGAGTACTTAGCATTGCGAAAGGTAAAGTATAACAAAGGGCTCCAAGATGTCATTAAAAAAATTGCGGAAAAGATGCCGAAACGACTGCGGAAAGTGATAATAATGCATGGAATAGCCACAAAGTATTAGCGCTATGTAAGCTATTTTTTTTTAAACTGATCACTTTAACACAATTGAAATAATTTCAGATAAAATTGCGCTGTGCCTTATCTTTTTATGCGCTATTTTGGTACTTCACTGAAAAAAGTTACGTTAATGTTGTGGAACCTGCTTCGTTACCTGTTGTTTTTATATTGTTCTTAAAGTAAACATGCAACACTTTTAATTAAATGCAAAAACACAATCATTTATTATTAAAGTCGCATTAAAAATAGGTTTTTGTTCTTACTAAGTGCTTGTGCCTTAACTTTTTTTACCCACTGTATAACCAGATTAGGGATGTAACGCTCAGCTAAAGTTTGAAACTACTAATTTCCTATGTTTACTTCTGATAACAGTCATTCGAATGACAGCGAACAAAAGTCGCCTTGAAATTTCATTAAATGCCAAGATCGAAGAATATACGAATTCCAAATTTGCGTAATTCTCATCCTCTATCACCCTAAAATATTAAAACCTATTGTTATTATTCGATTTTTTCATATAATTACTTCGAACGCAACTATGCCTTCAACATCCGAAGGCAGCAACTATGCCTTCAACATCCGACCGACATGCACAACAATTGCCGAATTATTTCGAAATCAGCCGTATTATCCAATATATTTGATTACACAAGAATTTCCACTGAATCATAAAACCATGAAAAACACTTTAAAACGAATACAAGTCGATTAATTAACAGGTTACGGCTCAGGGTCGAAGTGCTTCGGAACGTAAGAAGGGCAGCGACCTTCAACTTTCGTCTCTGCTTTGGCACTCGAGCGTGCCCTCGCCGCACTTGTTCAGTTTCATTAATTTAATAAGTAACGAACAAATTTAATTTATCAACGACAACCAGAGCACGGGAAGTTCCTATACACAAACGCCACCTGGCAGCCGTTGTAGTAGAGGTCATATGCCAGGATGGTGGGCGCAGTACTAGCACGATCTACGAGACACGAAGTTAGTCGTCGTCTTCTTCAAGTTTTCGCCTGAACACATAAATACCCAACACTTTGATCGCAATTAAATTAAGGCGCGAATTGTAAATACTTCAACGAGCGGCACGCGAACTACTACACTGGGGATCGCGGGCTATAATTGACGTGCAATTAACTTTGATTTAATGCAGGTTAACGAGATTTACTGAACGGAGCGCCACCGAGCCGCGGACATTCAAGTCGAGATCGAGCACCAGAGTCCGTCCGGTCGGGGACAGTCAGTCGTAGCGGCGGCACTTACTCAGAATTCAAATAACATTCACGTCGTGACCGCAGTCGATCTTCAGATTTGAGCGAACTGGATATATGTCCAGCATCAGATGCTTAACGTTCAAGCTCAACTTGCTCGGTTTCATACAAACAGAGGCTGCTCTCGGATTGGCTGCTGGTCCCGTAATGGCGGTGTCAGTCGAGCTGCAAGTGGGGCGGTGCTTTGCTATTTCTATGGCGTCACGGTACACTGAGATGCACAAGTTCGAGCCAGGGAATGCACTTGTTAAAGGCATCAGTACTGTTGTCGTATAGAAAAAACGACAGGGCAAAGAGGCTGGACACGCACTAGTTTCACATTTGAAGTGATTGTTTCGTGGACGTACATAACGGTAGCCGATTCTCCGCCTACTGTATCTGTAACAATATTGAATATTCTTCCAAAAGAGGCGTAGCTACAGTTCCAGAGAAGGCTGGCAGCCGTCATGCGCCATTGTAAATGTTTGACGGCAGCAAAAATAATCAGCAAGATGGGAAGTATTGGAAGGAAATCCAATGCCAGCAGTGGGATTGGGAGTGCATTTTTGTCGAAGGAATTTTGCTCATATTGCCTGCAGTTTATAGTATTGCCAGAATCCAGTCTGCTAAACGTTAATTTTCTGGGATAAGTTTCACTTCACGCATTCAAAGTATTGGTCAATTAGCAGCATTCACAGTTATGTATGATCCGAAGCAGTGGCGGCTCGTCAAGAGCGGAGGGTCGTCGCGGTAAATCAATTTACTAATGAAACAAATAAAAAGGATAAAAATTAGTGTAAGTTGTTAACTACCACAACATGGGCGGCTCGTCGCTGGACCCAAAGGAAGCTGGCTTTTCCCTGCTAAACATTCCATATCCAAAGAAAACATAATTTGGCAATATTATTGAAATTCAAAATACATTATTTGATTTTATGCGGCTAGTATTCAAAGTCAACAAAAAAATGATAATCCATTAATGGCATACATTGCTTTGAAGGCATGGCTACCACTTTGATACAATCGTACATACGTTTTTCATATTTTTGAATATTTTGATAAGCTACGCTACCCTTTCATTTCATGAAACGATTTTATCTCTTTTGACACTTCACTCAAAGAGTATTATTTTATTTTAGGTTGTTAGTATTTTATTATAGGTAGTTACCCTATTTTTAGCGTGAAAATTAACGCTTGCACTGAAATAAAATTTTGAAATTATTTAGATGAAATTAATCACGGCTAATTACGAGTAATGAGGCTAATTACGGCTAATTACGAGTAATGAGAACATTTGGAATAATTTGCCGTCAAACTCATATAATACCTGATATCGGTGATGAGCGATTAAATCTAATTGAATGCGTCGTCGACAAACAAACACATATAACTGTATTTATACACAAATAAATATGTCTAATTTCGTGACACACTTCTTCAGCTCAGCAAACTAACATTCACTGAACTGAAGAAAGATTCACCATTTCTTCGTACTCAAGCATGTACGAGGGTGAGGTGAAAAGTTTCCGGCCTGACCAAGAAAAACGATGTTTTTAAATTTTTTTTTGCTTTATTTTTCAACATAATCTCCATCAACACTGATACATTTCTCATAACGGGGTTCTAATTTAGTTATACCAGTTTTAAACGTAGATTCGTCAAGCTCCTCAAAATACTGATTTACAGCTTCGATAACTTCTTCGTTGCTCTTAAATCTTTTACCGCCAAGCCATTTTTTGAGGTTAGGAAACAGGTAATAGTCGCCGGGGGCTAAGTCTAGAGAGTAGGGAGGATGCGGCATCAATTCAAACTTCAATTCGTGGATTTTGGACATGGCAACAATCGACGAATGCGCTGGTGCGTTATCGTTATGAAACAAAATTGTTTTCTTCGCCAAATGAGGTCGTTTAATTTGCACCTCGTGCTTCAAACGTTGCAATAACTCTGCGTAGTATTGACCAGTGATAGTCTTACCCTTTTCATGGTAATCAATGTATATAATTCCTCTCGCAGCCCAAAAAACAGTAGCCATAACCTTGTTTGCCGATAAAATTGTTTTTGCCTTCTTTGGAGTTGGTTCCCCTTTTCCAACCCACTGTTTTGACTGTTCTTTATTTTCAGGAGTGTAGTGGTGGACCCGATTCTCATCAACAGCTATGAATCGACGCAAAAATTCGTTTGGATTACGCCTATACAGCGCCAAATTGTCGGTAGAAATGTTTTTTCGAATCAGTTTTTGGTCGAGCGTTAGCAAACGCAGCACCCACCTTGCACGCAGCTTTTTCATGCTCAAATGGCTGTGCAAAATATTTCGCACACGTTCAGCTGACATCCTACAGGTCTCAGCTATCTCATGCGCTTTCAACCTGTGGTCTTCCAACACTATTTGATGGATTTTCTCAATCATTTCTGAAGTTGTGACCTCAACGGACCGTCCTGAGCGAGGTTCGTCAGAGGTGCTCACACGGCCCATTTTAAATTCAGAAACCCACTGCTTCATAGTTGAATATGATGGGAAGGGGAGGAGTCTCCTAGTGTTGAATCCATCTCTTTTTTTATTTGTTTTGGTGTAAAACCTTTCAAGTAGTGTAGAAGTATTTGATGACAGCACGTTTTTCCAATTTTTCCATTTTCACGAAAACAACGGAAGCGTCTCGCGCACTGTGCTCTCAAATGCAAACTAACGTAGCGATTGGGCTGAAACTGTACATACAAGCTCGGTAGGAATGGTACTGTAGGACGCCGCTCCAAAAGTAGACCTAGTGGCGCCATCTCTTGGTCAGGCCGGAAACTTTTCACCCCACCCTCGTATGCTGAAAGAGGGCTCAGTTAAAAAAAAAAGAATATCTAAATATGCATGCACTTGTTATTCACTACCAACTGCAAAGTAATTCCTACTAACTATGGAGAATAAAGTGTAAGTTTGAATTTTCGCTAAGTTAGTAATAAATTGACCATTCCCGAGTAAGGAATGAAGGATCTGTGGATGGTTCCAAACCACTCTCTCATCATGATTTTTTTCTTTCTTTAACAAAATAATCGTACATTGAAAGTGACATAACTGGCTAATTAGGTACTTGTGGTATGATCGTTAGTTTTGCACATGAGCTCACCAACTCCCATGTATAAAAGATTAATATATTGCAAGCAGTCGTATAATCTCATTTGTCACAATTTAAAAGTCGATTTCCGGAATGGCCTTCAATCGCGTAGGGATCGGTTTTGATCTCTTCAATCGCGTCAAAACGATGTCCCCGAAGCAATCTCTTGAGTTAAGAGAATAGCCAAAAGTCATACGGAGCTAAATGAATGAGGGAATGAATGAGAGAAACAATATGGGTAGAAATTTTGGTGAAATGATCACGAAGAACGAATGCAGCGTGAGATGGTGCATTATCATGGTGCAAAAACCAAGAGTTGTCTGTCCATAAATCAGGCCTCTTTTTACGAATAGCTTCACGCAAATAACGCATAACGCTCAAATACTATTCCTTTTTAACAGTTTGGTCAGGCGGAAGGAATTCATAATGCACCACCCCAAGGTAATCGAAGAAAACTGCTAACATGACCTTGATTTTTGAAGGACTTTGACGCGGTCTTTTTGGACTTGACTCGCCTTTTGCGCGGTATTCGCTAGATTGGTCGGTTATTTCCGGATCATATGGATAAATCCAAGTCTCATCTCCAGTTACCATGCGTTTCATCTTATCTTGATAGTCAGAAAGCATTGCTTCACAGACATCAACGCGACGCTGTTTTTCCAAAAAAATGAGTGTTTTTGGCACCAAACGAGATTTCATTCTTTTCCGGCCCAAAAAATCTACCAAAATAATCACTGATCCAACTGGTATGCTAACAGCATCAGCGAGGACTCTAATTGTCAATCGACGGTTTTTTAGCACCAAATCTTTGATTCCTCTGATGTGTTGTTCATGAGTTGATGTTGATGGTCGTCCAGGTTGAACTTTGTCTTTAACGCTTTTTTTTGCCTTCTTTGGATTCATTGTGCCACTTATAAATATTTTTTTTACATAGCCTGCTCGCTAAAGGCCTCTCGCAGCATTTCAACGTTTCTGCAGCAAAAATGTTGTTCCGCAAACAAAATTTAATGCAATTTCTTTGCCCAACAAAATCACACAATGTTAAAATTGTTAAATTCAGTTTTTACTGTCTTCAAACACGTGCGTAAATATTAAACAAATGTAAATATTGACATAAAATTTGACAGTGATGTCGAACACAGTATTATCAATATAAAAAGAAAAAAATGTGATCGAGTCCGTGAACGCGCGAAGTTTAAATTCACATGTCACTTTACTTTTTGATCACAGTAGTATGATTACTGTAATGAATTTACTGTTTAACATCGGATGTTATTTGTATGTCTCAATTCTGTGATGTTATTTCAGTTTAATGTCTAACGTAGATTGACATTCTTTTGATTTGTTTGGTTGCTTATAGTGCATAAGTTTGAATTCGACCGATTTAAGAAATATAATTCTTTTTAAAGTGTCTAGTATAAAATTCATGAATTCATTTTCTCTTGGAAGTTTTTGACATCTTGACTACTAGACTTTAAAATGGAGATAGCATACACCCAAATTCGGCAAACACTTTTCTTAATTTTCATTGATATACTGCGTAGCCGTCCTTAGCATATACGCTCTATGTACCATATATAGGGCGTTTATCCTACTCAATACTATCATTATTTCCTTGCAATTTCTATAAAAAAGCATTATCTGCTTAAAACCTATCTTCTTCAAATTTTTTCAATAAGATCGCTTTTACTTCAGATGTACCTCAAATAAACGTATTTATATCCATGTTTAAACTTTCATTTCGCTTGAAGATGTCTGCAGCATTTAGAAAAACACAAATCATTGAGTATTTCAAAAGTTACTAAAATGTAGATAGGGCGTTTATGCTAAGGACGGCAGTTGAGTAAAGTGCATCAACGAAAGCTCGAGAATATTTCCGTAATAAACGGAGCAGCTAGTCCCTACGGCCTCGCCTACTAACTAGACCTCCGATTGAAATAATAATTTTTCAAAATCCAATAAAGGACATCAAACTCGTTTAGTAGCACATATTGTAAACCTGACCCAAATGAAATATTACTAGAAGTGAAATCTGGCAAGACAAACCCAAAATTCCAATATCTTCAATTCAATGGACAGATAGCTTGGTGTAAGCACTCGCTGGCTTTGTGATACACATGTATAAAAGATTCATCGTTTCACCTCAGGTACGTGCGACTGGAAGTTCCATTCGATGCGGTCTCACCATACTTCCATTTTCTCCCACTTGTCGGCTCTCGTCTTGTTGACTTTTTTAATTTTCATATTTATTTTGGCGTTCCTTTTGTGCTTTGAAGTAAGCTGGTATTTTTCTTTCATTTTGTTTCGTTTTAGAGAATTTTTATATTAAAAATGTTATTTTAACGATGAGAACCACATCAGTGGAATATGCCACATCTCTAGTTGTTTTTATCGACTTTCGTCCTGTCGCACTTGGATACGCTTAATAGCGGCAATGCTTCACATTGAAGGATTCCGAGTAAGGCAGTTATTACATTCTGAGCAGATACATTTTGCCTACCTTTGAGTTTAGGATTTTTTTTTCTCTCGAATGATGGCAGTTTTTCGGGAAATTTTTATTGTGTGGTAACGTTAGTAACAACGTTGCCTCACAAAGACAAAGTTCACTCAAAGGTATTTTGAAATCAAATACGATATGGTTTTAATATAAAAATTCTCTTGCAACTCGTAAGTTGCCTGCTTCGGATAGTTGAGGAAGGAATTTGAAAGCTCCTTGCTTTATTGAGAACACGTTTCACTTATAATTAACCAAATATGTATTTGAAGCTTTTGTCGTGTACCGATATGGATTTTATGTGGGTTTTCAATTTATCCTACTGAGCTGGGAAGGTGGACAGATAGATAAAGATACATAAATTTGTGCAACAAAAGCTAGTTCGAATTCTGATTGGACTTCTAAACGGTTTGCTTTGATTTGATTGATTACAAGCTTGAGGAAGTAGTTGAGGCTGTAATAAAAACAATAAAATTCATTAAAATGTATATATCGATAAGCAGCAGATTTCATAGCATCTTAGTGCGTAATGTTCGTGCACTAAATGCCGGATTCAAAAACGTTTTGCACTATACTTAAGTCTTTTTCTGTTCATATGAGAATGGTATTGAATGTGATTGCTGCTAAATCTGACAGGTTGAAAATTTGCTTCTTGCATTCTCGTACAGTACTGACCAAGTACTCATCGTGTTCCTATATTTAAAAACTGGGTTTTTTTTTTAAAGAAAGGTATTTGAAACAGTTTATAGCAGCAGGCAAAGTGCTTGAAAAGTTCATCAAGTCGAGACATATGTCAGCAATCTAAAATGCTTGAGACCTCTCACCCAGTGGCGGCTCGTGGTACTTTGAAAATTAAATTAATGAAACAAGGATACGCTACCACAAAAATATGCATAAAGTACAAATATGCTACTCAACAATAATTTATTGAATACATGTAATGAAAACCAACAAAAAAGTCTCAATACTCAAAAGGCGTATTTTAAAAATTGGTAAACTGACTGTATTTACCTATTCACAAAACTTTAAGGCTAAGCTGAAAAAAAATTTGACCGAGTAGAATTATTGGGAGAAAAATATTTCTATTTTTTGAGGAATGAACACATTATCAGAGAAAATTGGTAACGATTCTGCGCCAAAGAAATATTTACTCAGTCGAAAGAAAGGAATTCATTTCAAAGAACTGATATTGAACTTGCCCTGAGTGAAAGTTGGTATAGTTTCAAGAAAATGTTGGCATAATTCGGACATCAATCGGTTCGCATACGATCACCGAAGTTAAGCAGTGTTGGGCGCGGCTACTACTTAGATGGGGAACTTGAGAACATAGCATGTAGTTGGTACGCAAAAACTGTCCCTCCATTCATATCAAAAGCGGGGCTTACTTTGAAAGGAGTGAAAAAAAGGAACAAATTAAAAATAACATGCAATAAGCAATTTTTACATGTTTCAACATCAAACACGCTTCAATATTCGACTAAAAAATGTATAGTTTTTATGATTTCTGTCTTCATATCCTTGAAACTCATAACGCACCAGTTCGAAGCAGCGATCTACTGCTAGCGGGTTCGAACCCCGCCGGGATCATGGTTGTATTTGTTCATCTTAAGTAGGCCTAATAGCCGGCGACTGGGCAATAATACCAGCGCTTCATTAATTGAGTGTCACACTATAGCTTTAGATGGCGACTTAGCATAAATAACACTAGCACTTCCGGAAATAAGAAAAAAATGTGGCACTTAACAAAAAATGGAATAATTGATATCAGCTTTTCCCATATGTGTCTCCCTACCGCCATACCTAAGCATTCGCTTCAAAATCTAAAAAAAAATACTCATTGTAAGTTCAATATTTATCTGAGGTCAAACCATTCTGCTTTGGCACGTGAAAATATGTTTTTTTTTTATTTCTTTGCACTCAAAGTAAGCCGCCTTTTTGATAGTTTTTGTGTGCCGACGATATGAGATATTCTCAAGCGGTCTCCCATCTAAGCAGTAACCGCGCCTAACACTGCTTCACTTCGGTGATCGTACGAGAACCGACTGATGCCAGAATGATGCCAACATTTCCATTAAACTGTACCAAATTTTACTCTGGGTAAGTTCAATATCAGTTCTTTGAAGTGAATAAATTCCTTTCTTTCGACTCAGTATATATTAGTAGAAATATTAGAAATATTTTTCTGAGTGTACGTGACTTAGTACTGGGCAACCTTTGTAAATTTATATAAGCCAAAGAACCGGTCTTCGAGGTGTTAAGGTTTCAATCCTTTGGGTGGCGTTTCTTCAGGTGCAGGTAAACACTGCCTATGCTCCAAGCCATTTTGCCAAACCGCGAGTAGAGCGGGCATAAACACCTGCCCTCCGTCTTGTGCTACCGGTTTCTTGACATCCAGAATCTTCGAATCCTGTGTTGGAACATTCGGATTTTGCCTTTGCAACAACTTCAGGGCCACCTCCGGTTCCATTACCCGCAGTATTGTAACTTACGCCCTCGGCAGTGTTGAAATGTTTCCTCTGTCGACGATTTCCAATGGAGCTCCTTCCTATAGCCCCGTAATTCCTTAACTACAGCCGGCCAACAGCGCAACGAGAGCTCGTCGTTGCACTTAATTATTGTAACACCTCTAACAAGCAGGCGCCGTCAAACGATGGCATAGCCAATTCAGGATCCTTTTCTTCCATCTGGTCAATCAGCGCATGGAGCAGCCTTGACTCTACGGTCTTTCACTTTTCAAGCGACAATTGCTGTTGATCAGAGCCATGATGAAGTGCTGTTTTGCCACATCGCTAGCATTCATGGCTTTCTTCGGCCTCGAGGCGTTTTTGGCGTCCTCAGCGGTCCTCTGCCTTTTTTCTGCCAGCCTCTTGGGCAAGCTGTGCTCCACCTTGTTGTGGAAAACAGAGCCCTTAAGTACCACCTTTTCCTTGCCAGCGAAATTCTCAAGGCCTTTTGCCACTGTCGTCTGAACTCAGCTTAGCCGATCCTTCTCCTCCGCTGAGAGCAATTGTTTGCCGCCAAGCCTGTCGACAATGCGCAACGCCGCCTTGTATTCCACCAGCGCTTTCTTGCTTTCTTTGTTCAGCTTGGGCCTGTTCATCTTTTGGAGACCAGAGCCTTTGGCTCGTTCAGACGATTTGAGGAGCTCCTGCGCTTCGGTCGAAACTATGCTCTCGGAGTTCGAGTCTGTGACTACTCTGGCCCCCGACCACATTAGCCTCACGCGACTTGAATGCCGACCAGCGGAAGTGCTAGCTTCCTCGTTAGTTCTTTTTGGGGGTGGGGATAGTTGTAGCTTGGAGCTCCTCCTCAAATGGTCCGCCACCGATTCCACCACCTCTTCGCTTTGTGTAGGACCACTTTTAATTGTATCTGCTAATATGACCACGTGGTCAATCTCCATAACATTGCAGTCGATAGATACTGACAACGAGGTGCCTGCTCGCTCACCTGTGACGACCGCCAGTACTGAGCATCCGACTCCCTGTATCGTAACTTTTCATCCTACTTTATCGTCCATGATTTGGTTTTAAATTTGCGGTATCCTTCCCCTAGGTCCCTCTTAGTTAGGCATCAACGCATCTGGCTTGATGAGCCACTGCGCTGAGCCTCCTCACCATGACAAGGTGGCGGACCGTCGAGCATAATCAAAAGAAAATAGCTGAAGCAAACTCCCCTGAGTTACAGACAAGTTCATTCAAACAAAAACGCTTAACCTGCATATAATACCTTTTAAACGATCAGGAGCACCAACAACCATTCAGTCAACAGAGGACCCGAACACGATAGTTCGTAAACGAACACGTTTTCTACGAATAAATGCATTATGGCTTGAGGTTCCTTTCATATGAAGCTCAGAACTAGCAAGGTACTTGCAACGCTCATCATCACAAGGTCCCGCAGCTAAACATCCAAGAACGAATGATGTAAAGAGGAATGCCTCTTTTGGAAATTTTCGTAAATTTTTTTATGTGCCTATGTAACATTACTCCCGCCGCAGACACAAGCAAATGAAATGAGCCAATACGTGGAAACCACACAATGGACTAAACCGCTAATCATGTATACTACTATAGAACAAATGTCAATGTTAACAGACCAATCGAATCTTGTAGTATATTACAATTTAAAGGGGTATTGGAAGGAAGAACACTACAGCATCAACTCTCTCAACTCAAAGCTATTTGCGATGAAAGGACGTTTTCTCGATATGAAAACTCTTGCAATATCATTATTTGGCAGTTCCAGTGACATCTGGACATTATAACAGCCACTAATCAAATTTTGTTGCTGAGGAACGGTAACCACACTAGAAGCAAGTGATCGCCATTGGACATCATTGGAACAATATCCAATGAACTTTTCGGAATTCTTGATCAAGAATATGCCTGCACCTTGGCTGCACTAAAATAACAAGTAAAAAACAATAATCAGGTTCTATATGAGCAGGAAATTCATGAGAAAATTAATACTTTATCGATTCACACTACTGAATGATACGTTACCAGAGAACTCAAGAAGCACTTGTCGAGATTTTAACCGAATTTCACCACCAGAAAATCCATCCATTACTGCTCAGCCCAAGTCAGGTTCAGAGAGAGTTATCACTCATCAGAGAAAATCTTCCGCCCGACATAACTGTACTTAAACCCCTCTCACGAAAATCTTTTACATTGCTTATTTTCATTTCCCTCTCTCTCTTTCTCTCTCTCTCTTTTCTGAGTTTCGAAACCACATTGTAAAAGTCTCTGAGAGAGTGAGGCATAGAATAAACGAAACATAATTCAAAAGAGACTATTATTATTGGAAATTTCGAATATGGATGGTTGCATTTTGAAAGGCTCTACGCTTTAATCTGAAGTAAAAGCTACTTGCTATCATCGTCGATGACCCTGGGCGTTGATACGCCCTTTCCTTTTCCGTGTATATGCGTCAAAAGAAAATTGCACAATTTTATATTGACTTTTATCCCACTTTAGTTGCTTCGAAATACCTATCCCTTGACTTACCTTCGTTTTGTAATTTCTCTCCTGGTAATAAGTCGATGCGATGCCTAGCAACACCACTGGTAAATGGATGGCATTCGCCGACCACATTGAAAATAAGATGCTCTTCTCTGATGCGTTTGATGATGACTGAAAATTTATTATTAAATACACGTGGCATCTCGTTGCTTTTCATTTATTCGTCCTGATAAGCTGACATCATGATTTGATCAATTTTTTTTCGCTGAGAATATGTATGTGTAGGTATTTCAAATGGATCAGCGGAGTAGAAATGCCAGTTTGTTTTATTAAATTTGTTTTAAGACACGCGCGGCATTTCAATCAGGCATAAGGATAGATCAAATTATTTTCATAGGTTCACGGACATGTTACATAAGATCGAAATATATATATATATATATATATATATATATATATATATATATATATATATATATATATATATATATATATATATATATATATATATATATATATATATATGTATATATATATATATATATATATATATATATATATATATATATATGTATATATATATATATATATATATATATATATATATATATATATATATATTCACGAAATATATATATATATATATATATATATATATATATTCACGGACATGTTACATAAGATCGAAATATATATATATATATATATATTGTTCACTGATTTTGTGCTGACTACTAATAATGCTCTATCTATATTATGAATGCAAAAATGCATCTCAACATTCAAACTATTCGTGGTCAATTAAAATGCAAACAAATAGCTATAACTAATTGAGTGATATATATATTAAAAGTTTGGTTTGAGTTCAAAGCATTTATTAACCAAAGATACAATAATACGTGTTGGCTGTTCAAGCGCGTTGCAAACACTAACTTAACCTATGAAAGAATATGTACAGATGGCAACGATGTTCAGTGTTGCCACACTAAGGAAAAATGGATTGTGCCTTGAATGTGGTGCATACATTTCCAACACTCCTTCTCACAATTCATTTTACAATTTCATTTTAAACAATACCGACAGGGCCGGTTCTTCTATATGTGCACATGGTGCTTTGAATCCAGGCGGCAGCATAAGACAAGCACAAAAGGCGGCAAAATAAAATATATGATTCAAGAATAAAATATCTACCATATAACCTTTATCTATATGTAAAATAAGTTGGAGATATTAAATTTTCAGTTTATTTATTTTCCGCTTACGGTAACACCTTGAGTGTGCACCTGTAGGGTTGTTTACTATAAAACCATCCATACACCATAAGATTAGCTGACGCAATTCTAGAATTCATCAAATGCTTGCATAGAAATTTGTGTATACTAGAAAAAAATATGCTACCAGATTCGCATCATGTGTTGCATGTTAAAACAACAAAATGTTTTTTGCATATACGTATACATACTGAGAGTGTGAATGAACCCGTTTTGACTTCGAGGTGGGGTGCTTATCTCTCATTCACAGCAAGTTCATTTGGTGCACTTTCAAATTGCGCTCCGATGCCGCCTTAGGCGCCGTACCAATGGCACCCTATGCGTCAGAAGAGATCAAAGCATAATTGCGTGTAACAAAAGGAGATGGGTATGGAGCACTTGTGCGCCTTGACTGATCATCGTAGATGAACTCGAAGGAGAAAATAAAAAATAAAAATATTATTTTTTGTTCACGGAGGAGAAAAATTGAGACTGATTCATTTAGAGACATTGTATACGGTTAGAGATTAGTGTTGTCACTTGGATTTGTCATTTCTTGAGTGTAATGAAAATTTCAGTTTGGAAAATTAGATTTGAAAGATATGAAAAATCATTTTTATTTTATGGATGAATAGTTGTAAACCTATGTTTTCGTCCAAATTCAAATGTAACGGAAATTTATCACAAACGTGTATTATAGGAAACTGGAAAATGTTAATAATTTTCCCCTAGATTGGCTTATTAATTTTATTTCTTATTAAATAATTATTTCTTAATAAGATCGTACCCATATTTCTCTCCCTTTACATGATCACAAAGCTGTAAAAACAAAGAACCCGTAAGCATGATTGTAACTGCACTAAAAAACAAAATCGTTGAATACATCAAAATAAGTAAATACATGTGCAATTATAATCGATTTGACACCAGATTACCTTTGGTAATCAGCTTCGCACACTTTAAAAATGAGTATTTAATAACAAAAAGCAGTTTAAAGGATTTTCAGAAGCAAAATATACGACCGTAAAAGGATTCACAATTTGAAATGAATTAATGAACAATGGGCTATAAATTGCAAATCTATGACAAAGGCTCCAATATAGAGCGCAGGCAATATAGCGTACAAAATTTAACAAACACCTTCAATTTGGTTGTCAACGAAACAGCGAACTGTTTTTTTTTTTTTTATACAATAGGTGTTTTTGACCTTGTCAAACAGTTTTATGTATTTTTGCAGTTCTATGAATAGTTGGCGCATTCTCCAGACGTATATTGAGGGCTTAAGCCCTTATATGATACAAGATTTGAAAATTCACTTAACGCCTTTAATCTCCTGATGCAAAATCTATTTGATACATACGAAGCGTTAGGAGCTTTAGAGGAAAGTGAAGATTCGAATATTAAACATATTGTAGAGTGTTTAGGAAAAAAATTGCTAAAATTTAAGTTTATTGTTAGCTTAATAGTATAGTAATTTGGATAAAATCAATATTGCGACCAGATTGATTTAAAGCCACTCCCTATATCTAACCACCACTAAGAATAGTTCATAGCCAACTTTAAATTTTTTGGTGGAATATCGTAGCAACTCAGGATTTGAAAGTATACCTGTTACTGCAAGAAAATCGAATTAAATTTAGATGTATCATGTAGGCCGAATAACCAAAGCTAGTCATCCCCCACGTTCTCAAACCTGCCCAAAACATCAATTTGGAGGACCTATAGTAGTGTGCTCCATATAGTATATTTGCAGACCCTGAGCTGAGGGCGACAAATTCTTCTTATGCACCAGGCGCTAAACACATTAGGGCCGGGCCTGAATACCGATTACTTTAGCCCCATTTCATTTACAAATTTTCGGTGCTTTATTTTTGGCAAGTTTTTCGTTAGCACGTCAGCCATTAAATCATTTGATGCTATATAATTCAAGCTTATCTCATTATTTTTGAATGAATCTCTGATATGGTGGTACTTAATGCTAATGTGTTTGCTGCGCGAATGATAAATGGGGTTTTTTACCAATTGCTGTGCACCAAGATTATCGCTATTTATCTCCAATGGTTGATCACAGTTGAATCCCATCTCATTCATCAGCTTCTTCAAATATATTGCCTCTTTTGCAGCTGAAGAGAGAGCAACATATTCAGCCTCTGTGCTGCTTAGGGCGACAATATGTTGTTTTTTCGACTCCCACGAGAAGACTGCATTTGCCAGCACAAATGCATGACCAGTGAAGGACTTGCGATCAGTTACATCGCCTCCCCAATCTGCATCTACGAAGCCACGAATCGGTTGCCCAGTTTTTTCGAAGTGAAGCTTGTACTCAGTTGTGTGACTCAGGTAGCGCAATACATGCTTCACTAAAGTCAAGTGCTCCATG